>OZ010645.1:28491630-28953922 GCA_963932195.1 Empis livida | reverse complement strand
AGGAGTAGGAGTAGGAGTAGGAGTAGGAGTAGGAGTAGGAGTAGGAGTAGGAGTAGGAGTAGGAGTAGGAGTAGGAGTAGGAGTAGGAGTAGGAGTAGGAGTAGGAGTAGGAGTAGGAGTAGGAGTAGGAGTAGGAGTAGGAGTAGGAGTAGGAGTAGGAGTAGGAGTAGGAGTAGGAGTAGGAGTAGGAGTAGGAGTAGGAGTAGGAGTAGGAGTAGGAGTAGGAGTAGGAGTAGGAGTAGGAGTAGGAGTAGGAGTAGGAGTAGGAGTAGGAGTAGGAGTAGGAGTAGGAGTAGGAGTAGGAGTAGGAGTAGGAGTAGGAGTAGGAGTAGGAGTAGGAGTAGGAGTAGGAGTAGGAGTAGGAGTAGGAGTAGGAGTAGGAGTAGGAGTAGGAGTAGGAGTAGGAGTAGGAGTAGGAGTAGGAGTAGGAGTAGGAGTAGGAGTAGGAGTAGGAGTAGGAGTAGGAGTAGGAGTAGGAGTAGGAGTAGGAGTAGGAGTAGGAGTAGGAGTAGGAGTAGGAGTAGGAGTAGGAGTAGGAGTAGGAGTAGGAGTAGGAGTAGGAGTAGGAGTAGGAGTAGGAGTAGGAGTAGGAGTAGGAGTAGGAGTAGGAGTAGGAGTAGGAGTAGGAGTAGGAGTAGGAGTAGGAGTAGGAGTAGGAGTAGGAGTAGGAGTAGGAGTAGGAGTAGGAGTAGGAGTAGGAGTAGGAGTAGGAGTAGGAGTAGGAGTAGGAGTAGGAGTAGGAGTAGGAGTAGGAGTAGGAGTAGGAGTAGGAGTAGGAGTAGGAGTAGGAGTAGGAGTAGGAGTAGGAGTAGGAGTAGGAGTAGGAGTAGGAGTAGGAGTAGGAGTAGGAGTAGGAGTAGGAGTAGGAGTAGGAGTAGGAGTAGGAGTAGGAGTAGGAGTAGGAGTAGGAGTAGGAGTAGGAGTAGGAGTAGGAGTAGGAGTAGGAGTAGGAGTAGGAGTAGGAGTAGGAGTAGGAGTAGGAGTAGGAGTAGGAGTAGGAGTAGGAGTAGGAGTAGGAGTAGGAGTAGGAGTAGGAGTAGGAGTAGGAGTAGGAGTAGGAGTAGGAGTAGGAGTAGGAGTAGGAGTAGGAGTAGGAGTAGGAGTAGGAGTAGGAGTAGGAGTAGGAGTAGGAGTAGGAGTAGGAGTAGGAGTAGGAGTAGGAGTAGGAGTAGGAGTAGGAGTAGGAGTAGGAGTAGGAGTAGGAGTAGGAGTAGGAGTAGGAGTAGGAGTAGGAGTAGGAGTAGGAGTAGGAGTAGGAGTAGGAGTAGGAGTAGGAGTAGGAGTAGGAGTAGGAGTAGGAGTAGGAGTAGGAGTAGGAGTAGGAGTAGGAGTAGGAGTAGGAGTAGGAGTAGGAGTAGGAGTAGGAGTAGGAGTAGGAGTAGGAGTAGGAGTAGGAGTAGGAGTAGGAGTAGGAGTAGGAGTAGGAGTAGGAGTAGGAGTAGGAGTAGGAGTAGGAGTAGGAGTAGGAGTAGGAGTAGGAGTAGGAGTAGGAGTAGGAGTAGGAGTAGGAGTAGGAGTAGGAGTAGGAGTAGGAGTAGGAGTAGGAGTAGGAGTAGGAGTAGGAGTAGGAGTAGGAGTAGGAGTAGGAGTAGGAGTAGGAGTAGGAGTAGGAGTAGGAGTAGGAGTAGGAGTAGGAGTAGGAGTAGGAGTAGGAGTAGGAGTAGGAGTAGGAGTAGGAGTAGGAGTAGGAGTAGGAGTAGGAGTAGGAGTAGGAGTAGGAGTAGGAGTAGGAGTAGGAGTAGGAGTAGGAGTAGGAGTAGGAGTAGGAGTAGGAGTAGGAGTAGGAGTAGGAGTAGGAGTAGGAGTAGGAGTAGGAGTAGGAGTAGGAGTAGGAGTAGGAGTAGGAGTAGGAGTAGGAGTAGGAGTAGGAGTAGGAGTAGGAGTAGGAGTAGGAGTAGGAGTAGGAGTAGGAGTAGGAGTAGGAGTAGGAGTAGGAGTAGGAGTAGGAGTAGGAGTAGGAGTAGGAGTAGGAGTAGGAGTAGGAGTAGGAGTAGGAGTAGGAGTAGGAGTAGGAGTAGGAGTAGGAGTAGGAGTAGGAGTAGGAGTAGGAGTAGGAGTAGGAGTAGGAGTAGGAGTAGGAGTAGGAGTAGGAGTAGGAGTAGGAGTAGGAGTAGGAGTAGGAGTAGGAGTAGGAGTAGGAGTAGGAGTAGGAGTAGGAGTAGGAGTAGGAGTAGGAGTAGGAGTAGGAGTAGGAGTAGGAGTAGGAGTAGGAGTAGGAGTAGGAGTAGGAGTAGGAGTAGGAGTAGGAGTAGGAGTAGGAGTAGGAGTAGGAGTAGGAGTAGGAGTAGGAGTAGGAGTAGGAGTAGGAGTAGGAGTAGGAGTAGGAGTAGGAGTAGGAGTAGGAGTAGGAGTAGGAGTAGGAGTAGGAGTAGGAGTAGGAGTAGGAGTAGGAGTAGGAGTAGGAGTAGGAGTAGGAGTAGGAGTAGGAGTAGGAGTAGGAGTAGGAGTAGGAGTAGGAGTAGGAGTAGGAGTAGGAGTAGGAGTAGGAGTAGGAGTAGGAGTAGGAGTAGGAGTAGGAGTAGGAGTAGGAGTAGGAGTAGGAGTAGGAGTAGGAGTAGGAGTAGGAGTAGGAGTAGGAGTAGGAGTAGGAGTAGGAGTAGGAGTAGGAGTAGGAGTAGGAGTAGGAGTAGGAGTAGGAGTAGGAGTAGGAGTAGGAGTAGGAGTAGGAGTAGGAGTAGGAGTAGGAGTAGGAGTAGGAGTAGGAGTAGGAGTAGGAGTAGGAGTAGGAGTAGGAGTAGGAGTAGGAGTAGGAGTAGGAGTAGGAGTAGGAGTAGGAGTAGGAGTAGGAGTAGGAGTAGGAGTAGGAGTAGGAGTAGGAGTAGGAGTAGGAGTAGGAGTAGGAGTAGGAGTAGGAGTAGGAGTAGGAGTAGGAGTAGGAGTAGGAGTAGGAGTAGGAGTAGGAGTAGGAGTAGGAGTAGGAGTAGGAGTAGGAGTAGGAGTAGGAGTAGGAGTAGGAGTAGGAGTAGGAGTAGGAGTAGGAGTAGGAGTAGGAGTAGGAGTAGGAGTAGGAGTAGGAGTAGGAGTAGGAGTAGGAGTAGGAGTAGGAGTAGGAGTAGGAGTAGGAGTAGGAGTAGGAGTAGGAGTAGGAGTAGGAGTAGGAGTAGGAGTAGGAGTAGGAGTAGGAGTAGGAGTAGGAGTAGGAGTAGGAGTAGGAGTAGGAGTAGGAGTAGGAGTAGGAGTAGGAGTAGGAGTAGGAGTAGGAGTAGGAGTAGGAGTAGGAGTAGGAGTAGGAGTAGGAGTAGGAGTAGGAGTAGGAGTAGGAGTAGGAGTAGGAGTAGGAGTAGGAGTAGGAGTAGGAGTAGGAGTAGGAGTAGGAGTAGGAGTAGGAGTAGGAGTAGGAGTAGGAGTAGGAGTAGGAGTAGGAGTAGGAGTAGGAGTAGGAGTAGGAGTAGGAGTAGGAGTAGGAGTAGGAGTAGGAGTAGGAGTAGGAGTAGGAGTAGGAGTAGGAGTAGGAGTAGGAGTAGGAGTAGGAGTAGGAGTAGGAGTAGGAGTAGGAGTAGGAGTAGGAGTAGGAGTAGGAGTAGGAGTAGGAGTAGGAGTAGGAGTAGGAGTAGGAGTAGGAGTAGGAGTAGGAGTAGGAGTAGGAGTAGGAGTAGGAGTAGGAGTAGGAGTAGGAGTAGGAGTAGGAGTAGGAGTAGGAGTAGGAGTAGGAGTAGGAGTAGGAGTAGGAGTAGGAGTAGGAGTAGGAGTAGGAGTAGGAGTAGGAGTAGGAGTAGGAGTAGGAGTAGGAGTAGGAGTAGGAGTAGGAGTAGGAGTAGGAGTAGGAGTAGGAGTAGGAGTAGGAGTAGGAGTAGGAGTAGGAGTAGGAGTAGGAGTAGGAGTAGGAGTAGGAGTAGGAGTAGGAGTAGGAGTAGGAGTAGGAGTAGGAGTAGGAGTAGGAGTAGGAGTAGGAGTAGGAGTAGGAGTAGGAGTAGGAGTAGGAGTAGGAGTAGGAGTAGGAGTAGGAGTAGGAGTAGGAGTAGGAGTAGGAGTAGGCGTAGGAGTAGGAGTAGGAGTAGGAGTAGGAGTAGGAGTAGGAGTAGGAGTAGGAGTAGGAGTAGGAGTAGGAGTAGGAGTAGGAGTAGGAGTAGGAGTAGGAGTAGGAGTAGGAGTAGGAGTAGGAGTAGGAGTAGGAGTAGGAGTAGGAGTAGGAGTAGGAGTAGGAGTAGGAGTAGGAGTAGGAGTAGGAGTAGGAGTAGGAGTAGGAGTAGGAGTAGGAGTAGGAGTAGGAGTAGGAGTAGGAGTAGGAGTAGGAGTAGGAGTAGGAGTAGGAGTAGGAGTAGGAGTAGGAGTAGGAGTAGGAGTAGGAGTAGGAGTAGGAGTAGGAGTAGGAGTAGGAGTAGGAGTAGGAGTAGGAGTAGGAGTAGGAGTAGGAGTAGGAGTAGGAGTAGGAGTAGGAGTAGGAGTAGGAGTAGGAGTAGGAGTAGGAGTAGGAGTAGGAGTAGGAGTAGGAGTAGGAGTAGGAGTAGGAGTAGGAGTAGGAGTAGGAGTAGGAGTAGGAGTAGGAGTAGGAGTAGGAGTAGGAGTAGGAGTAGGAGTAGGAGTAGGAGTAGGAGTAGGAGTAGGAGTAGGAGTAGGAGTAGGAGTAGGAGTAGGAGTAGGAGTAGGAGTAGGAGTAGGAGTAGGAGTAGGAGTAGGAGTAGGAGTAGGAGTAGGAGTAGGAGTAGGAGTAGGAGTAGGAGTAGGAGTAGGAGTAGGAGTAGGAGTAGGAGTAGGAGTAGGAGTAGGAGTAGGAGTAGGAGTAGGAGTAGGAGTAGGAGTAGGAGTAGGAGTAGGAGTAGGAGTAGGAGTAGGAGTAGGAGTAGGAGTAGGAGTAGGAGTAGGAGTAGGAGTAGGAGTAGGAGTAGGAGTAGGAGTAGGAGTAGGAGTAGGAGTAGGAGTAGGAGTAGGAGTAGGAGTAGGAGTAGGAGTAGGAGTAGGAGTAGGAGTAGGAGTAGGAGTAGGAGTAGGAGTAGGAGTAGGAGTAGGAGTAGGAGTAGGAGTAGGAGTAGGAGTAGGAGTAGGAGTAGGAGTAGGAGTAGGAGTAGGAGTAGGAGTAGGAGTAGGAGTAGGAGTAGGAGTAGGAGTAGGAGTAGGAGTAGGAGTAGGAGTAGGAGTAGGAGTAGGAGTAGGAGTAGGAGTAGGAGTAGGAGTAGGAGTAGGAGTAGGAGTAGGAGTAGGAGTAGGAGTAGGAGTAGGAGTAGGAGTAGGAGTAGGAGTAGGAGTAGGAGTAGGAGTAGGAGTAGGAGTAGGAGTAGGAGTAGGAGTAGGAGTAGGAGTAGGAGTAGGAGTAGGAGTAGGAGTAGGAGTAGGAGTAGGAGTAGGAGTAGGAGTAGGAGTAGGAGTAGGAGTAGGAGTAGGAGTAGGAGTAGGAGTAGGAGTAGGAGTAGGAGTAGGAGTAGGAGTAGGAGTAGGAGTAGGAGTAGGAGTAGGAGTAGGAGTAGGAGTAGGAGTAGGAGTAGGAGTAGGAGTAGGAGTAGGAGTAGGAGTAGGAGTAGGAGTAGGAGTAGGAGTAGGAGTAGGAGTAGGAGTAGGAGTAGGAGTAGGAGTAGGAGTAGGAGTAGGAGTAGGAGTAGGAGTAGGAGTAGGAGTAGGAGTAGGAGTAGGAGTAGGAGTAGGAGTAGGAGTAGGAGTAGGAGTAGGAGTAGGAGTAGGAGTAGGAGTAGGAGTAGGAGTAGGAGTAGGAGTAGGAGTAGGAGTAGGAGTAGGAGTAGGAGTAGGAGTAGGAGTAGGAGTAGGAGTAGGAGTAGGAGTAGGAGTAGGAGTAGGAGTAGGAGTAGGAGTAGGAGTAGGAGTAGGAGTAGGAGTAGGAGTAGGAGTAGGAGTAGGAGTAGGAGTAGGAGTAGGAGTAGGAGTAGGAGTAGGAGTAGGAGTAGGAGTAGGAGTAGGAGTAGGAGTAGGAGTAGGAGTAGGAGTAGGAGTAGGAGTAGGAGTAGGAGTAGGAGTAGGAGTAGGAGTAGGAGTAGGAGTAGGAGTAGGAGTAGGAGTAGGAGTAGGAGTAGGAGTAGGAGTAGGAGTAGGAGTAGGAGTAGGAGTAGGAGTAGGAGTAGGAGTAGGAGTAGGAGTAGGAGTAGGAGTAGGAGTAGGAGTAGGAGTAGGAGTAGGAGTAGGAGTAGGAGTAGGAGTAGGAGTAGGAGTAGGAGTAGGAGTAGGAGTAGGAGTAGGAGTAGGAGTAGGAGTAGGAGTAGGAGTAGGAGTAGGAGTAGGAGTAGGAGTAGGAGTAGGAGTAGGAGTAGGAGTAGGAGTAGGAGTAGGAGTAGGAGTAGGAGTAGGAGTAGGAGTAGGAGTAGGAGTAGGAGTAGGAGTAGGAGTAGGAGTAGGAGTAGGAGTAGGAGTAGGAGTAGGAGTAGGAGTAGGAGTAGGAGTAGGAGTAGGAGTAGGAGTAGGAGTAGGAGTAGGAGTAGGAGTAGGAGTAGGAGTAGGAGTAGGAGTAGGAGTAGGAGTAGGAGTAGGAGTAGGAGTAGGAGTAGGAGTAGGAGTAGGAGTAGGAGTAGGAGTAGGAGTAGGAGTAGGAGTAGGAGTAGGAGTAGGAGTAGGAGTAGGAGTAGGAGTAGGAGTAGGAGTAGGAGTAGGAGTAGGAGTAGGAGTAGGAGTAGGAGTAGGAGTAGGAGTAGGAGTAGGAGTAGGAGTAGGAGTAGGAGTAGGAGTAGGAGTAGGAGTAGGAGTAGGAGTAGGAGTAGGAGTAGGAGTAGGAGTAGGAGTAGGAGTAGGAGTAGGAGTAGGAGTAGGAGTAGGAGTAGGAGTAGGAGTAGGAGTAGGAGTAGGAGTAGGAGTAGGAGTAGGAGTAGGAGTAGGAGTAGGAGTAGGAGTAGGAGTAGGAGTAGGAGTAGGAGTAGGAGTAGGAGTAGGAGTAGGAGTAGGAGTAGGAGTAGGAGTAGGAGTAGGAGTAGGAGTAGGAGTAGGAGTAGGAGTAGGAGTAGGAGTAGGAGTAGGAGTAGGAGTAGGAGTAGGAGTAGGAGTAGGAGTAGGAGTAGGAGTAGGAGTAGGAGTAGGAGTAGGAGTAGGAGTAGGAGTAGGAGTAGGAGTAGGAGTAGGAGTAGGAGTAGGAGTAGGAGTAGGAGTAGGAGTAGGAGTAGGAGTAGGAGTAGGAGTAGGAGTAGGAGTAGGAGTAGGAGTAGGAGTAGGAGTAGGAGTAGGAGTAGGAGTAGGAGTAGGAGTAGGAGTAGGAGTAGGAGTAGGAGTAGGAGTAGGAGTAGGAGTAGGAGTAGGAGTAGGAGTAGGAGTAGGAGTAGGAGTAGGAGTAGGAGTAGGAGTAGGAGTAGGAGTAGGAGTAGGAGTAGGAGTAGGAGTAGGAGTAGGAGTAGGAGTAGGAGTAGGAGTAGGAGTAGGAGTAGGAGTAGGAGTAGGAGTAGGAGTAGGAGTAGGAGTAGGAGTAGGAGTAGGAGTAGGAGTAGGAGTAGGAGTAGGAGTAGGAGTAGGAGTAGGAGTAGGAGTAGGAGTAGGAGTAGGAGTAGGAGTAGGAGTAGGAGTAGGAGTAGGAGTAGGAGTAGGAGTAGGAGTAGGAGTAGGAGTAGGAGTAGGAGTAGGAGTAGGAGTAGGAGTAGGAGTAGGAGTAGGAGTAGGAGTAGGAGTAGGAGTAGGAGTAGGAGTAGGAGTAGGAGTAGGAGTAGGAGTAGGAGTAGGAGTAGGAGTAGGAGTAGGAGTAGGAGTAGGAGTAGGAGTAGGAGTAGGAGTAGGAGTAGGAGTAGGAGTAGGAGTAGGAGTAGGAGTAGGAGTAGGAGTAGGAGTAGGAGTAGGAGTAGGAGTAGGAGTAGGAGTAGGAGTAGGAGTAGGAGTAGGAGTAGGAGTAGGAGTAGGAGTAGGAGTAGGAGTAGGAGTAGGAGTAGGAGTAGGAGTAGGAGTAGGAGTAGGAGTAGGAGTAGGAGTAGGAGTAGGAGTAGGAGTAGGAGTAGGAGTAGGAGTAGGAGTAGGAGTAGGAGTAGGAGTAGGAGTAGGAGTAGGAGTAGGAGTAGGAGTAGGAGTAGGAGTAGGAGTAGGAGTAGGAGTAGGAGTAGGAGTAGGAGTAGGAGTAGGAGTAGGAGTAGGAGTAGGAGTAGGAGTAGGAGTAGGAGTAGGAGTAGGAGTAGGAGTAGGAGTAGGAGTAGGAGTAGGAGTAGGAGTAGGAGTAGGAGTAGGAGTAGGAGTAGGAGTAGGAGTAGGAGTAGGAGTAGGAGTAGGAGTAGGAGTAGGAGTAGGAGTAGGAGTAGGAGTAGGAGTAGGAGTAGGAGTAGGAGTAGGAGTAGGAGTAGGAGTAGGAGTAGGAGTAGGAGTAGGAGTAGGAGTAGGAGTAGGAGTAGGAGTAGGAGTAGGAGTAGGAGTAGGAGTAGGAGTAGGAGTAGGAGTAGGAGTAGGAGTAGGAGTAGGAGTAGGAGTAGGAGTAGGAGTAGGAGTAGGAGTAGGAGTAGGAGTAGGAGTAGGAGTAGGAGTAGGAGTAGGAGTAGGAGTAGGAGTAGGAGTAGGAGTAGGAGTAGGAGTAGGAGTAGGAGTAGGAGTAGGAGTAGGAGTAGGAGTAGGAGTAGGAGTAGGAGTAGGAGTAGGAGTAGGAGTAGGAGTAGGAGTAGGAGTAGGAGTAGGAGTAGGAGTAGGAGTAGGAGTAGGAGTAGGAGTAGGAGTAGGAGTAGGAGTAGGAGTAGGAGTAGGAGTAGGAGTAGGAGTAGGAGTAGGAGTAGGAGTAGGAGTAGGAGTAGGAGTAGGAGTAGGAGTAGGAGTAGGAGTAGGAGTAGGAGTAGGAGTAGGAGTAGGAGTAGGAGTAGGAGTAGGAGTAGGAGTAGGAGTAGGAGTAGGAGTAGGAGTAGGAGTAGGAGTAGGAGTAGGAGTAGGAGTAGGAGTAGGAGTAGGAGTAGGAGTAGGAGTAGGAGTAGGAGTAGGAGTAGGAGTAGGAGTAGGAGTAGGAGTAGGAGTAGGAGTAGGAGTAGGAGTAGGAGTAGGAGTAGGAGTAGGAGTAGGAGTAGGAGTAGGAGTAGGAGTAGGAGTAGGAGTAGGAGTAGGAGTAGGAGTAGGAGTAGGAGTAGGAGTAGGAGTAGGAGTAGGAGTAGGAGTAGGAGTAGGAGTAGGAGTAGGAGTAGGAGTAGGAGTAGGAGTAGGAGTAGGAGTAGGAGTAGGAGTAGGAGTAGGAGTAGGAGTAGGAGTAGGAGTAGGAGTAGGAGTAGGAGTAGGAGTAGGAGTAGGAGTAGGAGTAGGAGTAGGAGTAGGAGTAGGAGTAGGAGTAGGAGTAGGAGTAGGAGTAGGAGTAGGAGTAGGAGTAGGAGTAGGAGTAGGAGTAGGAGTAGGAGTAGGAGTAGGAGTAGGAGTAGGAGTAGGAGTAGGAGTAGGAGTAGGAGTAGGAGTAGGAGTAGGAGTAGGAGTAGGAGTAGGAGTAGGAGTAGGAGTAGGAGTAGGAGTAGGAGTAGGAGTAGGAGTAGGAGTAGGAGTAGGAGTAGGAGTAGGAGTAGGAGTAGGAGTAGGAGTAGGAGTAGGAGTAGGAGTAGGAGTAGGAGTAGGAGTAGGAGTAGGAGTAGGAGTAGGAGTAGGAGTAGGAGTAGGAGTAGGAGTAGGAGTAGGAGTAGGAGTAGGAGTAGGAGTAGGAGTAGGAGTAGGAGTAGGAGTAGGAGTAGGAGTAGGAGTAGGAGTAGGAGTAGGAGTAGGAGTAGGAGTAGGAGTAGGAGTAGGAGTAGGAGTAGGAGTAGGAGTAGGAGTAGGAGTAGGAGTAGGAGTAGGAGTAGGAGTAGGAGTAGGAGTAGGAGTAGGAGTAGGAGTAGGAGTAGGAGTAGGAGTAGGAGTAGGAGTAGGAGTAGGAGTAGGAGTAGGAGTAGGAGTAGGAGTAGGAGTAGGAGTAGGAGTAGGAGTAGGAGTAGGAGTAGGAGTAGGAGTAGGAGTAGGAGTAGGAGTAGGAGTAGGAGTAGGAGTAGGAGTAGGAGTAGGAGTAGGAGTAGGAGTAGGAGTAGGAGTAGGAGTAGGAGTAGGAGTAGGAGTAGGAGTAGGAGTAGGAGTAGGAGTAGGAGTAGGAGTAGGAGTAGGAGTAGGAGTAGGAGTAGGAGTAGGAGTAGGAGTAGGAGTAGGAGTAGGAGTAGGAGTAGGAGTAGGAGTAGGAGTAGGAGTAGGAGTAGGAGTAGGAGTAGGAGTAGGAGTAGGAGTAGGAGTAGGAGTAGGAGTAGGAGTAGGAGTAGGAGTAGGAGTAGGAGTAGGAGTAGGAGTAGGAGTAGGAGTAGGAGTAGGAGTAGGAGTAGGAGTAGGAGTAGGAGTAGGAGTAGGAGTAGGAGTAGGAGTAGGAGTAGGAGTAGGAGTAGGAGTAGGAGTAGGAGTAGGAGTAGGAGTAGGAGTAGGAGTAGGAGTAGGAGTAGGAGTAGGAGTAGGAGTAGGAGTAGGAGTAGGAGTAGGAGTAGGAGTAGGAGTAGGAGTAGGAGTAGGAGTAGGAGTAGGAGTAGGAGTAGGAGTAGGAGTAGGAGTAGGAGTAGGAGTAGGAGTAGGAGTAGGAGTAGGAGTAGGAGTAGGAGTAGGAGTAGGAGTAGGAGTAGGAGTAGGAGTAGGAGTAGGAGTAGGAGTAGGAGTAGGAGTAGGAGTAGGAGTAGGAGTAGGAGTAGGAGTAGGAGTAGGAGTAGGAGTAGGAGTAGGAGTAGGAGTAGGAGTAGGAGTAGGAGTAGGAGTAGGAGTAGGAGTAGGAGTAGGAGTAGGAGTAGGAGTA
Organism: Empis livida; assembly: GCA_963932195.1. Taxonomy (NCBI): domain Eukaryota; kingdom Metazoa; phylum Arthropoda; class Insecta; order Diptera; family Empididae; genus Empis; species Empis livida. The sequence goes on along the minus strand of OZ010645.1, from coordinate 28,943,325 downwards.
GGAGTAGGAGTAGGAGTAGGAGTAGGAGTAGGAGTAGGAGTAGGAGTAGGAGTAGGAGTAGGAGTAGGAGTAGGAGTAGGAGTAGGAGTAGGAGTAGGAGTAGGAGTAGGAGTAGGAGTAGGAGTAGGAGTAGGAGTAGGAGTAGGAGTAGGAGTAGGAGTAGGAGTAGGAGTAGGAGTAGGAGTAGGAGTAGGAGTAGGAGTAGGAGTAGGAGTAGGAGTAGGAGTAGGAGTAGGAGTAGGAGTAGGAGTAGGAGTAGGAGTAGGAGTAGGAGTAGGAGTAGGAGTAGGAGTAGGAGTAGGAGTAGGAGTAGGAGTAGGAGTAGGAGTAGGAGTAGGAGTAGGAGTAGGAGTAGGAGTAGGAGTAGGAGTAGGAGTAGGAGTAGGAGTAGGAGTAGGAGTAGGAGTAGGAGTAGGAGTAGGAGTAGGAGTAGGAGTAGGAGTAGGAGTAGGAGTAGGAGTAGGAGTAGGAGTAGGAGTAGGAGTAGGAGTAGGAGTAGGAGTAGGAGTAGGAGTAGGAGTAGGAGTAGGAGTAGGAGTAGGAGTAGGAGTAGGAGTAGGAGTAGGAGTAGGAGTAGGAGTAGGAGTAGGAGTAGGAGTAGGAGTAGGAGTAGGAGTAGGAGTAGGAGTAGGAGTAGGAGTAGGAGTAGGAGTAGGAGTAGGAGTAGGAGTAGGAGTAGGAGTAGGAGTAGGAGTAGGAGTAGGAGTAGGAGTAGGAGTAGGAGTAGGAGTAGGAGTAGGAGTAGGAGTAGGAGTAGGAGTAGGAGTAGGAGTAGGAGTAGGAGTAGGAGTAGGAGTAGGAGTAGGAGTAGGAGTAGGAGTAGGAGTAGGAGTAGGAGTAGGAGTAGGAGTAGGAGTAGGAGTAGGAGTAGGAGTAGGAGTAGGAGTAGGAGTAGGAGTAGGAGTAGGAGTAGGAGTAGGAGTAGGAGTAGGAGTAGGAGTAGGAGTAGGAGTAGGAGTAGGAGTAGGAGTAGGAGTAGGAGTAGGAGTAGGAGTAGGAGTAGGAGTAGGAGTAGGAGTAGGAGTAGGAGTAGGAGTAGGAGTAGGAGTAGGAGTAGGAGTAGGAGTAGGAGTAGGAGTAGGAGTAGGAGTAGGAGTAGGAGTAGGAGTAGGAGTAGGAGTAGGAGTAGGAGTAGGAGTAGGAGTAGGAGTAGGAGTAGGAGTAGGAGTAGGAGTAGGAGTAGGAGTAGGAGTAGGAGTAGGAGTAGGAGTAGGAGTAGGAGTAGGAGTAGGAGTAGGAGTAGGAGTAGGAGTAGGAGTAGGAGTAGGAGTAGGAGTAGGAGTAGGAGTAGGAGTAGGAGTAGGAGTAGGAGTAGGAGTAGGAGTAGGAGTAGGAGTAGGAGTAGGAGTAGGAGTAGGAGTAGGAGTAGGAGTAGGAGTAGGAGTAGGAGTAGGAGTAGGAGTAGGAGTAGGAGTAGGAGTAGGAGTAGGAGTAGGAGTAGGAGTAGGAGTAGGAGTAGGAGTAGGAGTAGGAGTAGGAGTAGGAGTAGGAGTAGGAGTAGGAGTAGGAGTAGGAGTAGGAGTAGGAGTAGGAGTAGGAGTAGGAGTAGGAGTAGGAGTAGGAGTAGGAGTAGGAGTAGGAGTAGGAGTAGGAGTAGGAGTAGGAGTAGGAGTAGGAGTAGGAGTAGGAGTAGGAGTAGGAGTAGGAGTAGGAGTAGGAGTAGGAGTAGGAGTAGGAGTAGGAGTAGGAGTAGGAGTAGGAGTAGGAGTAGGAGTAGGAGTAGGAGTAGGAGTAGGAGTAGGAGTAGGAGTAGGAGTAGGAGTAGGAGTAGGAGTAGGAGTAGGAGTAGGAGTAGGAGTAGGAGTAGGAGTAGGAGTAGGAGTAGGAGTAGGAGTAGGAGTAGGAGTAGGAGTAGGAGTAGGAGTAGGAGTAGGAGTAGGAGTAGGAGTAGGAGTAGGAGTAGGAGTAGGAGTAGGAGTAGGAGTAGGAGTAGGAGTAGGAGTAGGAGTAGGAGTAGGAGTAGGAGTAGGAGTAGGAGTAGGAGTAGGAGTAGGAGTAGGAGTAGGAGTAGGAGTAGGAGTAGGAGTAGGAGTAGGAGTAGGAGTAGGAGTAGGAGTAGGAGTAGGAGTAGGAGTAGGAGTAGGAGTAGGAGTAGGAGTAGGAGTAGGAGTAGGAGTAGGAGTAGGAGTAGGAGTAGGAGTAGGAGTAGGAGTAGGAGTAGGAGTAGGAGTAGGAGTAGGAGTAGGAGTAGGAGTAGGAGTAGGAGTAGGAGTAGGAGTAGGAGTAGGAGTAGGAGTAGGAGTAGGAGTAGGAGTAGGAGTAGGAGTAGGAGTAGGAGTAGGAGTAGGAGTAGGAGTAGGAGTAGGAGTAGGAGTAGGAGTAGGAGTAGGAGTAGGAGTAGGAGTAGGAGTAGGAGTAGGAGTAGGAGTAGGAGTAGGAGTAGGAGTAGGAGTAGGAGTAGGAGTAGGAGTAGGAGTAGGAGTAGGAGTAGGAGTAGGAGTAGGAGTAGGAGTAGGAGTAGGAGTAGGAGTAGGAGTAGGAGTAGGAGTAGGAGTAGGAGTAGGAGTAGGAGTAGGAGTAGGAGTAGGAGTAGGAGTAGGAGTAGGAGTAGGAGTAGGAGTAGGAGTAGGAGTAGGAGTAGGAGTAGGAGTAGGAGTAGGAGTAGGAGTAGGAGTAGGAGTAGGAGTAGGAGTAGGAGTAGGAGTAGGAGTAGGAGTAGGAGTAGGAGTAGGAGTAGGAGTAGGAGTAGGAGTAGGAGTAGGAGTAGGAGTAGGAGTAGGAGTAGGAGTAGGAGTAGGAGTAGGAGTAGGAGTAGGAGTAGGAGTAGGAGTAGGAGTAGGAGTAGGAGTAGGAGTAGGAGTAGGAGTAGGAGTAGGAGTAGGAGTAGGAGTAGGAGTAGGAGTAGGAGTAGGAGTAGGAGTAGGAGTAGGAGTAGGAGTAGGAGTAGGAGTAGGAGTAGGAGTAGGAGTAGGAGTAGGAGTAGGAGTAGGAGTAGGAGTAGGAGTAGGAGTAGGAGTAGGAGTAGGAGTAGGAGTAGGAGTAGGAGTAGGAGTAGGAGTAGGAGTAGGAGTAGGAGTAGGAGTAGGAGTAGGAGTAGGAGTAGGAGTAGGAGTAGGAGTAGGAGTAGGAGTAGGAGTAGGAGTAGGAGTAGGAGTAGGAGTAGGAGTAGGAGTAGGAGTAGGAGTAGGAGTAGGAGTAGGAGTAGGAGTAGGAGTAGGAGTAGGAGTAGGAGTAGGAGTAGGAGTAGGAGTAGGAGTAGGAGTAGGAGTAGGAGTAGGAGTAGGAGTAGGAGTAGGAGTAGGAGTAGGAGTAGGAGTAGGAGTAGGAGTAGGAGTAGGAGTAGGAGTAGGAGTAGGAGTAGGAGTAGGAGTAGGAGTAGGAGTAGGAGTAGGAGTAGGAGTAGGAGTAGGAGTAGGAGTAGGAGTAGGAGTAGGAGTAGGAGTAGGAGTAGGAGTAGGAGTAGGAGTAGGAGTAGGAGTAGGAGTAGGAGTAGGAGTAGGAGTAGGAGTAGGAGTAGGAGTAGGAGTAGGAGTAGGAGTAGGAGTAGGAGTAGGAGTAGGAGTAGGAGTAGGAGTAGGAGTAGGAGTAGGAGTAGGAGTAGGAGTAGGAGTAGGAGTAGGAGTAGGAGTAGGAGTAGGAGTAGGAGTAGGAGTAGGAGTAGGAGTAGGAGTAGGAGTAGGAGTAGGAGTAGGAGTAGGAGTAGGAGTAGGAGTAGGAGTAGGAGTAGGAGTAGGAGTAGGAGTAGGAGTAGGAGTAGGAGTAGGAGTAGGAGTAGGAGTAGGAGTAGGAGTAGGAGTAGGAGTAGGAGTAGGAGTAGGAGTAGGAGTAGGAGTAGGAGTAGGAGTAGGAGTAGGAGTAGGAGAAGGAGAAGGAGTAGGAGTAGGAGTAGGAGTAGGAGTAGGAGTAGGAGTAGGAGTAGGAGTAGGAAGTATGATAACTTTTTTTTCTTTTTCCCGTTATTTGGGTGCAAAATAAGGACAAAAAATTAAAACCAAAATATTTCAGTTAACTTTTTTTTTTATTTTTTCCCGTTATTTGGGTGCAAAATAAGGACAGTAGTAGGAGTAGGAGTAGGAGTAGGAGTAGGAGTAGGAGTAGGAGTAGGAGTAGGAGTAGGAGTAGGAGTAGGAGTAGGAGTAGGAGTAGGAGTAGGAGTAGGAGTAGGAGTAGGAGTAGGAGTAGGAGTAGGAGTAGGAGTAGGAGTAGGAGTAGGAGTAGGAGTAGGAGTAGGAGTAGGAGTAGGAGTAGGAGTAGGAGTAGGAGTAGGAGTAGGAGTAGGAGTAGGAGTAGGAGTAGGAGTAGGAGTAGGAGTAGGAGTAGGAGTAGGAGTAGGAGTAGGAGTAGGAGTAGGAGTAGGAGTAGGAGTAGGAGTAGGAGTAGGAGTAGGAGTAGGAGTAGGAGTAGGAGTAGGAGTAGGAGTAGGAGTAGGAGTAGGAGTAGGAGTAGGAGTAGGAGTAGGAGTAGGAGTAGGAGTAGGAGTAGGAGTAGGAGTAGGAGTAGGAGTAGGAGTAGGAGTAGGAGTAGGAGTAGGAGTAGGAGTAGGAGTAGGAGTAGGAGTAGGAGTAGGAGTAGGAGTAGGAGTAGGAGTAGGAGTAGGAGTAGGAGTAGGAGTAGGAGTAGGAGTAGGAGTAGGAGTAGGAGTAGGAGTAGGAGTAGGAGTAGGAGTAGGAGTAGGAGTAGGAGTAGGAGTAGGAGTAGGAGTAGGAGTAGGAGTAGGAGTAGGAGTAGGAGTAGGAGTAGGAGTAGGAGTAGGAGTAGGAGTAGGAGTAGGAGTAGGAGTAGGAGTAGGAGTAGGAGTAGGAGTAGGAGTAGGAGTTGGAGTAGGAGTAGGAGTAGGAGTAGGAGTTGGAGTAGGAGTAGGAGTAGGAGTAGGAGTAGGAGTAGGAGTAGGAGTAGGAGTAGGAGTAGGAGTAGGAGTAGGAGTAGGAGTAGGAGTAGGAGTAGGAGTAGGAGTAGGAGTAGGAGTAGGAGTAGGAGTAGGAGTAGGAGTAGGAGTAGGAGTAGGAGTAGGAGTAGGAGTAGGAGTAGGAGTAGGAGTAGGAGTAGGAGTAGGAGTAGGAGTAGGAGTAGGAGTAGGAGTAGGAGTAGGAGTAGGAGTAGGAGTAGGAGTAGGAGTAGGAGTAGGAGTAGGAGTAGGAGTAGGAGTAGGAGTAGGAGTAGGAGTAGGAGTAGGAGTAGGAGTAGGAGTAGGAGTAGGAGTAGGAGTAGGAGTAGGAGTAGGAGTAGGAGTAGGAGTAGGAGTAGGAGTAGGAGTAGGAGTAGGAGTAGGAGTAGGAGTAGGAGTAGGAGTAGGAGTAGGAGTAGGAGTAGGAGTAGGAGTAGGAGTAGGAGTAGGAGTAGGAGTAGGAGTAGGAGTAGGAGTAGGAGTAGGAGTAGGAGTAGGAGTAGGAGTAGGAGTAGGAGTAGGAGTAGGAGTAGGAGTAGGAGTAGGAGTAGGAGTAGGAGTAGGAGTAGGAGTAGGAGTAGGAGTAGGAGTAGGAGTAGGAGTAGGAGTAGGAGTAGGAGTAGGAGTAGGAGTAGGAGTAGGAGTAGGAGTAGGAGTAGGAGTAGGAGTAGGAGTAGGAGTAGGAGTAGGAGTAGGAGTAGGAGTAGGAGTAGGAGTAGGAGTAGGAGTAGGAGTAGGAGTAGGAGTAGGAGTAGGAGTAGGAGTAGGAGTAGGAGTAGGAGTAGGAGTAGGAGTAGGAGTAGGAGTAGGAGTAGGAGTAGGAGTAGGAGTAGGAGTAGGAGTAGGAGTAGGAGTAGGAGTAGGAGTAGGAGTAGGAGTAGGAGTAGGAGTAGGAGTAGGAGTAGGAGTAGGAGTAGGAGTAGGAGTAGGAGTAGGAGTAGGAGTAGGAGTAGGAGTAGGAGTAGGAGTAGGAGTAGGAGTAGGAGTAGGAGTAGGAGTAGGAGTAGGAGTAGGAGTAGGAGTAGGAGTAGGAGTAGGAGTAGGAGTAGGAGTAGGAGTAGGAGTAGGAGTAGGAGTAGGAGTAGGAGTAGGAGTAGGAGTAGGAGTAGGAGTAGGAGTAGGAGTAGGAGTAGGAGTAGGAGTAGGAGTAGGAGTAGGAGTAGGAGTAGGAGTAGGAGTAGGAGTAGGAGTAGGAGTAGGAGTAGGAGTAGGAGTAGGAGTAGGAGTAGGAGTAGGAGTAGGAGTAGGAGTAGGAGTAGGAGTAGGAGTAGGAGTAGGAGTAGGAGTAGGAGTAGGAGTAGGAGTAGGAGTAGGAGTAGGAGTAGGAGTAGGAGTAGGAGTAGGAGTAGGAGTAGGAGTAGGAGTAGGAGTAGGAGTAGGAGTAGGAGTAGGAGTAGGAGTAGGAGTAGGAGTAGGAGTAGGAGTAGGAGTAGGAGTAGGAGTAGGAGTAGGAGTAGGAGTAGGAGTAGGAGTAGGAGTAGGAGTAGGAGTAGGAGTAGGAGTAGGAGTAGGAGTAGGAGTAGGAGTAGGAGTAGGAGTAGGAGTAGGAGTAGGAGTAGGAGTAGGAGTAGGAGTAGGAGTAGGAGTAGGAGTAGGAGTAGGAGTAGGAGTAGGAGTAGGAGTAGGAGTAGGAGTAGGAGTAGGAGTAGGAGTAGGAGTAGGAGTAGGAGTAGGAGTAGGAGTAGGAGTAGGAGTAGGAGTAGGAGTAGGAGTAGGAGTAGGAGTAGGAGTAGGAGTAGGAGTAGGAGTAGGAGTAGGAGTAGGAGTAGGAGTAGGAGTAGGAGTAGGAGTAGGAGTAGGAGTAGGAGTAGGAGTAGGAGTAGGAGTAGGAGTAGGAGTAGGAGTAGGAGTAGGAGTAGGAGTAGGAGTAGGAGTAGGAGTAGGAGTAGGAGTAGGAGAGGAGTAGGAGTAGGAGTAGGAGTAGGAGTAGGAGTAGGAGTAGGAGTAGGAGTAGGAGTAGGAGTAGGAGTAGGAGTAGGAGTAGGAGTAGGAGTAGGAGTAGGAGTAGGAGTAGGAGTAGGAGTAGGAGTAGGAGTAGGAGTAGGAGTAGGAGTAGGAGTAGGAGTAGGAGTAGGAGTAGGAGTAGGAGTAGGAGTAGGAGTAGGAGTAGGAGTAGGAGTAGGAGTAGGAGTAGGAGTAGGAGTAGGAGTAGGAGTAGGAGTAGGAGTAGGAGTAGGAGTAGGAGTAGGAGTAGGAGTAGGAGTAGGAGTAGGAGTAGGAGTAGGAGTAGGAGTAGGAGTAGGAGTAGGAGTAGGAGTAGGAGTAGGAGTAGGAGTAGGAGTAGGAGTAGGAGTAGGAGTAGGAGTAGGAGTAGGAGTAGGAGTAGGAGTAGGAGTAGGAGTAGGAGTAGGAGTAGGAGTAGGAGTAGGAGTAGGAGTAGGAGTAGGAGTAGGAGTAGGAGTAGGAGTAGGAGTAGGAGTAGGAGTAGGAGTAGGAGTAGGAGTAGGAGTAGGAGTAGGAGTAGGAGTAGGAGTAGGAGTAGGAGTAGGAGTAGGAGTAGGAGTAGGAGTAGGAGTAGGAGTAGGAGTAGGAGTAGGAGTAGGAGTAGGAGTAGGAGTAGGAGTAGGAGTAGGAGTAGGAGTAGGAGTAGGAGTAGGAGTAGGAGTAGGAGTAGGAGTAGGAGTAGGAGTAGGAGTAGGAGTAGGAGTAGGAGTAGGAGTAGGAGTAGGAGTAGGAGTAGGAGTAGGAGTAGGAGTAGGAGTAGGAGTAGGAGTAGGAGTAGGAGTAGGAGTAGGAGTAGGAGTAGGAGTAGGAGTAGGAGTAGGAGTAGGAGTAGGAGTGAGGAGTAGGAGTAGGAGTAGGAGTAGGAGTAGGAGTAGGAGTAGGAGTAGGAGTAGGAGTAGGAGTAGGAGTAGGAGTAGGAGTAGGAGTAGGAGTAGGAGTAGGAGTAGGAGTAGGAGTAGGAGTAGGAGTAGGAGTAGGAGTAGGAGTAGGAGTAGGAGTAGGAGTAGGAGTAGGAGTAGGAGTAGGAGTAGGAGTAGGAGTAGGAGTAGGAGTAGGAGTAGGAGTAGGAGTAGGAGTAGGAGTAGGAGTAGGAGTAGGAGTAGGAGTAGGAGTAGGAGTAGGAGTAGGAGTAGGAGTAGGAGTAGGAGTAGGAGTAGGAGTAGGAGTAGGAGTAGGAGTAGGAGTAGGAGTAGGAGTAGGAGTAGGAGTAGGAGTAGGAGTAGGAGTAGGAGTAGGAGTAGGAGTAGGAGTAGGAGTAGGAGTAGGAGTAGGAGTAGGAGTAGGAGTAGGAGTAGGAGTAGGAGTAGGAGTAGGAGTAGGAGTAGGAGTAGGAGTAGGAGTAGGAGTAGGAGTAGGAGTAGGAGTAGGAGTAGGAGTAGGAGTAGGAGTAGGAGTAGGAGTAGGAGTAGGAGTAGGAGTAGGAGTAGGAGTAGGAGTAGGAGTAGGAGTAGGAGTAGGAGTAGGAGTAGGAGTAGGAGTAGGAGTAGGAGTAGGAGTAGGAGTAGGAGTAGGAGTAGGAGTAGGAGTAGGAGTAGGAGTAGGAGTAGGAGTAGGAGTAGGAGTAGGAGTAGGAGTAGGAGTAGGAGTAGGAGTAGGAGTAGGAGTAGGAGTAGGAGTAGGAGTAGGAGTAGGAGTAGGAGTAGGAGTAGGAGTAGGAGTAGGAGTAGGAGTAGGAGTAGGAGTAGGAGTAGGAGTAGGAGTAGGAGTAGGAGTAGGAGTAGGAGTAGGAGTAGGAGTAGGAGTAGGAGTAGGAGTAGGAGTAGGAGTAGGAGTAGGAGTAGGAGTAGGAGTAGGAGTAGGAGTAGGAGTAGGAGTAGGAGTAGGAGTAGGAGTAGGAGTAGGAGTAGGAGTAGGAGTAGGAGTAGGAGTAGGAGTAGGAGTAGGAGTAGGAGTAGGAGTAGGAGTAGGAGTAGGAGTAGGAGTAGGAGTAGGAGTAGGAGTAGGAGTAGGAGTAGGAGTAGGAGTAGGAGTAGGAAGGAGTAGGAGTAGGAGTAGGAGTAGGAGTAGGAGTAGGAGTAGGAGTAGGAGTAGGAGTAGGAGTAGGAGTAGGAGTAGGAGTAGGAGTAGGAGTAGGAGTAGGAGTAGGAGTAGGAGTAGGAGTAGGAGTAGGAGTAGGAGTAGGAGTAGGAGTAGGAGTAGGAGTAGGAGTAGGAGTAGGAGTAGGAGTAGGAGTAGGAGTAGGAGTAGGAGTAGGAGTAGGAGTAGGAGTAGGAGTAGGAGTAGGAGTAGGAGTAGGAGTAGGAGTAGGAGTAGGAGTAGGAGTAGGAGTAGGAGTAGGAGTAGGAGTAGGAGTAGGAGTAGGAGTAGGAGTAGGAGTAGGAGTAGGAGTAGGAGTAGGAGTAGGAGTAGGAGTAGGAGTAGGAGTAGGAGTAGGAGTAGGAGTAGGAGTAGGAGTAGGAGTAGGAGTAGGAGTAGGAGTAGGAGTAGGAGTAGGAGTAGGAGTAGGAGTAGGAGTAGGAGTAGGAGTAGGAGTAGGAGTAGGAGTAGGAGTAGGAGTAGGAGTAGGAGTAGGAGTAGGAGTAGGAGTAGGAGTAGGAGTAGGAGTAGGAGTAGGAGTAGGAGTAGGAGTAGGAGTAGGAGTAGGAGTAGGAGTAGGAGTAGGAGTAGGAGTAGGAGTAGGAGTAGGAGTAGGAGTAGGAGTAGGAGTAGGAGTAGGAGTAGGAGTAGGAGTAGGAGTAGGAGTAGGAGTAGGAGTAGGAGTAGGAGTAGGAGTAGGAGTAGGAGTAGGAGTAGGAGTAGGAGTAGGAGTAGGAGTAGGAGTAGGAGTAGGAGTAGGAGTAGGAGTAGGAGTAGGAGTAGGAGTAGGAGTAGGAGTAGGAGTAGGAGTAGGAGTAGGAGTAGGAGTAGGAGTAGGAGTAGGAGTAGGAGTAGGAGTAGGAGTAGGAGTAGGAGTAGGAGTAGGAGTAGGAGTAGGAGTAGGAGTAGGAGTAGGAGTAGGAGTAGGAGTAGGAGTAGGAGTAGGAGTAGGAGTAGGAGTAGGAGTAGGAGTAGGAGTAGGAGTAGGAGTAGGAGTAGGAGTAGGAGTAGGAGTAGGAGTAGGAGTAGGAGTAGGAGTAGGAGTAGGAGTAGGAGTAGGAGTAGGAGTAGGAGTAGGAGTAGGAGTAGGAGTAGGAGTAGGAGTAGGAGTAGGAGTAGGAGTAGGAGTAGGAGTAGGAGTAGGAGTAGGAGTAGGAGTAGGAGTAGGAGTAGGAGTAGGAGTAGGAGTAGGAGTAGGAGTAGGAGTAGGAGTAGGAGTAGGAGTAGGAGTAGGAGTAGGAGTAGGAGTAGGAGTAGGAGTAGGAGTAGGAGTAGGAGTAGGAGTAGGAGTAGGAGTAGGAGTAGGAGTAGGAGTAGGAGTAGGAGTAGGAGTAGGAGTAGGAGTAGGAGTAGGAGTAGGAGTAGGAGTAGGAGTAGGAGTAGGAGTAGGAGTAGGAGTAGGAGTAGGAGTAGGAGTAGGAGTAGGAGTAGGAGTAGGAGTAGGAGTAGGAGTAGGAGTAGGAGTAGGAGTAGGAGTAGGAGTAGGAGTAGGAGTAGGAGTAGGAGTAGGAGTAGGAGTAGGAGTAGGAGTAGGAGTAGGAGTAGGAGTAGGAGTAGGAGTAGGAGTAGGAGTAGGAGTAGGAGTAGGAGTAGGAGTAGGAGTAGGAGTAGGAGTAGGAGTAGGAGTAGGAGTAGGAGTAGGAGTAGGAGTAGGAGTAGGAGTAGGAGTAGGAGTAGGAGTAGGAGTAGGAGTAGGAGTAGGAGTAGGAGTAGGAGTAGGAGTAGGAGTAGGAGTAGGAGTAGGAGTAGGAGTAGGAGTAGGAGTAGGAGTAGGAGTAGGAGTAGGAGTAGGAGTAGGAGTAGGAGTAGGAGTAGGAGTAGGAGTAGGAGTAGGAGTAGGAGTAGGAGTAGGAGTAGGAGTAGGAGTAGGAGTAGGAGTAGGAGTAGGAGTAGGAGTAGGAGTAGGAGTAGGAGTAGGAGTAGGAGTAGGAGTAGGAGTAGGAGTAGGAGTAGGAGTAGGAGTAGGAGTAGGAGTAGGAGTAGGAGTAGGAGTAGGAGTAGGAGTAGGAGTAGGAGTAGGAGTAGGAGTAGGAGTAGGAGTAGGAGTAGGAGTAGGAGTAGGAGTAGGAGTAGGAGTAGGAGTAGGAGTAGGAGTAGGAGTAGGAGTAGGAGTAGGAGTAGGAGTAGGAGTAGGAGTAGGAGTAGGAGTAGGAGTAGGAGTAGGAGTAGGAGTAGGAGTAGGAGTAGGAGTAGGAGTAGGAGTAGGAGTAGGAGTAGGAGTAGGAGTAGGAGTAGGAGTAGGAGTAGGAGTAGGAGTAGGAGTAGGAGTAGGAGTAGGAGTAGGAGTAGGAGTAGGAGTAGGAGTAGGAGTAGGAGTAGGAGTAGGAGTAGGAGTAGGAGTAGGAGTAGGAGTAGGAGTAGGAGTAGGAGTAGGAGTAGGAGTAGGAGTAGGAGTAGGAGTAGGAGTAGGAGTAGGAGTAGGAGTAGGAGTAGGAGTAGGAGTAGGAGTAGGAGTAGGAGTAGGAGTAGGAGTAGGAGTAGGAGTAGGAGTAGGAGTAGGAGTAGGAGTAGGAGTAGGAGTAGGAGTAGGAGTAGGAGTAGGAGTAGGAGTAGGAGTAGGAGTAGGAGTAGGAGTAGGAGTAGGAGTAGGAGTAGGAGTAGGAGTAGGAGTAGGAGTAGGAGTAGGAGTAGGAGTAGGAGTAGGAGTAGGAGTAGGAGTAGGAGTAGGAGTAGGAGTAGGAGTAGGAGTAGGAGTAGGAGTAGGAGTAGGAGTAGGAGTAGGAGTAGGAGTAGGAGTAGGAGTAGGAGTAGGAGTAGGAGTAGGAGTAGGAGTAGGAGTAGGAGTAGGAGTAGGAGTAGGAGTAGGAGTAGGAGTAGGAGTAGGAGTAGGAGTAGGAGTAGGAGTAGGAGTAGGAGTAGGAGTAGGAGTAGGAGTAGGAGTAGGAGTAGGAGTAGGAGTAGGAGTAGGAGTAGGAGTAGGAGTAGGAGTAGGAGTAGGAGTAGGAGTAGGAGTAGGAGTAGGAGTAGGAGTAGGAGTAGGAGTAGGAGTAGGAGTAGGAGTAGGAGTAGGAGTAGGAGTAGGAGTAGGAGTAGGAGTAGGAGTAGGAGTAGGAGTAGGAGTAGGAGTAGGAGTAGGAGTAGGAGTAGGAGTAGGAGTAGGAGTAGGAGTAGGAGTAGGAGTAGGAGTAGGAGTAGGAGTAGGAGTAGGAGTAGGAGTAGGAGTAGGAGTAGGAGTAGGAGTAGGAGTAGGAGTAGGAGTAGGAGTAGGAGTAGGAGTAGGAGTAGGAGTAGGAGTAGGAGTAGGAGTAGGAGTAGGAGTAGGAGTAGGAGTAGGAGTAGGAGTAGGAGTAGGAGTAGGAGTAGGAGTAGGAGTAGGAGTAGGAGTAGGAGTAGGAGTAGGAGTAGGAGTAGGAGTAGGAGTAGGAGTAGGAGTAGGAGTAGGAGTAGGAGTAGGAGTAGGAGTAGGAGTAGGAGTAGGAGTAGGAGTAGGAGTAGGAGTAGGAGTAGGAGTAGGAGTAGGAGTAGGAGTAGGAGTAGGAGTAGGAGTAGGAGTAGGAGTAGGAGTAGGAGTAGGAGTAGGAGTAGGAGTAGGAGTAGGAGTAGGAGTAGGAGTAGGAGTAGGAGTAGGAGTAGGAGTAGGAGTAGGAGTAGGAGTAGGAGTAGGAGTAGGAGTAGGAGTAGGAGTAGGAGTAGGAGTAGGAGTAGGAGTAGGAGTAGGAGTAGGAGTAGGAGTAGGAGTAGGAGTAGGAGTAGGAGTAGGAGTAGGAGTAGGAGTAGGAGTAGGAGTAGGAGTAGGAGTAGGAGTAGGAGTAGGAGTAGGAGTAGGAGTAGGAGTAGGAGTAGGAGTAGGAGTAGGAGTAGGAGTAGGAGTAGGAGTAGGAGTAGGAGTAGGAGTAGGAGTAGGAGTAGGAGTAGGAGTAGGAGTAGGAGTAGGAGTAGGAGTAGGAGTAGGAGTAGGAGTAGGAGTAGGAGTAGGAGGAGGAGTAGGAGTAGGAGTAGGAGTAGGAGTAGGAGTAGGAGTAGGAGTAGGAGTAGGAGTAGGAGTAGGAGTAGGAGTAGGAGTAGGAGTAGGAGTAGGAGTAGGAGTAGGAGTAGGAGTAGGAGTAGGAGTAGGAGTAGGAGTAGGAGTAGGAGTAGGAGTAGGAGTAGGAGTAGGAGTAGGAGTAGGAGTAGGAGTAGGAGTAGGAGTAGGAGTAGGAGTAGGAGTAGGAGTAGGAGTAGGAGTAGGAGTAGGAGTAGGAGTAGGAGTAGGAGTAGGAGTAGGAGTAGGAGTAGGAGTAGGAGTAGGAGTAGGAGTAGGAGTAGGAGTAGGAGTAGGAGTAGGAGTAGGAGTAGGAGTAGGAGTAGGAGTAGGAGTAGGAGTAGGAGTAGGAGTAGGAGTAGGAGTAGGAGTAGGAGTAGGAGTAGGAGTAGGAGTAGGAGTAGGAGTAGGAGTAGGAGTAGGAGTAGGAGTAGGAGTAGGAGTAGGAGTAGGAGTAGGAGTAGGAGTAGGAGTAGGAGTAGGAGTAGGAGTAGGAGTAGGAGTAGGAGTAGGAGTAGGAGTAGGAGTAGGAGTAGGAGTAGGAGTAGGAGTAGGAGTAGGAGTAGGAGTAGGAGTAGGAGTAGGAGTAGGAGTAGGAGTAGGAGTAGGAGTAGGAGTAGGAGTAGGAGTAGGAGTAGGAGTAGGAGTAGGAGTAGGAGTAGGAGTAGGAGTAGGAGTAGGAGTAGGAGTAGGAGTAGGAGTAGGAGTAGGAGTAGGAGTAGGAGTAGGAGTAGGAGTAGGAGTAGGAGTAGGAGTAGGAGTAGGAGTAGGAGTAGGAGTAGGAGTAGGAGTAGGAGTAGGAGTAGGAGTAGGAGTAGGAGTAGGAGTAGGAGTAGGAGTAGGAGTAGGAGTAGGAGTAGGAGTAGGAGTAGGAGTAGGAGTAGGAGTAGGAGTAGGAGTAGGAGTAGGAGTAGGAGTAGGAGTAGGAGTAGGAGTAGGAGTAGGAGTAGGAGTAGGAGTAGGAGTAGGAGTAGGAGTAGGAGTAGGAGTAGGAGTAGGAGTAGGAGTAGGAGTAGGAGTAGGAGTAGGAGTAGGAGTAGGAGTAGGAGTAGGAGTAGGAGTAGGAGTAGGAGTAGGAGTAGGAGTAGGAGTAGGAGTAGGAGTAGGAGTAGGAGTAGGAGTAGGAGTAGGAGTAGGAGTAGGAGTAGGAGTAGGAGTAGGAGTAGGAGTAGGAGTAGGAGTAGGAGTAGGAGTAGGAGTAGGAGTAGGAGTAGGAGTAGGAGTAGGAGTAGGAGTAGGAGTAGGAGTAGGAGTAGGAGTAGGAGTAGGAGTAGGAGTAGGAGTAGGAGTAGGAGTAGGAGTAGGAGTAGGAGTAGGAGTAGGAGTAGGAGTAGGAGTAGGAGTAGGAGTAGGAGTAGGAGTAGGAGTAGGAGTAGGAGTAGGAGTAGGAGTAGGAGTAGGAGTAGGAGTAGGAGTAGGAGTAGGAGTAGGAGTAGGAGTAGGAGTAGGAGTAGGAGTAGGAGTAGGAGTAGGAGTAGGAGTAGGAGTAGGAATAGGAGTAGGAGTAGGAGTAGGAGTAGGAGTAGGAGTAGGAGTAGGAGTAGGAGTAGGAGTAGGAGTAGGAGTAGGAGTAGGAGTAGGAGTAGGAGTAGGAGTAGGAGTAGGAGTAGGAGTAGGAGTAGGAGTAGGAGTAGGAGTAGGAGTAGGAGTAGGAGTAGGAGTAGGAGTAGGAGTAGGAGTAGGAGTAGGAGTAGGAGTAGGAGTAGGAGTAGGAGTAGGAGTAGGAGTAGGAGTAGGAGTAGGAGTAGGAGTAGGAGTAGGAGTAGGAGTAGGAGTAGGAGTAGGAGTAGGAGTAGGAGTAGGAGTAGGAGTAGGAGTAGGAGTAGGAGTAGGAGTAGGAGTAGGAGTAGGAGTAGGAGTAGGAGTAGGAGTAGGAGTAGGAGTAGGAGTAGGAGTAGGAGTAGGAGTAGGAGTAGGAGTAGGAGTAGGAGTAGGAGTAGGAGTAGGAGTAGGAGTAGGAGTAGGAGTAGGAGTAGGAGTAGGAGTAGGAGTAGGAGTAGGAGTAGGAGTAGGAGTAGGAGTAGGAGTAGGAGTAGGAGTAGGAGTAGGAGTAGGAGTAGGAGTAGGAGTAGGAGTAGGAGTAGGAGTAGGAGTAGGAGTAGGAGTAGGAGTAGGAGTAGGAGTAGGAGTAGGAGTAGGAGTAGGAGTAGGAGTAGGAGTAGGAGTAGGAGTAGGAGTAGGAGTAGGAGTAGGAGTAGGAGTAGGAGTAGGAGTAGGAGTAGGAGTAGGAGTAGGAGTAGGAGTAGGAGTAGGAGTAGGAGTAGGAGTAGGAGTAGGAGTAGGAGTAGGAGTAGGAGTAGGAGTAGGAGTAGGAGTAGGAGTAGGAGTAGGAGTAGGAGTAGGAGTAGGAGTAGGAGTAGGAGGAGTAGGAGGAGTAGGAGTAGGAGTAGGAGTAGGAGTAGGAGTAGGAGTAGGAGTAGGAGTAGGAGTAGGAGTAGGAGTAGGAGTAGGAGTAGGAGTAGGAGTAGGAGTAGGAGTAGGAGTAGGAGTAGGAGTAGGAGTAGGAGTAGGAGTAGGAGTAGGAGTAGGAGTAGGAGTAGGAGTAGGAGTAGGAGTAGGAGTAGGAGTAGGAGTAGGAGTAGGAGTAGGAGTAGGAGTAGGAGTAGGAGTAGGAGTAGGAGTAGGAGTAGGAGTAGGAGTAGGAGTAGGAGTAGGAGTAGGAGTAGGAGTAGGAGTAGGAGTAGGAGTAGGAGTAGGAGTAGGAGTAGGAGTAGGAGTAGGAGTAGGAGTAGGAGTAGGAGTAGGAGTAGGAGTAGGAGTAGGAGTAGGAGTAGGAGTAGGAGTAGGAGTAGGAGTAGGAGTAGGAGTAGGAGTAGGAGTAGGAGTAGGAGTAGGAGTAGGAGTAGGAGTAGGAGTAGGAGTAGGAGTAGGAGTAGGAGTAGGAGTAGGAGTAGGAGTAGGAGTAGGAGTAGGAGTAGGAGTAGGAGTAGGAGTAGGAGTAGGAGTAGGAGTAGGAGTAGGAGTAGGAGTAGGAGTAGGAGTAGGAGTAGGAGTAGGAGTAGGAGTAGGAGTAGGAGTAGGAGTAGGAGTAGGAGTAGGAGTAGGAGTAGGAGTAGGAGTAGGAGTAGGAGTAGGAGTAGGAGTAGGAGTAGGAGTAGGAGTAGGAGTAGGAGTAGGAGTAGGAGTAGGAGTAGGAGTAGGAGTAGGAGTAGGAGTAGGAGTAGGAGTAGGAGTAGGAGTAGGAGTAGGAGTAGGAGTAGGAGTAGGAGTAGGAGTAGGAGTAGGAGTAGGAGTAGGAGTAGGAGTAGGAGTAGGAGTAGGAGTAGGAGTAGGAGTAGGAGTAGGAGTAGGAGTAGGAGTAGGAGTAGGAGTAGGAGTAGGAGTAGGAGTAGGAGTAGGAGTAGGAGTAGGAGTAGGAGTAGGAGTAGGAGTAGGAGTTGGAGTAGGAGTAGGAGTAGGAGTAGGAGTAGGAGTAGGAGTAGGAGTAGGAGTAGGAGTAGGAGTAGGAGTAGGAGTAGGAGTAGGAGTAGGAGTAGGAGTAGGAGTAGGAGTAGGAGTAGGAGTAGGAGTAGGAGTAGGAGTAGGAGTAGGAGTAGGAGTTGGAGTAGGAGTAGGAGTTGGAGTTGGAGTAGGAGTAGGAGTAGGAGTAGGAGTAGGAGTAGGAGTAGGAGTAGGAGTAGGAGTAGGAGTAGGAGTAGGAGTAGGAGTAGGAGTAGGAGTAGGAGTAGGAGTAGGAGTAGGAGTAGGAGTAGGAGTAGGAGTAGGAGTAGGAGTAGGAGTAGGAGTAGGAGTAGGAGTAGGAGTAGGAGTAGGAGTAGGAGTAGGAGTAGGAGTAGGAGTAGGAGTAGGAGTAGGAGTAGGAGTAGGAGTAGGAGTAGGAGTAGGAGTAGGAGTAGGAGTAGGAGTAGGAGTAGGAGTAGGAGTAGGAGTAGGAGTAGGAGTAGGAGTAGGAGTAGGAGTAGGAGTAGGAGTAGGAGTAGGAGTAGGAGTAGGAGTAGGAGTAGGAGTAGGAGTAGGAGTAGGAGTAGGAGTAGGAGTAGGAGTAGGAGTAGGAGTAGGAGTAGGAGTAGGAGTAGGAGTAGGAGTAGGAGTAGGAGTAGGAGTAGGAGTAGGAGTAGGAGTAGGAGTAGGAGTAGGAGTAGGAGTAGGAGTAGGAGTAGGAGTAGGAGTAGGAGTAGGAGTAGGAGTAGGAGTAGGAGTAGGAGTAGGAGTAGGAGTAGGAGTAGGAGTAGGAGTAGGAGTAGGAGTAGGAGTAGGAGTAGGAGTAGGAGTAGGAGTAGGAGTAGGAGTAGGAGTAGGAGTAGGAGTAGGAGTAGGAGTAGGAGTAGGAGTAGGAGTAGGAGTAGGAGTAGGAGTAGGAGTAGGAGTAGGAGTAGGAGTAGGAGTAGGAGTAGGAGTAGGAGTAGGAGTAGGAGTAGGAGTAGGAGTAGGAGTAGGAGTAGGAGTAGGAGTAGGAGTAGGAGTAGTAGTAGGAGTAGGAGTAGGAGTAGGAGTAGGAGTAGGAGTAGGAGTAGGAGTAGGAGTAGGAGTAGGAGTAGGAGTAGGAGTAGGAGTAGGAGTAGGAGTAGGAGTAGGAGTAGGAGTAGGAGTAGGAGTAGGAGTAGGAGTAGGAGTAGGAGTAGGAGTAGGAGTAGGAGTAGGAGTAGGAGTAGGAGTAGGAGTAGGAGTAGGAGTAGGAGTAGGAGTAGGAGTAGGAGTAGGAGTAGGAGTAGGAGTAGGAGTAGGAGTAGGAGTAGGAGTAGGAGTAGGAGTAGGAGTAGGAGTAGGAGTAGGAGTAGGAGTAGGAGTAGGAGTAGGAGTAGGAGTAGGAGTAGGAGTAGGAGTAGGAGTAGGAGTAGGAGTAGGAGTAGGAGTAGGAGTAGGAGTAGGAGTAGGAGTAGGAGTAGGAGTAGGAGTAGGAGTAGGAGTAGGAGTAGGAGTAGGAGTAGGAGTAGGAGTAGGAGTAGGAGTAGGAGTAGGAGTAGGAGTAGGAGTAGGAGTAGGAGTAGGAGTAGGAGTAGGAGTAGGAGTAGGAGTAGGAGTAGGAGTAGGAGTAGGAGTAGGAGTAGGAGTAGGAGTAGGAGTAGGAGTAGGAGTAGGAGTAGGAGTAGGAGTAGGAGTAGGAGTAGGAGTAGGAGTAGGAGTAGGAGTAGGAGTAGGAGTAGGAGTAGGAGTAGGGGTAGGAGTAGGAGTAGGAGTAGGAGTAGGAGTAGGTAGGAGTAGGAGTAGGAGTAGGAGTAGGAGTAGGAGTAGGAGTAGGAGTAGGAGTAGGAGTAGGAGTAGGAGTGGAGTAGGAGTAGAGTAGGAGTAGGAGTAGGAGTAGGAGTAGGAGTAGGAGTAGGAGTAGGAGTAGGTAGGAGTAGGAGTAGGAGTAGGGGTAGGAGTAGGAGTAGGAGTAGGAGTAGGAGTAGAGTAGGAGTAGGAGTAGGAGTAGGAGTAGGAGTAGGAGTAGGAGTAGGAGTAGGAGTAGGAGTAGGAGTAGGAGTAGGAGTAGGAGTAGGAGTAGGAGTAGGAGTAGGAGTAGGAGTAGGAGTAGGAGTAGAGTAGGAGTAGGAGTAGGAGTAGGAGTAGGAGTAGGAGTAGGAGTAGGAGTAGGAGTAGGAGTAGGAGTAGGAGTAGGAGTAGAGTAGGAGTAGGAGTAGGAGTAGGAGTAGGAGGAGTAGGAGTAGGAGTAGGAGTAGGAGTAGGTAGGAGTAGAGTAGGAGTAGGAGTAGGAGTAGGAGTAGGAGTAGGAGTAGGAGTAGGAGTAGGAGTAGGAGTAGGAGTAGGAGTAGGAGTAGGAGTAGGAGTAGGAGTAGGAGTAGGAGTAGGAGTAGGAGTAGGAGTAGGAGTAGGAGTAGGAGTAGGTGTTGGAGTAGGAGTAGGAGTAGGAGTAGGAGTAGGAGTAGGAGTAGGAGTAGGAGTAGGAGTAGGAGTAGGAGTAGGTAGGAGGAGTAGGAGTAGGAGTAGGAGTAGGAGTAGGAGTAGGAGTAGGAGTAGGAGTAGGAGTAGGAGTAGAGTAGGAGTAGGAGTAGGAGTAGGAGTAGTAGGAGTAGGAGTAGGAGTAGGAGTAGGAGTAGGTGTAGGAGTAGAGTAGGAGTAGGAGTAGGAGTAGGAGTAGGAGTAGGAGTAGGAGTAGGAGTAGGAGTAGGAGTAGAGAGTAGGAGTAGGAGTAGGAGTAGGAGTAGGAGTAGGAGTAGGAGTAGGAGTAGGAGTAGGAGTAGGAGTAGGAGTAGGAGTAGGAGTAGAGTAGGAGTAGGAGTAGGAGTAGGAGTAGGAGTAGGAGTAGGAGTAGGAGTAGGAGTAGGAGTAGGAGTAGGAGTAGGAGTAGGAGTAGGAGTAGGAGTAGGAGTAGGAGTAGGAGTAGGAGTAGGAGTAGGAGTAGGAGTAGGAGTAGGAGTAGGAGTAGGAGTAGGAGTAGGAGTAGGAGTAGGAGTAGGAGTAGGAGTAGGAGTAGGAGTAGGAGTAGGAGTAGGAGTAGGAGTAGGAGTAGGAGTAGGAGTAGGAGTAGGAGTAGGAGTAGGAGTAGGAGTAGGAGTAGGAGTAGGAGTAGGAGTAGGAGTAGGAGTAGGAGTAGGAGTAGGAGTAGGAGTAGGAGTAGGAGTAGGAGTAGGAGTAGGAGTAGGAGTAGGAGTAGGAGTAGGAGTAGGAGTAGGAGTAGGAGTAGGAGTAGGAGTAGGAGTAGGAGTAGGAGTAGGAGTAGGAGTAGGAGTAGGAGTAGGAGTAGGAGTAGGAGTAGGAGTAGGAGTAGGAGTAGGAGTAGGAGTAGGAGTAGGAGTAGGAGTAGGAGTAGGAGTAGGAGTAGGAGTAGGAGTAGGAGTAGGAGTAGGAGTAGGAGTAGGAGTAGGAGTAGGAGTAGGAGTAGGAGTAGGAGTAGGAGTAGGAGTAGGAGTAGGAGTAGGAGTAGGAGTAGGAGTAGGAGTAGGAGTAGGCGTAGGAGTAGGAGTAGGAGTAGGAGTAGGAGTAGGAGTAGGAGTAGGAGTAGGAGTAGGAGTAGGAGTAGGAGTAGGAGTAGGAGTAGGAGTAGGAGTAGGAGTAGGAGTAGGAGTAGGAGTAGGAGTAGGAGTAGGAGTAGGAGTAGGAGTAGGAGTAGGAGTAGGAGTAGGAGTAGGAGTAGGAGTAGGAGTAGGAGTAGGAGTAGGAGTAGGAGTAGGAGTAGGAGTAGGAGTAGGAGTAGGAGTAGGAGTAGGAGTAGGAGTAGGAGTAGGAGTAGGAGTAGGAGTAGGAGTAGGAGTAGGAGTAGGAGTAGGAGTAGGAGTAGGAGTAGGAGTAGGAGTAGGAGTAGGAGTAGGAGTAGGAGTAGGAGTAGGAGTAGGAGTAGGAGTAGGAGTAGGAGTAGGAGTAGGAGTAGGAGTAGGAGTAGGAGTAGGAGTAGGAGTAGGAGTAGGAGTAGGAGTAGGAGTAGGAGTAGGAGTAGGAGTAGGAGTAGGAGTAGGAGTAGGAGTAGGAGTAGGAGTAGGAGTAGGAGTAGGAGTAGGAGTAGGAGTAGGAGTAGGAGTAGGAGTAGGAGTAGGAGTAGGAGTAGGAGTAGGAGTAGGAGTAGGAGTAGGAGTAGGAGTAGGAGTAGGAGTAGGAGTAGGAGTAGGAGTAGGAGTAGGAGTAGGAGTAGGAGTAGGAGTAGGAGTAGGAGTAGGAGTAGGAGTAGGAGTAGGAGTAGGAGTAGGAGTAGGAGTAGGAGTAGGAGTAGGAGTAGGAGTAGGAGTAGGAGTAGGAGTAGGAGTAGGAGTAGGCGTAGGAGTAGGAGTAGGAGTAGGAGTAGGAGTAGGAGTAGGAGTAGGAGTAGGAGTAGGAGTAGGAGTAGGAGGAGGAGTAGGAGTAGGAGTAGGAGTAGGAGTAGGAGTAGGAGTAGGAGTAGGAGTAGGAGTAGGAGTAGGAGTAGGAGTAGGAGTAGGAGTAGGAGTAGGAGTAGGAGTAGGAGTAGGAGTAGGAGTAGGAGTAGGAGTAGGAGTAGGAGTAGGAGTAGGAGTAGGAGTAGGAGTAGGAGTAGGAGTAGGAGTAGGAGTAGGAGTAGGAGTAGGAGTAGGAGTAGGAGTAGGAGTAGGAGTAGGAGTAGGAGTAGGAGTAGGAGTAGGAGTAGGAGTAGGAGTAGGAGTAGGAGTAGGAGTAGGAGTAGGAGTAGGAGTAGGAGTAGGAGTAGGAGTAGGAGTAGGAGTAGGAGTAGGAGTAGGAGTAGGAGTAGGAGTAGGAGTAGGAGTAGGAGTAGGAGTAGGAGTAGGAGTAGGAGTAGGAGTAGGAGTAGGAGTAGGAGTAGGAGTAGGAGTAGGAGTAGGAGTAGGAGTAGGAGTAGGAGTAGGAGTAGGAGTAGGAGTAGGAGTAGGAGTAGGAGTAGGAGTAGGAGTAGGAGTAGGAGTAGGAGTAGGAGTAGGAGTAGGAGTAGGAGTAGGAGTAGGAGTAGGAGTAGGAGTAGGAGTAGGAGTAGGAGTAGGAGTAGGAGTAGGAGTAGGAGTAGGAGTAGGAGTAGGAGTAGGAGTAGGAGTAGGAGTAGGAGTAGGAGTAGGAGTAGGAGTAGGAGTAGGAGTAGGAGTAGGAGTAGGAGTAGGAGTAGGAGTAGGAGTAGGAGTAGGAGTAGGAGTAGGAGTAGGAGTAGGAGTAGGAGTAGGAGTAGGAGTAGGAGTAGGAGTAGGAGTAGGAGTAGGAGTAGGAGTAGGAGTAGGAGTAGGAGTAGGAGTAGGAGTAGGAGAAGGAGTAGGAGTAGGAGTAGGAGTAGGAGTAGGAGTAGGAGTAGGAGTAGGAGTAGGAGTAGGAGTAGGAGTAGGAGTAGGAGTAGGAGTAGGAGTAGGAGTAGGAGTAGGAGTAGGAGTAGGAGTAGGAGTAGGAGTAGGAGTAGGAGTAGGAGTAGGAGTAGGAGTAGGAGTAGGAGTAGGAGTAGGAGTAGGAGTAGGAGTAGGAGTAGGAGTAGGAGTAGGAGTAGGAGTAGGAGTAGGAGTAGGAGTAGGAGTAGGAGTAGGAGTAGGAGTAGGAGTAGGAGTAGGAGTAGGAGTAGGAGTAGGAGTAGGAGTAGGAGTAGGAGTAGGAGTAGGAGTAGGAGTAGGAGTAGGAGTAGGAGTAGGAGTAGGAGTAGGAGTAGGAGTAGGAGTAGGAGTAGGAGTAGGAGTAGGAGTAGGAGTAGGAGTAGGAGTAGGAGTAGGAGTAGGAGTAGGAGTAGGAGTAGGAGTAGGAGTAGGAGTAGGAGTAGGAGTAGGAGTAGGAGTAGGAGTAGGAGTAGGAGTAGGAGTAGGAGTAGGAGTAGGAGTAGGAGTAGGAGTAGGAGTAGGAGTAGGAGTAGGAGTAGGAGTAGGAGTAGGAGTAGGAGTAGGAGTAGGAGTAGGAGTAGGAGTAGGAGTAGGAGTAGGAGTAGGAGTAGGAGTAGGAGTAGGAGTAGGAGTAGGAGTAGGAGTAGGAGTAGGAGTAGGAGTAGGAGTAGGAGTAGGAGTAGGAGTAGGAGTAGGAGTAGGAGTAGGAGTAGGAGTAGGAGTAGGAGTAGGAGTAGGAGTAGGAGTAGGAGTAGGAGTAGGAGTAGAGTAGGAGTAGGAGTAGGAGTAGGAGTAGGAGTAGGAGTAGGAGTAGGAGTAGGAGTAGGAGTAGGAGTAGGAGTAGGAGTAGAAGTAGAAGTGGAAATGTATCTTGACTTAGGCTTAGATTTAGACTTAGATTTAGAGTTAGGCTTGAAAATAGTTTTAGCTTTAAGAATAGGATTAGAAATTGAAATTGAATTTGAATCAGACAAAGAATTAGACGCAAGTCGTGATGCAGCAATCTCATCCTGCAAAGAGGTGTTATTATCAAGGGAATTGTTAACATTAAATAGGTAACATAAGTCCTGATTGAACTTTGCAGAATGCGGTCGATCGGAGAAATATTGTTAGTGCATGTAATCAAATTAAAATTATCGAAATCACTTACCAGCTTACCCAAGGATTTATTAATTTCTGCGAAGCATTTAGTGAGGTTTGATTCAGCTTCGAGAAGACAACAGTTGTTGGTTGACACAGTCATTAACTCATTTAATGCCTGCTGATGTTTTACCAAGCTTAGATGTCAACGACATAATTTTGCTGGAGATGTCAACGACATAATTTTGCTGGAAAGAAAAAAATAATAAATAAAATAAATAAAAAATATACGATAAATATAAAATATAACTTAAAATAACAAAATACACAAAAAATGATTAATGAACAATTAATTATAAAATTAGGTGTAATGACCGACAGTAAAAAATTAGGTCAAAAATATTCGGTGTAGTGACCGGACCTAATTTTAAGATTATAAAAGAAATAGAAAAATACTTATCTCTACAATACCGCACACACACAAATAAATTATATTAAATAGACTACGAGAAAATAATCTTGCAACCGAAAAAGTGCCATTTCCTAAGGGAGGAGGTATTGTATTTAGGTTATCGCATTACTACTGAGGTAATTTTACCGAACCCGGAAAAAACTGTGAGAGTGAGAAGCTATCCAGTACCAAAAAGTACTAAGGAGTTATAATCTTTTTTTGGATTGGTGCATTATTACAGAGCCAGCATGCCTTCTTTAGTTGAAAAGGGAGAAACGTTATTGTAATGGCTTCAAAAAACGTTAAATTTGAATAGATGGACATACATCAAAATGCTTTCGAAGAAATAACAAACATTTTAAGAAATCCTCCTATTTTACGATATCGAGATATCAATCTACCTTTTATATTGACAACTGATCCTAGTAACCATGCCTTGGGAACAGTTTTATCTCAAGGAGAAGTAGGAGATGATATGCCGATAGCATATGCTAGCAAGGTTCTGAACAATGTACAGAGCAATTATGCTACAATCGAGAAGGAAATCTTAGCTATATATTGGGCTGTTAAACATTTTCGATGCTATGTACTAGGACAGAAATTTGTAGTTTATACCAATCATAAACCATTAATAACGCAGTATCGAAAAAAGGACCCAGGGGGAAGAATTAACCGTTGAAGACACGTTTACCTGAATTCACTTTCGAGATTTTGTATAAGCCAGATAAATTAAAAACAAATGCTGATCCACTCAGTAGAATTCCCAATGACATAACTATTCCGGAAGTTTGGAGCTTCAGGACAGGTTCATATTATGACTAGAGCAAGTGCACTCAAGGCAAGAGAGGAGAATTCAAGATTTTCAGCAGGCTGTGATGCAGATCAACAAAGCGAGAAGGTACCTCAAGAGGGACGGCGTATATCGGAAGTTGATGAACTTGCAGTTGACCCCGAAGAGGAGAGGGAAGCCAGTAAACTCGATGATGTTTCGGAAAAAATAATTTTGAAGGATTGACATGAAAAACGAACAGTTTTGGAGGAATATCATGATTCAGGGGGCACGCACGAGAACCGAAAACATACAGTAGAAATGGACAATATTATTACTGGAAAAAATGTTAACGGATATAGGAGATTATATAAAAAAATGTCCAAAGTGTCAAAAAGTTAAAAAAGGAAAGGTAACTAGAATACCTTTAGTCCTTACCAATACTGCTGAAAAACCATTCAACAGGGTATATCTCGACATAGTAGGTCCTTTTCCAGTAACTATTAGATGAAACAAATACATCCTAACATTTCAAGATGATTTAACTAAGGTTCTAGATGGAATTCCTATATAAATGCGGAAGCAGAAACTATTGCGGATGCTTTCTACAGGACCATTATATTAAAATATTCCATGATTCCCAAGCAATTGCTGACGGACCAAGGCGTCCTTGGTCATTGTAAACCCACATAATGCATATAATGGAGAGAAAATCCGGAACCATTATATAATTCTGATGATTACTGTTTGGCTTTAAAGGCACGTATGCAAAAGGTTCACCAGACAGCAAGACGTAACTTAATAAAGTAAAGAAAAGTCAAAATTATATTACAATCAAATAGAGAGTCCTTCCCGGGAATTCCCGCTCGGGATTTCCCGGGAAATTTTTAAAAATTTATTTCCCGTTTCCCGGGAAATAAAAACGAAATTTCTCGGGAAAAAAAATAATTGTTTGAAAAGGCTAATTTTGCGTTCATTCTCATGCTATTCTGTTTTGAAACAAAAATAAACGAAACGAAACGAAAATATTATCAAACGAAATTTTTGTTCCAGATTTCGTTTCATTTTACTATTATTTTCTTATAGTGTGCTGTGCGGTAAAAAAGAGAATTTTTTATGAATTTTACTACATAGATTATTAAAAACATATGAAAAAAAACTTTATTTTCAATATTTTGTGTTTGACGAGTGAGTATATTATTATTTGCAAAATATTGTATAAAAAATTAGGTGTATTTTTCTCTATAGTTATTGATTTTTTTCTTTTATTTGCTAATTTTATTTAATTTTCGGTAGAAATAAATTTATACCCATGGCAGATTCTATATGTACATATTTCACAAAAGAAAAAGGAGCTGATAAAGCTTAATTCATAAAGTAAAGAATTCGCACACCGGAGCTTAATTCATAAAATAATATTATTTATTATTTTATAAAGCTTAATTCATAAAATAATATTATTTATTATTTTATGAATTAAATTTGTTTTTTTTTTTTGAAAAAATTGTGTTTTTTGCATTTATTTTAAACACTTTTATAAATTTTTCACTCTTTTCACTCTTTTATTTCATTTTCCCGGGTTTCCCGGGATTCCCGGGAAAATTTAACTAAAATTTCCCGTTTCCCGGGAACAAATATAATCCGGGAAACGTGACTCACTACAATCAAAAGGAAAAGGGAGAGGAATTTAACGTAGGGGATCAAGTGCTACTGTCAAATCCCATCAAGTTGCATAAATTGAGTAGCCTTTGGTTAGGTCCGTATATGGTTATAGAAACGGAAGGGGTAAATGCTGTAATTAAAATAGGGAGGAAAAGAAGAAAGGTTCATAAGAATGGAATAGCTGAACGAGAAATATTACTTCAAGTTTTGTCTTACACTAGATTAGGGGGATAATAAATTTCTTTATTTTTTTTAGGCATTATGTGGTGTTTGCTCTGGATAGTATGTTTTATTGGAACGATTCGTGCAGAACCCACTGAGACAAAAAAAATTGAATCGTCCGGAGTGTTGTTCAAAAACCAAGGTGAACCAATAACTTACAAAAGTAGTATACAGGTATTTACAAAATTTAAGTTAATTCCTTCAATAGAGTTAGATTCATTTATGAGAAAATTAAAATTCAACATTCACGCAGAAGATAACTGCTATTGATGGTTACACAACTTAGACCGTTACTCAAACAACGTACGGGGCGAGATAGATAGAAACAACCATTTTTTTGCGCCTAAGGAAAGATCACGTAGGGAAAAAGATGACTGGTTAATGTAATCGGTGCAGTGTCCATGGGCGACGAAGGGATAAAGGCTAATACTCACCAATTAGAGATGGATCAATTAATTGCGATAGCGCAATCACATTTCAATCAAATTCAAAATTTAGTAAACGAGCAGGGGGATACTATTAGTGCATTACAAAATCGGTCGATTTAGTTCAGAACATTACAGAAGGAGGCGGACACCATTTATTACACTCAATTTAGATGTTAAACCAAATTACTCATATAGACATAACGTACAATGACGGGCAGGTGGGAATTAAAGTTACCATACTTTGGCTCGAAAGGGAATAATTCAACGTATATAAGGTTTACCCCCAACATTTTTTTATAAATTTGGAATTCTGGTTTAATTACTTTAGAATGGGATTATTTAGCAAGCAACAACCTAGGACATTAATTACTAACATTTTTCATTAACAGAGTTTAGAAATACATGCCAAAAGGCCTATGACGGGGAGAGGAGCTATTAATTTGTGAACAGAAACAATCTTAATTGCTGCAACCACCGGAAAATAATTGCATTTTAGAAATTTTTCTAAATAAATACCGGGAAAGTGTTAATTCCACATTTAAACGCTGCAATTATAAGGTGGTAAAAGAGTTGAAAATCATATAATGCCTCTAAACACAGTTAATATTTGGTTGTTTATATTTACCCATGAAGAACAATTGACTAGTTACTGTAAACCAAGTACGTACATGACAGAATTAGGGGGAAGAGGTATTCTAAAATTGAAGGAAACTTATTGGAAATTTAGAGTTACTATATAAACACATTTTTGAGAGACGGTTCAACACTTCTAGGACTAAACTCTGGGTTCCCACAACATATCACATTTGTGGGAGATTTAAATAAGACACTACTAAATTGGACTGAAACCATTGAAACGTTGTACAAATTTCCGATATAGATGAGCTGACAAAAGAATTTAAGTAAAGGGAAAAGAGTTGAAAGATTTTTTTAAAAAAATACTGGGATAAGGAGAAAAAACGTACAGAAACGGAAGCACATGCTAATTACGTAAAGAATTCGCACACCGGAGGAATAGGGGGAATTTTGATGTTTTGTACAATATATCTTACCTACGCAAACTTTGTCGAACGACAGTAATAGAGAAAGCGACAGAAGAAATTTACATGGAAACAGTTGGAGCCAAAGAAAGTTGAAATTTTCCTAAAACCTCAACTTTATTTAAATATCCTAATCCTTTAATCCTCTTCCATTCAATCCCAATCTTTCGATAACGTCACTAGACTCTAAAAGAATTTTTTTCACATTCAAACCAATCGATAGGTACTCTATATCCCCCATACTAATTTTTATTGTTTTATAAAAAAAAAAAAAAACATTTAATTAATTTGATTCTTTTATTTTATTGTTGTTTATTAAAAAAAAATAAAGATTTTTTTTAAATTGTTTTATAAAAATTAATTAATAAAGTTTTTTACATAATTACATTTTATGAATAAATTAGGTTTTCATTTACTCTGTATAAAAATATGTTTTGTTACACCAAAATTAGAATATTTGTTTTAATTTTTTTTATTAAGTCATTATTTAATTAAATATTATAAAATTTGTATAAGTATCGTTTTTTTGTTATTTTTTTTTATTATTAAGATAGAATTTCATTTTTATCTTTTTTTTTATTTTTACAAAACTTTCCAACATGAAATATATGGTACGGTTTTAATTTTTTTTTAACTACAAAGTGCAATTTTAAATGCTCTTTTCGGTTAAAGGTCGTACTACACATGTTGCACGACCAAGGTTTGATTACATTGTGTATGATCTTATGCCTTTCCAGGAGGCCTAACTTTTGTGTCTGGTAATCGCACAGTGAGCAAACCAGAACACGGCCACCTGCACAATGTTTCAGCTTGACCACAACATCAACGGTCAATGACAATATCTGACGTTCTACCAAGAAATTAACGAATTTTTGTTGAAAATCTATAAGAGAGAGATTAAATTTTTTTTATTATTAAAAAAAATAAGTAAAATAATACCTGGAGAATAGTTTTCTCCCTGAATGAGCTTTTTCTCGACAAGTTTCTTATTTTCACTTCCTAAAAAATTATAAAAATTATAAAAACATTTTCTATAAAAAAAAAAAAAAAACACGATAACCAAATTTTATATTTTCAAATGTAACGTTTTATTTGTAGACAAAGTTTTTAAATGATTTGTTTTTAATATAACAAAATTGAACAATTTATTTATTATTTTTATTACTAAAAAACGAAATTTTCACTTTTTTTATATATATAAAGTACTATAAAAATAATTAATTTAACAAAAAAAAAACAAAAAAAAATTTCATTTTATTACAACCATAATCAAAGTATTTAAAATACTAAATTTAAATTAATTAGATGGGGTAATTTTTAAGTAAGTAGAGAATATTAATAAGAGAGATTTGTTTTTGTTTATAGTTAAGTAAAGAATTTAGAAATATGATACATTTAAGATAAAATAATTATAAGGAACAAAAAAAATATATATATTCAATTATTCCAAAATTCCATTTTTTTTCTTACAATTACAACTATAGATTAATCTTAAGCAAGAATACTTGTTTTAATAAGAAATTGTATACTAATAAATTTATTGGTTTTTCTACATATATTTCAATTGTAATACCGGCACTTATTATTCGAAATAATTTTTGTAGACAAACCTGTGTAGAAAAGAGTTACGAGACCCAAAATTATTTGTGTCTTGTAACTCTTTCTTCGAAAAGGGAGGTGTTGGGAATAAAATAGGTCACCCTGTTTTTTTTTTCTTTTATATTATTTATTTTATTCACAACGGAAATTTCAAAATGCAATTCCTAATTTTTTTTATTTAAATTTAATTAAAATATGATGATTAAGCGACCAAAATTATTTTTTAAATTCAAAGTCATTACCTGCGGTGTCCGATTATGGATATTTTCAGGGGACACGCAGAGACAGTCGCCTTAATATTACTTAAATTGAGTGTAAAATAGAAAATAATTTTGATGGCTGATTCGTTTTTCCAAATATCGCATGCGATATTTTGGAAAAGCCATCGGCTATAATTAATTATTCAAAGAAGATGTTAAGTTGATAGTAAATGTTTAAAGGAAGAACATTGGTTCGGGAAGTTCTAACGAAAGTGAAGTAAATATAATAAGAGTTGGTAAATTATTAAGTAAAAACGATTATAATTTTTTTTAATTATTATGTTTATGTTTTATAAGGGGGGGTTAACTCTCTGCTGATGTTAAGTATAAAATGTTAAGTATAAAGTATAAAATATAATATTTTTAAGTTGTCAAAGTTACATAGTTTTAAAAATAGTTAAAATTAAATAATAATTTTAAATTAATAAATAATAACAATTTATATAATTAATTTTCTTGAAAAGTGCGAGTTATTTAACCAAAGTAAATTTTGTATAGTTAAAACAAAGTAAATTTTGTATAGTTAAAACAAACTGGCAAGTTTATAAAGAAGAATTACGTTTTAAATCAGAACAGCTAGAACCCCCTACAGGTTAGGTTCCATAGCTGATGTTGAAAAAGAGGCTACGCATATTTCAAACGTGCTTTTATAATCCTTTAAACTCGTATGTCATCTAAGAAAGCCTCACTGTAAAGCTAGGCAACCCTTAGAAATCGGATCGAACTTAAAGATTCTAGAAAAAATCCACCGGCAATGCTGTTTAAGTAGTACTGGTGCTTGTACTAGTACACCTACTCATTCGTTAGACATTATGTTAGGTATACCGAGAATTGACCTTTTTGTAAAAAGTACAGCTGCTAACGCCGCTTTGCGTTTAAGGTTGAATAAGAATATGCTAACTTCCGGTTCACCTACACCCCATGCAACAATCACTCGTGTGATCGAAGCGCGGGCTACAATCTGAACATGACAAAGCAGATGAATTCGCCAGGAACGGTGCTACGGACACTGACCTGCCAATTTGTAAGATCGGTTACCCTGTTAACGGCATTAAAAGGTTATTAAAACAGTAGCTAGAACCTCAAGATAAATCGAAATGGGTCGCGCTGGACAGCACTATTAAAACAGTAGCTAGAAGCTCAAGATAAATCGAGATGGACGCGCTGGTCGGCACACGAAGCTGTGCATTTACTTCTACGAAAACATGCATTTACTTCACGGGGCATTTACTTCTACGAAAACATGCTTCTAGGATATGATTAACAGCGGAAACCCTTTATAGAGGCTTTGCAGAGCTTGTTGAAACCGTCGAGCATCTCCTCTGTCATTGTCCAGTCCTTTATAATAAAAGAAGGAAATTCTTTGGTTTCTACTCCACAGAAAGCTTAGGTGAAATAAGCAGGCATAAACCTACCAATTTAGTGAAATTCGTTAAAGAAATGGAGTGGCACGATTCGTGAGGAACATAGTAGTATACGTTTCGTAAGGGGGTACAACGGACCAGTAGGTCTAGGTAGGCGGAACGGCCGCTCCGGTCCCCCTTCTCAAACCAACCAACCAACCAATAGTACAGAATTAACGGAATACTGTAATGAATATGCAAGTCTGGATATACTTTGTGATTATTTCAAAATGATTGCTATAGCAGATTCAACGACATTAACAGATTCATTTAGTGAAAGTATGTTCGACAATTATAGTCGAATATCATTGGCATATGAAAATTTACGTACTATACCAAGAACAATTGCTGAAAATTATGCATATTTTGGATTTAAGTTTTAATAGTTTTAAAAATGTATCCTTTCTGTCATTTTTTAAACGATTAACTACAATAATTTTAAACAGAAACATTAAATTAGATGAAACAACATTTCCATATTTTCCAAATTTAGAAGGGACAAACAATAACGAACTTCAGAAACATCAATGTTTATATAATCCGTTCGATATTAGTTTCATCAATAAAGTGAAACGTAGTGAAAAAATAAATCTTATTTTAAAGAAGCAAAGGCTGAGAAAACAAACGTGACTTTACAATGTATAAAAAAAAATCGGACATTGCAAAGTCAGTTATCTAGGGAGATAACTGACTTTGTTATGCACTTTTCGAAAATGACGAACTAAAAAATAAAAAGGTCGTTTGCTTTCCGTTTCCACATTACGAGACTTGTTTTTTAAGGAGTACGTATAGTCCTCAAAAATATATATTTAGGATATTCAATGCTTTTTTTTAACAAGTACATATAGTCCTCAAAATATGTATTAAATAAAAAGATTAAATATTCATATTTATATTTATATAATATAAATAAAAAGATTAAATATTCGTACTAATTCAGTATACGAATTTAAATAACAAAAAATAAATAAAAATGTATTCAATAAAATATATTTGTATAAAAAGCATTAAAATTCTCGCGTGCATTTATATATAAAGTTTTTCAATAAGAACATAACAATTTTGTATTTAAATAAAACACAGAATAATAATTGAGATATCGAGCTGAAATTTATTTCATATACAATACACATGTTATATTTAAGAATGGAATTCGATCTCGGCCATATGACCACCGGGAGCACGTTTGCAGTGTTCGATTCTTTGAAGCCAATTTTTCACCACTCTTGCACACAAATCGGCCGAAATGTTGGCAATTTCGCGTTCGATATTGTTCCTAAGCTCCTCTAACGTTGCTGGCTTGTTGGCATAAATCAACGACTTCACGTAACCCCATAAGAAGAAATCCAACGGCGGTAAACGAGGTGATTCGACCGGACCATTTCTCGAGATTATCCGATGACCGAACTTCCTCTTCAATAGATCAATTGTTTTAATAGCTGTGTGGCATGTGGCACCATCTTGTTGAAACCACATATCACTGATGTCAAGTCCATCCAATTCTGGCCAAAAATAGTTTTCCAACATTCCACGATAGCGATTTCCATTGACCGTAACATGGCGATCATTTTCATAGATGAAAAAATACGGTTCAATCACACCCCCAGCATGAAATCCACACGCATATTTTGCTTGTTGACAAAGCCATTTCGACAGAAATGAGCTTCATCGCGGAAGATGATTTTTCGATGAAATTCATTATTTGCTGAGCCCAATCGGAGCAGTTTCGGCGCTTTAAATGATCAACAGGCTTCAGTTCTTGAGTTAATTTGATCCTGTAAGGGTGTAGGCCAAGATCATTTAGTAAAATTCTCCACAATGTGGTTTGAGGGATTCTCAATTCCTGTGAACGGCGTGGAATCGACTGATTTGACTCATTTTCAACTGAAGCTGTTACGGCTGCGATATTTTCGGTACTTCGACCGGTGTGTTGTCTCATTGGCACAGGAACATTCAATAGTGAATATGTTGACCCGAATTTATCCACTATAGCACGCACAGCCTGTCTGGTGAGACGATTATTACGACCGAAAATTGGAGTAAGTGTCTTTAAAGTTGCGACCACCGACTGTGAATTTTATATTTTTTAATAATTTCCAAAAGTTGCTCGTTCTTGAACTTCACCATGATAAAAATATAAGCTATCACTAACGTTTTGACATTGACAGGTCATAAAAAAAATTTAAGAGTGCGTTTGTATTAAAATACAAAATTGTTATGTCACTATTGAATAAATAAATAAAATAAATATTTTGCAAAATATAATAATTAATTAATTAAAGTTTACTTTGCGTGCTTTAAGTTTTGCAAAATCGTGTATTAAGTCAGCATAGTTGCTCAGAAAATCAGTTTCTATAGATAATTCTAGCTAAATCACCCAGCCTCTCTTGTTCCATAGTACGTAAATAATTTTTAATAATTTTTGACTTGGAAAAGCTACGTTCCCCGGAAGCTACTGTCACTGGTACTTCGACCGGTGCGTTGTCAATAAAAATGTAAGTGCTACAACTAGATTTGGTAATATCGAGTCTAATTTTATTATAGATATAAAATCTAAAGATTCTATATAGCTTAAAAAGTTCCTGCAACTGTACTTTGAAATATTTGAATTTCGTCTAATTCTAATAGTTCTAATCCTACTATATCGGAATGTGAATTGAAAGTTAAATGCTTTTCTAGGGAAACACAATTATCTAAAAGATCAGAAGCATGCAATGAAATTACAGAAATGCAAAAAAAAGGTTTTGGGAAAAATTTAGTTGTTTGTATATATTCAAACTTTAAAAACAAAACACCAAAAAGAATTCTTAAAGAAATTTAAAAAAATCTAAGAACCCTAAAAAGCGGACTCACTTCCACATCGTTGGTCCAGCTCTCGGTTATAGTGGGACCAGAGTCAGTAAAAAATATACATTTAATCATACTGAAAAAACGAGAGTCGGTACAAATAAAAATTAGTGACAATATACAAAACACTAAAATTTTGCTAATAAAAATATTATAAAAATAAATAAATCTTAACTCTCAATGTAATATATTTTGGTTTTTATCAACTTTTACACAGTTAAGCGGTGAACGGTTAACATTATAAATAATTCTTAACTCTCAGAATTACATTATAATTATATTCAATGATAAAATACTGCTTTAATTCCTTCCTTATATAATAAAATGTGATCGTTGCAATATTCCGCCATCGCTTATTCTGTCATTGCATCCAATATCGATAAATATTAATTTGGCATACGCATTTGCAAGACCCAATAAAACGATGCAGTGAATCCTTCACAATTATAAAAAATATGAACCATTCTTTTTTGCAAGTCTAAAAACTATATGGTTTCCATACAAAGCTCAAATCGGAAATTGCTATTTTAGACTGAAATCATCTGCAATTTTATACCACTCCTGTTGTGTTCAGAAACTATAAAAAATAAAATAAATACATCTATATATAATTTTTAGTTACTATATTTATAATATGTATTAAATTTGAAATACTCTTTTATTAATAAATTTGATTAATATTATCAACCAAATTGAAATTTTTTTGTAAAACTGCAACAAAATAAAGAGAATCTTACATTGCCAATATTTGTGCTGTGAATTGAAACAAACATAGGTGGAGAATACGTTTGACGATTTAAAAATAGATATTTTAAATATCGATATAACTTGACATAATATATTGAAAGGAGTTATGTGAGCAGAATTTAATAATTTTAGTATAGATGAAACTACAAAACCCCCACAACCCATCCTAAAAAGGTTAAATGAGGTCCTTAAAAGACATAACTACTCTTTAAGTTATTAATTCATTTGAAATTTTTCTTTTAGTTTATATTCTTTTTGCTTTACGCAGACTTTTTCTACTTAATTTCCTTCTCTTATTTTGTTTTATTTACAATAAATATGAATTCTATGAAAAGTAATATTATAAAAAACTAACACAACATTTAATTAAAAAAATTAAAAAAATAATTTAAATTTACATTTAAGATATTGTTTTTTTGACAAATAATTCCATATAATTAGACTTTTCTAACTAGTGTACGTGAGAACAGCTCATAAATACAAATGAACGTGAGAACAGCTCATAAATACAAATGTGAACCCGAAGTTATGTGGTGTTGACACGTACTGTATATAAGTGTAAATTGGCCTATTGGGGTTGCCTATAATATATTCTTTCTGGACGCGACCGTACATTATTTGTCAAAATTTGCTAGCAAAAAGCAAACACACATAATATTTTATTTTCAATCAGGAAATTCAAAGCCAACGCAAAAGCATTAAATAGCAAATATTTTTCGAGGATTTGATAGATAGATATGAAGCTTTTTTCACAAATTTTATAGTTTCTCGATGAATAATAGAAAAACAACCGAAAAAGTCTATTAAAAAATTGTGAAATCCGTGTTTTATGTGTATTTAATTTATGATTAGTATAAAATAAGTGAACATATTAAATAAATATAAAGACTAAATATATTCTAATTATTGCATAAAATTTAATAAGTTCTTATCGGCAGGGCGGTGGCACCCGCAAATGCTGAAAACAATGAAATACTTCTTTGTTCCTTTTCTATAATTAAAAATACAATTCATTTGTATTTATTCTTAGCCTTGGGAAAATACAAATAATTTGTATTAATATTAAAAATAGAAATGGTATTTTAAAGTGAAAAAATAATCCTTTTTCCTATTTGGATACTTAAAACAACAAAGTTACTTTGTGTTCCTCGTTATATAAATATAAAGTATATTTATAAATAAATCTATTATTGAAATATTTATAAATATTGCAAAATGACGGATAAATCAACAAAATTTGATAAGTTGGCCAGTAGTATGATTGGTAAGCCTGTGCCAATGAAATTATTTGCAGCCTGGGAAGTTGATCGTACACCACCAAATTGCATACCAAGGTACGCACAAGTTTATTATATAAAAATAAATAAAAGTATATATAAAAGTTATGTTTAAAATAAAACTTGAAAATGTAAATAATATTTCGAGAATTAGTATAGATAAAACGTATTTTTATTTATTTTTGCTAGGTATTTTTAGACAAAAAATATATTTCTGGCTTAAATTGGGTACATGATGTAGAAAAAAAAAATATGTTGTATATAAAAACTAGGCAATAAATATGTGTATAGAATTTCTGCTTAGATTTCCAATTCTTTGAAATTAATTTACTTTAATATTATAAATCCATATATTACAAATTATATTTTTACAAGTGTACTATTTAATACATTTCTTAATACATATATATATTTTTATTAAATGGTTATATTTTAATGAAAGAAAGTTTTGATTTAATAGTAAAATAAATGCTCCTATATTTTGCATCTGCGCTCCATCAAATTCCTGAAATTTCAAAATTACAATTCCCGAAAAGAAAAATTAAATTTAAAAAAATATTAACTTGTAAGAAGACCCCTTTGTGACCTGTTTGTTTCAGTCTGTTTTAGGAACAATTTGTATAAATGAATTTTCCAGAATAATCTTTATTAATAAATCGCAAATATTTTTCGTTTAAAAATTATTATATTTATTTTAATGCTACATTCAAATGGGGATATTTATCTCCAACTACCAAGCTCTAATCCGTTTAATGTTATACGTGATTAGAGGAAATGTATATGTATTTGCAAATTGTGTTTTGGTTAACTGCACTATACCCACATTTAGAGAAAATATTTCGTATTAAAACGCATATTTGTTGCAAAACAATTAATATTATTTGTTCTTGTTCGTCATAAAATAAAAATTCTGACTATAGTGATTGATAATTTTTTTAAAATAAAGTAGTAATTTTTAATAAGTTTAATTATTACATATTATTTATTTTATTTCATATTCTTTTTATAATTAACAAAAAAGAAATTAATACTATAGATTAGAAAATTTTCTTTACAACTAAAAGTATACAATGTTATCAACAGATGAGAGAAACTTAATATGTAAATTAAAATATTTGAAGGAAAAAATTTATAAAATAAAAAAACCTTACTTAACAAATATTACCTCACCTAAACTTAAAAACTAAAACTAAAGCTAAGATTTAAATGAAAACTAAATTAAATTAATTAGCTACAAGCTAATTAATTTGTTGTCCAGCATAGTAAGTGAATCATGAAATTTTGCTAATGAAATTTGAACTCTGGCTATAATTTTTTATACACCAGAGTAGAGGTAGAAAAGAAACACGGAAGATCAAACATCATTTTTAAAAGCAAACCATATTGGAAAATTACTTTATAAATTAAAATCTTATTTTCGATTGAAAGTTTTGCTTTCCTATTTACGATAGGATAGCGAAGCCTTATTATATTATCACATTTTTTAATCGTCAAGTCAATGTGTGCTTTAAAAGTAAGTTTTCTATCAATACTAGATATTTTATCGAGTCACTACACGGTATTGATTGTCCAATGAGATTTATTTCATTACTAGGTAAAAATACACTTTTCCATCTCTGCGTAAAAAATATGGCCTGTGTTTTGGAAGCATTTATATTTATTTTCCATTTACGAAAGAATTCAGACAGTTTAATAAATACGTTGGTTAAATTTTGAGTTACAATATTAGCTGATTCGTGGCAGTGCTGTTGGATGGGATATGTGAAACAAATATATTATAAAGACTATGACTAAGCGTTGATCCTTGGGGAACACCGGCTCGAATATTTTCAAAATTTGACTTTGAGTCCTTGATACATACTCTAAATTTTCTATTGGTGAGAAAACTTTGAATTAATTTTACTACATACATAAGTAGGAAAACCTAATAAAAGCAATTTCTATATTAACCATCATGCCACACCGAATTAAATGCATTTTCGATACCAAGTACAATCATACCTGTTGATTTTTTAGTTCTATAATTAGATTGTATTATATTTTTAATTTTATAAAGCTGGTGAGAACTGGAGTGGCCTTTACGGAATCCAAATTGTTCATTAGGAATTATACGTGCTGTTTCTATGTACTCTTTAATTCTTGACTTAATACACCTTTCGTAAATTTTACCTAAGGAATCAATAATATAATAAAATAAAAATAGTATTTCCAAATACATATAATAAAAATAGTATTTCCAAAATATTTAATATTTAAAAAACTTATTCACCATAAAAACAATCAGGGAGTATAACAATCAGGAAAAAACATACGGTGTATGCCGTGCATAATCGATTATCTACGGCTATCTACTGCACCTTATAAAGTTCTGAACGATTTTGTTATAAAATTGTCTGTTTAAAAGTTGTAAACGAATTTGTTGTGTAAAATTGTCTGTTTTTAACCAAATAATATGTATCTTCTTCAATTTGGTTTACATCTTCATTTAGTTAAAAAAAATTTAGTTTATTTTCAATAGTTTCGGGAATATTTTTTAATTTCCTGAAAACTTCTAACGATAATTTTATTACAATATAATACCTCTATATATCATATATAATACCGTATATCAATTTTGCAATGTAATAAAAATGTTTTTGTTGAAAAAACGTAAAGTTAAAAATGAACCCTGATTTAATAGTCAGTTGAACGACGATATTTTTTATATTATATTTCGAAGTTGCTATAATTTTTGTACAGTAAATTTTTGTACAGTAAATAAGTAATTTACTTAAAATAAAAATTGTTATCTCAGATTATGCTCGTTGACAATAACACGTTTATCACTTTTAACCCCATTACCGGCTGATATGACATCACTATCTTTAGCCGTTAAAATGCAAAGCTCAAAACGTACATTACGTTCTCATGAAATACCAGTTCCACAAAATAATGGAAGCGGTACATCTTATAATCATCAACAAACACAATTACAGCAGCAGCACCAACTACAACAACAACAACAACCAACTATACAGCAACAACAGCAGCAAATGCAAAGCAATATTTTAAGTTGCGGAAACAGTAATACTACTGGTGCCGGTAGTGCACAGATTCAAGGGCAAGGCACAACAATTAGCAGTATACTATCATCTATGACGGGTGGCGGTGCTGGTACAAGTGCTGCTAGTGCAAACAATTTGCCGCAAACACTATTAGAAACTGATTTAGATTTACATTTTAGTTTACAGTACCCGCATTTTATTAAACGTGATGGAAACAGGTAATATGAGAATAAAATTCATTTATTTTTTTAATATTTTCTATTTAGACTGGTAATTCTACTCCAACGCCGAAAAAAATATAAATCGCGTACAATATTAGGATATAAGACATTAGCTGAAGGTGTTATTCGTATGGATGCAGTTCTACAGAAATCAATGGACATGACTGTAGAATTGATGGCAACTGGAAAAAGTGGACGCCCTGGAACAACGGTTGCCACATTGCGAGCGGAAAGAGTTTCTTCCATTCCAGTCGATCAAGACAGTAAAAATAATAATAGCGTATTACTTACTGGTAAGAAATTAAGTAGGTTTTAAAAATACATAATATCGCTTTTTATTCTTTTATAAGCCTTGTATTTAATATAAAAATTATTATAATCATTATATGATTATATTATTTAATCTCCAGGAAAAATTTCTGTTTTACATAAATATCTTTGTAATATCACCATGAATAATTTAAAAACAAATTGTTTTATTCTTTTTTTATTTCATTGATGTGTATATATTTACAAGTAATTATAATTTTTTGTAGATCGTGTCAATGAATATTCTGATGATGATGAAGAAGGTGAATTCAGTTCCGGAGAAGATAATGAAGATGGAATTGAACTTGGGCTGTCAGCATATGAAGGTGGAAGCAAACGTGATTTTAATGCATCAAAACATGAAATTCGAAAATATCGTAAATTACAACGTTCCGGAAATAACGATAGGGAGGATGGTGTTAATTTAGGCACAAATCCCGGTGATAGTGATAGTGAATTTGAAATGAAAGATAAAGGATTATCGCGTGCTAAAATTAGTAGGGTAAGGAATAATTTACAGTATTTTAAGTAGTGCGTGTGTTTCTTTGAGTGTGTGAACAGCATTTTATTTTTTATTTGATTCACTGGTCTAAAAATTTCTACAAAATAAAATTATGTTATTATTGGATTATTTAGGTAATTTTATTTTAATTTATGCTTTGCTCAGATTCGATGTACCAAATCCAATTTGGCGATTTTATTTTGATCAAAAAATTTTTTTTTGCATATTATAATTAATAATTATTATTAAGTTTTGTTTTTTTTATTAATTTCTTTATTTTTTTATTTATTTTTATTAAGTACATTTTTTTACTTATCACATTTTTCTTCCACAATCACCATTTTTGTTGTAACATAAAAATTGTTCCTGGCAATCATCCTGTACGTGTATGTCTATGTGTCTGTCTACCAAAACCATCTCTAACTTTAGACAATTTCCCTACAGCAACGTAATTTCAAACAAAAAATTGTTGCACTGCTTAAGCGTTTCAAAGTCTCTGAAGAATTAGATGGCGGTGTAACAAGAAGCTCAGCAGCACTAAGAGGTGAACAAGAACTGGATGCATTATTCCAGGAATTAGAATCACTGTCATGTGGTGAAGGTGATGATTCTGGTCCAGATTTGGATAGTTTATCGATTGGATCCACTCCAAAACCTTCGATAAGGCCATTTTTTTCAAATTCAAGAAGTATGCTGCACGATAATATCACTGGTAT
This sequence comes from Empis livida, assembly GCA_963932195.1. Classification (NCBI taxonomy): domain Eukaryota; kingdom Metazoa; phylum Arthropoda; class Insecta; order Diptera; family Empididae; genus Empis; species Empis livida. Next base: position 28,903,372 of record OZ010645.1, on the reverse strand, counting down.
GAACACTATAACTTTACTTTTCAAATAAAAAATATTGTTATTTCAAATCCGGCTATAAAAATTATTTATGCATGATAATATTTCAAGTTTTATTTACATAAAATAAAATACCAACTAAATTGCAAAATGCAATATGCTTATAATTATAATAAGGGACTTTCAATATATTCTATTTTCATAATTTTGTATATAACACGAACATTTTATGAATTTTATAGTTTTTTTATATATTTGTTTTTGTCGTGCATGGCTTGATCAAATCTTTTTTAGAAACTGTTGGTCGAAGAGCGTCTGAGAAAAGTGATACAGGAAATATTCTTGACAATAAGAATCAGACAACAACTCCAGGTCGGTTATTATTTTTTGCAAGTAAATTTTATTAGTTATTATTTGTGTTAATTAGCTAAATAAATAAGTTATTTATTACATCACGACCTTTATTAACTTTAGATCACAAAAAAAAGTTTGATAGTTTTTATCAAATTACACTAATGTATTCTTTTGCTCTATAATCATATTTAATCCTTTAAAAGTAAATGCTTATGAAAATAATGTGAACTTAAATTGTTGGTTTCAAAAGTAATTTCTGATAATCATACTCATAATATCTTTGCATGTTTCATAAAACAATTAATCGCGAAATAATTCAATTTATATTACATAATAGTAATCCATAAGTTAAATATAATTTTTGTGAGATTAAAATTTCCATAAAAACTATAATTCACTCAAAAATTAGATGGATTTTAACAGAATATTTAAAGGTAACCTAAACATATTGATAATATTTAAAAGCAACCTGCCTGCTACATTTCGATTTATATCGTTTACACTATGTTAGTTAGCAAAATACTATACAAATAACTTTAATTTATAAGTATTAAAAATATTTTGTTTTTTTGGGCTCCATTTGAAGATCGTGGTCCCGATTACAAAAATGACAGTTCCGGTAACGAGGCAAATGCAGGGAACACAGATCCAGAAGGTCAAAATTCAGATCCACAACATACTGGAAGCCCACCACGCGAAAAAGAGATGCCAACTTATAGTACACCAACAATTCCAATAGCTCCAGCATCCAATGAAAAACGAAGTCGATTATTTAGAACTTCTAGTAGCACACCAGGTGGTAAAAAGAAGCAATCACTAAGCTTATCAGCTGAGCCAAAATCAGTATTAGAAACATGTTTATCTCCGACAAATGTCGAACCACGTAAATTATTACTAGATCAATTGAGTAAAGTTTTCTCAATGGAAGAAATATCAATGTTACCAGATGTTGTGACAATAATAAGCCCACCAGAAGCTTGTGGTAGTCATCTATCTAGCAGATTAAATACCATATTTACATCGACGTTTCGACCGGCATTTGTACCGCAAAATACAGCCGAAGTAAAAGCTGTCTTGCAGGCCCTAATGGCAAAAATTCAAAAATAGTAAATTAAAAATAAAGATTTGTATTCTATTTAATTTAATAATTTTTTTCTTCAATTTTTCAGTTGTAATTCAAATGCAAAACCACCGGCAACTATAAAAATTTTGCTTTTAGGGGGTGATTGGTTACAGGGTGCAGCTCTAAGACATTATGTCGAGTTGTTGGGTGTAAGACCTCCCGATTGGGTTCACCACTTAAGATTTTTTATTGTTCCTATTGGTAATATATTTCAAAATAACTAAAAAATATAATTAAATGGAAGTTTTAATATTAATTTAATACATTTTAGTTACAAGTTCGATATCACGACATTTAAGCTCAATTGATTCATCATATTATTCAATGTTTGGTAATGAAAATTGGATTCAACTATGCGAGAAAACGGCTAGCTTGGATACAACTCTAGTCAAACCAGATATTATAGAATTAACAAACCGAATACAACGATATTTACATACAGCTGGTCCGTGTACACAAATACCAATTGCTGAGGCAATGGTAAATTACAAAGATGAAGATTCCTGTCAAATATTCGTTCCTTTTGTGTGTGTAAGTAACATAAAATTTGTGTCATAAGAAGCAAAAGATAGAATGTATAATTTCTGCTAGGATGTTCGTATTGGTTACATCGATGGACCAAATCTTTCATTGGATTTGGAAGAAACTACATTATCATTAATCAGTCAGCAATCTAATATTGGTTCTGGCTTATCAAGTTCACCACCATTAAGCGGAAGAAACTCTCCGCCAATGCCAACCACACCATCACAATATCAACAATCAGCTGGTCAAGAATTAGTAGAATTACAAATTGATTATTGGCCAATAGTTCGACCAAATGATGGTAAAGATAAAAATATTTCTAAAGGCGGTGATCAAGGGAAAAATAGCATCAAGGGTAATTTTAGGAATTTGCAAGTATTGCGTCTGCCATCGAACCCACAATTTGGTGAAATTACAAACGGTATGACCGTTACTTTCGCCACAAAAGAGAAGAAACAAAAAAGTAAAATATTTTCTGAAATTTTAACAAAGATAAAGATTAATATTTTTGCAATTTTATTCTAGTTATGAGACTGGGTAAAAAGAAAGAAAAGGATCGCGAACAAGAAAAGGAACAATGTATAGAGGGCGTTGCACGCTTAATTTGCTCACCTAAACAGTCACATCCAATTCCTTTGAAAGGTAAAATTTTATTAAAATTACAGATATATATATATATATATATATGTAATTTTTAGTGTACATTGATGGCACTGAATGGTCTGGTGTGAAATTCTTTCAATTATCATCACAATGGCAAACCCATGTTAAACATTTTCCAGTTGCACTTATTGCGTGTTCTGATTTAACCTAGTCAAATCTAATATAAACTAATTTACAAATATATATAACAGTAATTATAAATTTCTTAAATTGAACTTTATTAAAAAAAATTATATTAGTAATATTGTTTATGCGAAATTACTAAATATTTAACTAAAAAAAATGTATTATCCCCATTAACGAAGGAATACATTTAAATTAACATTTTCTATAAACAAGATGAAAAAAGGGTATAAAGAATACTTTAAATAAATTTAATTTACGATTTTCAGTAAAATATTAAGAAAATCTAATAAAAATGATATTTACCAAAGTTTTAAAATCATAATTATAAAATGAAAATTTATAACTTTAAGTAATTAAAACCGATTAAATTTGTTTAAAAATTATTAATATACAATTTATATTTTCTTTGATATTATTTATTTTTAAATTAATTTTCTTATGTTTTTTGTTATTTTATGCAATTTTACTTCTATGAAAATTACTTTTTTTTTTAACATTCGATATTTGAAATTTTATAATTAAATACAATTCCCCAAAAAAATTTATATACTTTAGTCAGTAATAATTGTTATATTGAATTTACTACATTGTTTTTTAGCTAATTATAATAATTAAGTATATAAATTTCTGTCAATTCAAGTGAGATATTCTAGAACAAAATTTTTTTACAATAATTTATCTAAATATTTCGTAGGTAATGATTGCATTGAAAATTTTATATATACGGTATAATTTTTTTTTAATAGACATTTTTGTTAAAATTTAAATTGCCATCTGTAAGTTTTCTTACTCCGTATTAAATATATTTATTAAACATATTTTTTATTTAATCAAATGATAATTATTTTTATACGCCGAACTAATATTTATATATACTTATTATATCTGCAAATATGTGTTATGATCGACTGAATTTCATAACGCTGCATAATATCTTAAAACGAAGTAAAATTAAATATTTAACCAGAAATAACAAAAATAGTTTTTTTATATTTTGTTATGTTTGACAAAAAATAATAATACGATTTTAAATGTAAAAAATGGAGGTATTATTAAATGGGATAATTTTAAGCTAAACAAACCTACCTATTTACTTAAGAACTATAATAAGTACATAAAAACAATTATATTAGTCAAGATAATAGCATACAAAAATTAATATGAAAAGAAGTACAACTTAAAATCACATATAATTTTTTGTACAAAACAATTTTTAGATTTTTTTTTTTTTTTTTTTTGCTTTTTATCGTCAGAGTTGTAGATGTAGCGGTAAATTACGCCTTTTGAAAATACATTTTTAGATTGAATTTAAAATACAGAATTAGGTAATTATACGATTCCACATATTATGCATCTTATTTAAAAGTGAAAAAATGTTTTGTATATAAACTACATAAAAATTTTGCATACTGAAATTATTAAATAGCAATAATTATATAATACGCTCTTTTTAAAATTCAACTTATTCAAATTGATTATACTTAGAAGTTTAAATTGATGAAGCACTAAATTGAACTAAAATATTTAAATAAAAATTAATAACCTACTGCATAATAATAAATATTCTAGTGAAAATATCAAACTTAGAATTAAATTTAAATAATAACTAAACATATCTGTTTTGAAACAATATATTTAGTAATTTATTCAAGTTTACAAATATAATTTGGTTTATCAAAAAGGGCAGCAAAAAATATATGATAATAAAATCTCAATTTTTAAAAATTTAATATTTCTTTTAGGACTATCATGCATGATTTCACTTTACTGCTGTACATTGAAATTCAAGAATTTTCAATTATGTAAAGAATCAATCATCACATATCATTTTTCAATAACATTTCATTAATATAAAATCTAAGAACGTAAATGCTCAAAAATTTTGTTTTGTAATAAAATTTTATAATTCATTTTATTGAAATAAATTTTCGGGATTAAAAGATAAAATACATATATATATATATATATATATATATATATATATATATAAATATATATATATATATATATATATTCAATCAAAATTTCAATTGTAGACTCTTTTGCTTACATATAATATAATTGTTGAAATTGTAAATGAAATTTAAAAATAATATTATATTAAGAAAACAATATAATTGTCCTTGGAACTTGTTAACCACATTTCACAAATTTACAAGGAATTAAAATATATTCATTATAAATATAAACTTTACTGAGTTTTTGCTGTGATTATAAGAAGTGTTGAATGATAATAATTACAAAAACAAATTATGAGAAAATATAAATAAATGTAATAATTATTGCATTATACAAAAGTAATAAAAACTACAGATGTTTTCTTTCTATAAAAAAATCCTATCCTTTTTTATATTAACGTAAACTAAATAAATCATCCAAAAAAAATGTTTGGCAATTGGAATTTTGCATAGCACGAGGTGGAGTTGCTGTCTAATTAATCAAATTATAAAAATAAGGGCACAACTTCTTTGTAAAGTATGTTTCTGTGATAAAAAATATTGGTAGTACAACATCAGTCAATATTACTGATATTCTATGTCGCAATTTACTAAACGTCTGGGACAACTCAAAAGATTTTATCTATAATTAGAAAAAATTAACAAATCCAACATAAAATAGTCAATATAATGTTTCGTTTATTACTCTGTGCTCTATGAGGTATAAAATTTATGAAAATATAGTTATTTCATCTGTTGAAAAAAATAGCATCTTATAGGAATAGTTTAATGGGAAATATGATATATATATATATATATATATATATATATATATATATATATATATATATATATATATATATATATATATTTATTTAATATTAGTATATTTTAGCTACTTTTGCAGCACCAGCCATTTCGTACAAAATAATCGTTGTAAGTTAAATAATTTTCGTTTCAGATAATCTGAATTTTTTCGGCATCTACATCAGTTACAATCACAGAAAGATTTTTAAGACCATTTTCACCACCAATTCCACCTTTGGGTAATAGAAAATCCTTGTTTGGATATCCTTTTGGCTGAGCAAATTCATATAAATTATTATTGCTGGCGCTTAGTGATTTAAGGGGCCAAACCGCTATGTTTTTCGTTTTACCGTGTCGTGACAGAACAAAAAACTGCAAGAGAAATGTTAAATTATTGTTTCAAAACATTGTATAATTTATGTTAAAATTACATGATTATCTTTGTCAACTAGATATCCTATAAGTAATGCCCAGTGCGCCTTGTGTCCCATTTTTAAACATGGTGCATGATTGAAATCTGGATCATAGCTTTAATAAATCGTTAAGGATACATTTAAACTAATTAAATAAGTTTAATTAATTTAACTACAAAATATGACATTTAAAAATATAGAGATCTATAGTGCGTCTGTTAATTAAAAATTGTAATAATGAAATTGCTGTAAAAAAAATCTAAAAACAGCACCTTAGACTACTGTAAATCTGTAAATTGCGCATTTAAACTTGTTAAAAAAAAAACAGTGAATAAAATAATCAAATTAATACATAATTTAAAATTAATGTTTTTTTTTGTAAGGATACGGAACAAGTATACAAGCCCCTGCTTTTAGAAAATCTTTAATCTTGGCACAATTTAATTGGCCTTCATACAGTTGGCACTGAATATTCTTTTCCTCTTTTTTATTTTTTTCATTTAAAATATCACAAAGTAATTCATAAAGATTTCTAGTACTGAACATTTCACCGTTTTTTGTATATAGTTTATATTTAGCAATATTTAGAATTTTTTCTGGATCGGGATTACCTTTTACCAACATACTTATTGCTGTTAATCCACAAGTAGGTCCATTTTGGATAATTGACGGAATTTCCAGGAAACTGCAAGTTTTTGGCGGAAATATAGTACAAATTTGTGCAAGATAACAAGACTGTTGAATATCTGGATAGTTAGATGCCCAAGGACATTCGTTAAGATTAAGTTTTAGTTTTTTTTGTGGTGTAATTACAGAATTATTTATCAGGTTGACGTTGAGTGTTGATGGAGTAGGTGGTGCAGCAATAGACATTTTTATATTTCAGGACGCACACGCTCACACACTAAGGTTCTACGACCTATTTTACCGTTTAAAATTTGCACCTGAAGTGTTGATGCAATTGATTCTATGTCAATTACTAACCGAAAAAATTAAAATTAGATTTCTCATTATCGTTTTAATTTATTTTTTGACTATCATATGTCTATCTGGTATGGACTGCTATCATGATACAATTATACAAGATATGGCATTCCCGCGTTTCATTTTGACACTGTTCTGCGCATGACGTCACAATATCTATAAAATATGCAGATCGTATACAGCCGTAGTATTTATATGAAATTTATTCGTTTTTCAGTATCAAAAAATCTATCTATAGGAATAAATTTATTAAAAGACAATTGTTACCGGAAATTTAATCATATTTATTAAAATATTTAAGTAATAATTTTGTTGTATTTTCTTTTTTTTTTATATAAAGTTTTCTAAAATTTGCCGGTTTAAGTTTCTTATGCGAAAATACATTCTAGCTCGCATAAAAAGTTTTTTTATTTTATTACTGCAGTCAACATGTTCAACTAAATTTAACATGTGACTTATAAAATTTTTAATTATTAATAATTCTTCCCCGTTGGCTTCATTAAATATCGTTTCAAGTTCCATCATATATCCCATCATTAGTTCGGTTGGTTTCGACAATCCGCCTTCACTTAAATGATTCACTCATGTGTAGCTACTATCATTCTCAGCATTGACACGAATATCTGGAAGTTCATTATGCTACTTTTTGCATATGTATCCACCCAGATTTTCCAATCCATCATATTCCATTGAAGCAAAATCGTTATCTTCGGCGTAATCTGGTATTACTTCTTACCATATCAGCTTCTGTCCAGTTCAATCTTTTTGAACCAACTTTTATTTTTTTAATTTCGCCAACCGTAAATATTCCTAACAATTTATTTTCTAAGTTTTCTCTATGGAATTCACTTTTAGTTAGTTCTTTTTTAAAATTATCAATTTCAAGATTGTATGATATTTCGGCTTCTAGCAAACGAACATTTTCTGATTTAAAATTTTTCCTAAAATATACAAGAACAAAAATAATTAGACATACAAACATAAATATTTAATATACATTTCCGTATTTAGATGTTCAATTTCCAGTTGAATTTTATAATTTATACTGGACATTTCATCATATTTTAATTTCCAGTCTTCTTCAGGTTCAACATCAGCTGGCACTTCCAATTGAGTTGTTTCATTTTCAAGAACATTTGTTTGTTCTAATAAGTTGCAAACCATGTTTTTATTTTTTCGTAGGTTCATCCTTTCAGCACGTTTAGATTCTTTAATTTCATCCTCACAAATTATATAAATTTTAGGTACAGATCCCGGTTTCAACTGCAATCTATCTGCTAATCCTTAAAAAAATTATTAATAAAATTCTATATGTAAAAAATATTGTATATTTACCCATTTCATATTGTAAATAATTTACAAAATCTTCTTTCACAAAATGTTTACAGCAATTTTTTGCAGTTTTCCAATTAAATTTGTCTTTACGTTTGCAAAACAGAATCCATTGTTTTAGCAAACTTTGATTTTCGGAAACGTAAAAAAACTACCAACACTTTCTGAATTTAAAGGCTTATTATTATTGTTATTACAATTACATACTGTGCACCACATATTATTTAATAATTATTTTTAATATTCCAAATTTCATATAACACAACACAATTGTTTACAATTTTAAGATATTATTACGTCACACAGAAACTTCAAACAACAGAGTGAAGTTGGCAGATAAGCGCACTGCCATATCTTGTATAATTGTATCATGGACTGCTATATGCTTATTCCTTATTGTTAACTATCTGTCAGTTTCATATATTTTTATATTTGTCTTATAGTCGCAAGCTAGCAGTTTATACGGGTGCGAAAATGGTGGAGTCGCTCCATCTTATTTTCATTAAAAGAGGTTGCGGACAAGGAAGTACATTTTCTTTAATTCTGATTGTTTACATAAAACTACTCATTCTATAGGAGTTAACACCTTTAGTGTTTAGACCGGATTGCTCGCTCCTTTTTTTCCAAGTAAAAATTTACAATTTCAAAATGGCGGAATCAAAATTTTTTGAATAACATCGTAGTTACAGCGATTATAGGGGAACATGTACAGTTGAAACAAATTATTCATTTGACATTTGCGGGGGAAAATGGGGTAGAAACGCGTAATATAGTTGATGGGTATCCAGTTGCTTCAACCGAGCCTCTTCTACTCAACACCAATTCTCACCTTCCCATGGTCCCTCCTGTCAAGCTGAGTAACCTTAATGAAAGAATTGATATCCAATCCAGTTGGACTATACATACCATTTTAATTTCAAAATGAGAATAGTAAACCTCAAAATGAGAATAGTAAACTTCAAAGTGGAATAGTAAACTTCAATATTAAAATATTAAAATTCAATATGAGAATAGTAAATTTCAATATGAGAATTATAAGCCTAATTTTCTACAAATTGGTTAAATTAAACAGCAGAATTGCAATTGTTCATATGTGTTTGTATAGAAAGCCTTATGGAAGAAGGTCTGCAGACAATTACACCAAGAATATGTGCCAATTGCATTGCAAGTATTCAAAGAAAATTCACTGCGGCTCTTGACTTACAAAATATGCAATATTAATAAATTGAATTTAAAATATTTTGTATCAAAATTAATTGTTTTAAATCAAAATTGAAATTTTTTTAAATCTCATATTGAAATTTACTATTCTTATATTGAAATTTATTATTCTCAAATTGAAATTTACTATACCACTTTGAAGTTTACTCTTCTCATTTTGAAAGTAAAATGGTATAGTTTTGGTTAGCGAGCAAACGAGTTTGGTGGAATAAAAATCCAGAAAGCGTCTGTTCCACATTGGGCGGCTTTCTGGTTTGCGTCTGATCCCAGAGGGATGTCAGTTACATTACCTGATAGTAGGTCAAATACATTCAACTCTTAAACATGAATAGTACGAAACTGAAAACAAAACCGGTAGGGATATCTGCCAAAGTGTCGTCGGAGTCCACGGCTGACAGCGAGGGCTTGGCTGGCCTGAAAGCTGACTTCAACAAAAACAAAATCAACTGGCAGTTCTGGAGCCATCTATAAATTATTCATCCACAAACATGTGCCCTTTTCAAAATAGCAATAAAATTCAAAGGTCACCGACTAAAAAAAACTCAAATATAGTGAATCCAAGCCAACCACCTCTTGGTCTAGAAACACCACCCAAGACTAAAAGTATTAGAAGTCATTCGCTCACAGACTTCGATAACTTCGCTAAGAAATTTCACAAGGCAATTCAACCTAACAAGCCAAACAATAAAATAGAATTATCCAATAAAAATAGCCCGGAAGTAATAGAAACAGTTAACAGAACTCATGCTGAAGAGCTAAGAATAAAAAATTTAGAAGACCAGCTAACTGAAGCGAAAAAACAAATAACAGACCTTGTAGCCTTTCAAACTAAAACTCAAACCAAAGATAATCAACATCAGCTTGTGAAAAAAACCCATTATAACATAGCTAGAGAAACCGATTGGTTATTGGTTAAGAAAAAGAAAAGAACCTAAATCTAGAAAAGAAATCAGTAATCTAAAGATTCATAAACTTAGCGATTACTTACCTAGCCCGCAAAACAGGTTTCACCTTCTCTCACCTACAATCAATGCAGACAACAAAATTAAAACTGACAACTTACCAGACAAAGCTAAAGATGGTATTCAAGAACCAAAAACTACTCAAACCAGAAACTTTAAATCTCCTCCAGTGATCATCAGTAACCAAAACAACTACCACGATATCTCTCATGCGCTAAAATCAATAGACTTAAACTTCAATACAAATATGTTAAATAATAATCAGATCAAAATTAATGTAACAATAGAATCAGACTACAGATTACTTACAAAATCAGCTAATGAACTTCAACTCGAATGGCACTCGTTCGAAAATAAACAAAGCACCACTAAGAGTAATGGCAAGCCACCTTCACCCTTCATGTGATGTAGACTATATAAAAAACGAACTTCTGGAAAAAAATTACAAAATAACACAGGTACAAAATAAAATCATAAAAAAGAAAATCGATGGGGTTGACTACATTACCAAATTACCGCTGTTCCAACCAAAGTTTGATCACTCAGAAGACATCAAAAAAATATTTGACATAAAGTATCTGCATCACATGAAGGGGAAGATAGAATCACTCAGAGCAAATAAACAAGTACCCCAATGCAAACGTTGTCAAAGTTTTGGTCATACGACCAAATACTGCCAAAGAAATCCACGTTGCGTAAAGTGTGCCGGAAATCACCTCACAGTCGTGAACTCCGTACTAAAATAAGGGATTCGCCCGCAACATGCTCAAACTGTGACAAACCTCACCCAGCAAACTATAGAGGATGCATAATTGCAAAAGAATTACAAAAGCGAAGAAATGCCGTAACAAATGACAATAATAAAAAAATTACTACCAACCGAAACACATTACACAGCCAAAGATCAGACACTACTACGTATGCACAAGCAGTCAAAAACCACGCAACCAACGACGAAAAATATGACACATTACAGCACACAATAGCGCTTCTAACAAACATATACACAATATTCAGTCATCTCTCAATACGTTTAGACAAACTAGAACTCAACGTTTCTAAATCAAAAGTCGAATCAAGGACATCATGACCATTAAACCCCTAAAAATTGTGACATGAAATGCCAACGGAATATTAAAAAAAAAAAAGGTAATTGGAAGTTTTCTTCAATATCAACAGTATTGACATATGCCTATTATCAAAAACTCACTTGACTAATCAAATGTTTCTTTACGTTAAAGGCTACAAAACTTACCTGACAAATCACCCTGAAATCAAGCAACGGGAGGCAGTGCAGTGCTCATTAAAGAAAATATTAAACATCACCAAGATCACGGTATATCGCGAGAAGAAATCCAACTGACTACTATAGTTCTATACGCAGGAAGGTCAAGGGGGAAGGATCGTCGGCTTCGCGAACTTGGCGTCTGTCTCCAGGTTAGGGGCGGCCTTGTGTAGCGTCGCAAACGATTTCTCCTCAATTCCTACTCTCACCTCCACGTGGTGCCCCCTGGAGCCTGGTATACCGAGTGGACCGGATGGTTGATGCCAACGGAAAGTAGGTCAGGTCAACAAACGAGAGAGGGAGAAAAATCCTGTATCCAGATTAGATGCTTGTCTGCATGCAGGTAGGCGTCTGACTCCATGTTAGGAGCGGCCTCAGCCATACACCTGGCTGAAGGTATAAAACGCCTTTTGATAATAATGGAAGGGAGAAAAGAAAAAAATCAGGTAGGGATATCTACCCAAACGTCGGCAGTTACTGTACCTGCCGGCGGGCCTCTCCCCCAAAGGGATAGGTCGCTAGCAATTTTAACAACGAAGGCCCAGGCTAATGTTACAAGTAAACGAGATGACTCCTCTGGTGTAGCCAAAACCCCTGATAAAACTGCGAAAAGGTTTCGCATGAACCTTAACGGCTCAGACAGGAAATGGCTCACCAAATGGATGAAGGAAGGTAAGTCGAAGGAAGAGGCATACTCCTTGCTGAAGGAGAAAAAGGTCAAGGCTTTGGTTGTGCCTTCTACCTCTGGAGCCGGTAACGCTCGGACGGAATGTCCGAGTAAAAAACGGAACAGGTCAGAGGAAGAAGGGCATCCTATCGCCTAGAAAGGGAAGGTTATAGGTGACAGACAGCCGGCATCGGGAGATGGCGCTGTTTGCAATACCGATAACCATCTAAAAATTGCCACCATCGACAGGAAACATGCTGCGGAGGGAAAATTCTCCTGGGAAACCGATCCTGAAGGATAGCTTCGAATCCTGGCAGGTCGATGCTCTGTTGGCAGTGCCGGAAGACTTTATACCCCACTTTGAGTGGAGTCGGTTTTCTGGTGACGTCTTCACAGAGACATGTCAGGATGAAGGGTCGGTGAGTTTCGTAAAGAAGATGGTCAAAGAAAAAGGCAACCTATGGCAGGCTTCGGACCTGAAGGTTAAAAGACGACACTTGATTAAAACTTTAAAACATGTAATTTTAAAAACGTAGAAGTAAAAATGTATGACAAAGGAATGACATTTTTAAGAAGTGTAAGAATGTTTCAAATTCCGTGATTATTTGAATTTAATTCATAGTATCTTTTCGTTAACATTCTTGCTGCTACCAGCTTTAATTTTGTTACTACTGCCTCCGGTATAATTCGTATTTTGATGAATTCTAATAGTTGAATATTAATGATACTTGTCAATAGGAGTTTTAGTTTAGTTCTATTTCTTTTCAATAGATGTGGCCTGAACAGTTCTCGTATTCGACACTTCCTAGGGACGCATGCTTGCACATTTTTTTTGGGTAAGCCAGTGGCCAATTTAGAAAGTACATCAAACCTAGATATAAGATTATAAGAACTCAAACATAATGATCTCAAGAAACCACTGCAAATGTTCAATATCACAAGATTCTAAATTAATATATGTATATAAACAAAAAATTTAATTTACTTAATAACAACAAATTTTTATTTAAGATTATAAGGAAATATTTATTTAATATATAACTAATATATATTATATGTATAATTAGATGTGTAATACTTATATTGGCTAAAGTTAATAAATATTGCAATTACATAAAATTAAAAGTATATAGTATTTTAAATTTTATATGTTTTAAAATAAATGATAATGATAAGTATCTCCTATTGCCAAGAATCACCAAACTAGCGTCAATACTTCTGCTGGAGGAATACATAGAATAATAATTGTATCCTGTTGTTTAATTATTTTATTTATAAATCCTAAAATCATTCGTCCTTTTTTTTTTTTCCTATTTTTTTTTTTTCTAATTATTTAAGTGTCTGATTTTTTCCATAAAAGTATATATTTATCCATAAAAAAAATTTAATTTTGAATAACCATACTGCATGAACGCTATAGTGTTGATTAAATTTGTGTTCGCATTAAATGTCAAATATATAATATTCATATTTTAATTTTACGGTTGCCGCTGTTAATACGCTTAGTATATAATACCAGGAGATGCTGTAGTATAATTTTGCACCTACTTAATCCCAACGTCAAATATTTTTTTGAACTGTCAGACATTCGTTTGAAATGTCAAAGAATTTTTTGAGATGTCATAGATTTTTTTGAGATGTCAAACAATTAAAAATATCGAAAATATAACACAAAATTTTTATTTAAATCGAAGATTTAATTAAATTTATAAATGAAATTTTAAAAATGCTTTTTAGAGTTAAAGTGTTCAACATATAATTTTTTTTAAATGTATTACTGCTGTATGGAAGGATTTAAAACTTATTAAATGTTGAAATTACCGGAAAATTCAAATGGTTGTAGTTTGCACGTAAATATAGAAAATGTAATAAGTTAATATTAATGTTAGAATTATTTTTAATATTGCAAACCTATTCTGTGTTAAATTTACGTTCTTATTATGTTTAATTCAGGGAAATATATAAAATTATAAAATATATATAACAAATAAATACGCCTAAATATTTAAAAAATGTCAAAAGAGTTTTCAATTTGTATAATTTTGTAGATAGTGTTGTAGTCAGAATATTTTATAATGAGGCTTAGTAATTATATTTTATGGCATGATTTTAAAAAAAAAAAGTATATAAAAAAGTAAATTATTTATTATTAAAAACTAAAAAATTTTCTTTCATATTTTAGGTTTTTAGAGTTAAATCTTTAAGAACGTTTTTTTAATTTAAAAAAAACGTTTGAGCTTCTTCTCTATGCTATAGTGATTAAAAAAAATCCTATGTTAGAGCGGTGGGGAAAGAGACCTTTTCGAAGTGGCGGCCACTTCGAAAAGGTCTCTTTCCCCACCGCTCTAACATAGGATTTTTTTTAATCACTATAGCATCTCTTGATATTGTATACTCTAAGTTAATACGATGAATGTGAAAATTCAGATTTATTACTAAAATTTTAGATGAAAAAAAAAGAGCAAGCACTCCGGTCTAAACTTTAAAGTTGTTAACTCCTATAGTGCAGGCACTCACACGTAAACAAGATAGAATATTTATTTTAGTCATCCGTTTCTACAAATGTCATTTTTATTTTTACAACCGCCAGTCAGCTGTTATTCTTCAAGCACCGCACAAAGTTTACAAATCCTTGGGTAAGGAGTTGGAGGAATCTGGAATTGATTGTTCCTTGTTGTTGAGTTGGAAGAGACAGGAACAGGAGAACTGTCCAAAACAAAGGGAATTTGTTTTCAGTTTTTACTTTCTAAAACAGTATATTTTATTTATTTCCAACAGATGGTGCTGTATTTAAGTTGGTTTTGACATGCATCTTCCCGCCAATTTTGTTTTGAAAATTTGACATTTCAATATTTGTACAGAACGAAAGAAGTACTTTTACAAATTTGCCAGAATTTTTATTGTTATCGCGTTAAAAATGCATAAAGAAATTACAGAGCAATTTGCAGAACTGGGTATAGAACCAAAAGATGAAATTATTGATAAATGTAAGTCAAATTTAAATATAGTATAATTTTTAACCACATTATTTTTGTATGTTCGGGAGTGTATTCTTGTAAGTGAGAAAAATTTAGTTTCTGGTTCCAAAAAATTACGAATATATTATAGATGTTAAAGGTAAAAAATGTAAAATATTAAGCGTCTTTAAATGAATATCTATCCCACTGTATTTTGAGTTTCCATTTTACTTATTTTATTTTTGAATTATAAAAAGATCTGAGGTTATAGCGTTTTCAATGAAAGTGTTTTAAATATATTTTCTCCTTAATTTTACCTTTTTTAAAGTATTTATTTCTAAATTTTAAGGTGTTGAACTCTGTATAACAAATAATATAAATGATCCAGTTCTCTTTGTTGAACAATGGATGGCATATACTGTTACACACTTAAATGGTGCTGATCCAACAATACAATATTTAATAGATTTTGAACGAAAAGAACTTGTTGGTAATAAAAGAGAATCATCCTCTTCTTCAACTAGTAAGAAAAAAAGACAATTTTCATCTACAGTTATTCATGATTATCATGCAAATTCACTTGCAATTTATGGTGTAACTAATTCTAGTAATACAGGAAGTAATGACAATTTAACTACACATTATGGTAATAATGATCCACATGATGGTAATGATGATGATGCGATTATGGATTCATATATTTGTAAAACTCCAAAGGTAATTTTTTTTATTAGTATAATTATAATAATCAAAATAAATTCAATAATGTAAACGTAAACAATTTGGTTCTTTTTTAAATGAAGGGACATTAATATAAAAATTCGGGTTAGCTATAAACCTGAAAAACCTGAAATAGGGAAATTTCTATTGAAGAAATATATTTCCAAAAAAGGAAAATTTTATTTACACTTTTGTTATGAATTTGAAAATGTATTATTGTTTTATAATCGTTAAGGTATCATAATATTATATTCTTCTTTTGTATTAAATGAATTAATATTTGTTATTTTCCATATAGTTTAAAAATATAAATTTATTACAATATAATTTCTTTTTTTATAAACTATTATTACTAGTTTTTCCCATTATTTAGCTTTCAGAAAACATTATTACAAAAAAAGCATATAACAATAAAACAACATTTGTTTCTTTAAACTAATTTTTTCCTTATTAAAACTGTAATTTTTTATTGCAGAAATTTGTTTTTTTTTTCCTTTAAGAGGTCATAGACGTGATTTAATTCGAAATAACCTTAATTTTTATTTAGAAACATAATTTTTTTCTGGATATCTGAGAAGAGAATTCAAAACGATTAAAGTTAATTTAGAAAATTTACAAAGTACTAAAGTTACATATAGTTTTTCGATAAATTATATTTTATTCCTTTTTTGATTATCAAAACTATTTCGGGAATCCATTATGAAATGTAAAAGTGATAATTTCAATTTACTAAAATATTTTATTGATAGAATTTTTTTTTATTTCTATATTGAAAAAACTAAAATGAACTCAAATAAACTCTTTGGCCAGATTTTACTATTAATTACCTGTATAACAATTTCTTTTTTTCATCAAATTTTCTAACTTCAAAATTTAACCACAATCAAAAATTGTACTTAAAAAAATAAGAAATATTATTTTTTACAATTTATATATATTTTAGTTATTTTCTTATTCCTACACGTAATTTCAAATCCGTGACTTTTTACTTCCTTCCTTTGCCAATATGATATTTATAAAAGTTAGCATCTTTTTTCTTTATTTTTTAATTCTATTATATTCAGAGTACCTAATCTATGTACTCGATTTTTTGTATATATATATATAAACTGTACCCTTTATAATGAAAAAAGCTACACGAAAATATTTCAAAGGTTATCGAACCCGAACTTCAAGAGATAAATTTTTTTTTTTTTTTAAGAACAAAAATGTCTGACTAGATATATTTTATTTTATGAATGTTTTTCTAAGTATTTTACAATTTAATATTTTGTACATAACTATCATTAGAGCTAACTGAAAATTATACTAGCAAAGAATATCGTTAATAAGACAAAACTTTTAACAATAAAAAAAGGTATGATGTATATTTTAAGATTAAAAAAAATGTAATAGAAATTAATTTGGAAAATCACTGAATTGTATCAGCCTTTATTATCTTGAAATATGAAATAAATATATAGCCTTTTTTGCTAATAACCTGTATTGTTTTTGCAATAACCTTTACAAAAATAAAATCCTTGATAAATGGCTTTTCGGTTTGGGATAGACTATACTCTCTAAAAAGTTATTAGTTTAACTAATATACCTTTAATTTGCATTTTATAAATGATTTACAAATTTTTAGTTTGCAATAACATAGGGAGAGACTTTAAATTGCAATAATCTATTACTAAGGACATAGACTAACTCAATGACGAGCAAATCATCGATTTTTTTATAATATTAATATGTTTTAAATAAAAGTTGAAATATGTATAATAACCCAAAGATTGAAAATTTAAACCGAAACATAAGAAAATAGTGAATATTTCTATTAAAGTCGAAATCATCTTTATTTCACCATTGTTTTGTGAAACTGCATTGATATTACTGTTTTTTACTTACAATTTAAATGTTTGTAATCAAAATTTAATTACGAGGGTAGATTAATAATTACGTGGACATATAAAATTTCAAGTCGGTATCTTATTTAGTTTACGTGTAACAGTCTTTTAAACAAGTCAATCTCAGTGAATTTTTAAAAATGGATAAAAACGAATTTCGAGTGTTCACCATTGTTTTGTGTTCACTATTGTTTTCGTATACTAAATAAGATATCGACTTGAAATTTTATATTATTTCTTATATGAAATACTCACGTATCTATTGTACCTAAATACGCCTTCTATATTGTAATATTCAACCTATTTTGTATTCGGAAATATTTAAAATCGGTTTACGAGATCTAACACTATTCAAATAATATTTTTTATAGAGATTATCTGTAAAATATTGTGTGTTAATGCACTTTATTAAAGTTGAGATAAAATAAATTAAAAAGGTTTTTGAAATGGTGACATGACGATAGTCATAGTTAGCCACTTCGCTATAGAGGATTATTTAATTATCCTGTTTTTATAAAACGAAAATTGTAGTTTCATGAATCGTTTTTCGTTAATTTTATACTAGAATTTACTACCACATCGTTACCCAATCACTAAAATATCGTCTTTTTTTATTTTGTACATTATAATAATATTCGCGCGCAAATAATTTACTCTTTTGTGCAGATGCTAAAATGGATATTCAAGGACAAGAAAGAACGAAAATATCTTGCTTTGTTAAGTCCTCTAATTTTGTTGTTCTTTCTCTCATAATATCCTAAAATATCTCCACGTTTTGTACTATTTAAAGACTTAAAACCAAGTTATCAAAAAGTAATAAAGATCTTTCAATTTCTGGTATCAGATCACCTGAAGCAAAAACAACTATATGTGCTTTCGTGATTCTTTTTTTGACTTTGGAGATTTTTTTTCGTAGTTTCATTATATTCTGTATTTTTTGCTGTTTTTTAGTATATAATGTAAATTCATCATTATTTCGATCTACGAATATTTTCTAAGCTGTGATTTCTATTTAAATAAGATCATACAATTATAATAAAAATATTCTTTATATGTGTAGGGTTAAATTAGATTTAGTAAGTACGAAGCAAAAACGAAGCAATATTACTTAGAACCTCGATTTTTAAATTTATATAAATATATTTATATAAATCAATATAAATAATTTTCTGGTAATGTATAGGATAGTCAGTAAATAAAATGTTGCCAAATTTAAAAGGTAGAATAGGATTTATATTTGATAGATATGGAAGGTATAATAAAAAAGGGTATAAGCTTTCGTAATAATAATTTTTTTTTCTAATTTTTTTTTAGAATATCGTCAGTGTTACGCAACGATGATCTTTAAAATATCTGTGAAGTTTTCTTCTATGGTTTAATAATTTGTAGTTTAAAATGAGATTTCATTCCCACGGTAGCGTATCTGCTCCGTCCCTTGCTTTGTTCATTTATTTAAATTTCTTTTCTATTCTTTGTTCTCAGGGGCAATTTACGTGGAAAGCAAGAACTATGTGTAAAAATTACTTTTTAAAATATAACTAATGTGTAAGGCTGTTCACTAATTATAATTAAAATACTATATTATAATTATAATTTAAATACTATTTCTGATAATTCATGCGGTTATCTATAATAGAAAGAAACCAAATATATGAATGGAAGAACAGTTTAGTTTACTTAAAAAAAGCACTAGCAATTTTAAAAAAATGCAAGAAAAAAAAATTTGCTGGTAGTAAACCCATATTTACTAAGTTGGATTTTACGGAATCCTCCTGCTCCATAACACTATTGCCTGTAAGAGCATGGGTCCCTGTTTTAGGGTGTCGTAACATTTTATTGCAATTTGGACTTACACATTTGATATAGATTCTGAACCATAAATGTGATAGATTGGTTTCCTCTTTTTTTTTATTGCAAGGCGATTTCGAAACATTCTGATTATATATTATTTCAATTATTCTATAGTTACCTGAATTTAAGATGATTGATCACATTTATAGTTGTTCTTGACTCTCTCGTTCTAATTCTAACCTCTTTGATGAACAAAATATCAAAGAGGTTAGAATTAGAACGAATGAAAATAGTTATGTTTTTTTAGAAAAAATTATTACTTATTTAATCAACTAAAAAATTTGTTTTTGGATTTGATTTTATATATAAATTTGAACAGAACTTTTTGTGTTATAAAAATATCTATATGTTTTAATATACACCCATTTTGTAAAGAATAAAATGAAGTTAATAAAATAAGAAGTTCAAAATTTCTATTGACCATGTGTTGTTTGGTCTTCTCTCTTCTATAAGTTCTAAATTAATTGTCTAATGACAATAAATTCTATCAAATCTTACATACCAATTTAAGTTATTTTTGACACGCTATTTAACAAATTTTTTTTAATGATGTGAAGATAAATGATATTGCATAAAGTAAACGATTGTAGAGCATTTTCAAATTCAGTCATACTTTTTCTGAAATATTTGATTATAGAGATAGCTCAAGCAATATATGTCAGAATGATACGATTTATTATTTCTAATTTCTAAAATGATTTTAGAAATTATAAATAATAAATTGAGCGACAACTAAAGAGTGGGCGACAATTATAAAGACATGTCAATATTATCGAAAGCTGTATTACTTTTATTTATATTAAATTAGTAGTCTGAACTCTGAAAAACAAATATAGTACTATAAATCAGTAAAATATTTTGCATTAATAATCCCGATTTAAAAAAGAATGCAAACCTTTTTTGTCCCATATTTTTCTTTTTTGTCATATAAAAGTAAATTTAATTTTCTATTATATATAAAAATATTTATATACCTGTATTATATAAAAGTATATAAATTATCCGCGCCTGTTCCATGTACCAAGCAAATAATCAAGATCTAAATATTTTTTTGTTTATATGTACATAATATCTCTGATTTACTCATGAATTTCTCTCACAAAATTTGACTCTAATAAAATATATCAAAACTCTATATATAAAGATCACTATTAAGCAAAAAAAAACTTATAAGCTCTTCACCCCCGCGCTATTTTTTTTGTTGTTAAATAAATTCCAGTCGACGACCCTTCCATCGACTTTTATTATAAATTAAAAAACTGAAATAGTAATTTTTGCCTTTTAAAGAATATATATTATATTCAGCAACATACAAAAAAAACTTTAATTTTTATATTTAACTTTAATTCTCTTCTATCTCCATACATTTATTTGAATTTTTGAAGTTTTATAATGGGGGATTCTATTGATTTTAGTGCTGACTCTCGTCTGAACAAAAAAAAAACGAAAGAAATTGACGCTAAGGCCATGCCGTGTAACAGTCAATTTTTTAGTGTTATGTGTATTAGTTTGTTCGAGTAAAGTGGGTATTTTATTGGAGGATAATTTCATATATATTTCTTCTCTAAAATAAGTCTACAATAGGTTCATTCGATAATGGTGTTTTTAACGGATATTTGAAACAACACAACGACGAGAACGACGATGATCATTTTGTGAGAAAATGATTTGGAAACAAAAAAATCTTTTTTATATATTTTTTTAGTACAGTAAATCTTAGAGATCGCGCAACACGTTTAAACGCTCCATCAAAAAAATTTTAGTTGTAAATTTTGTGTTATAATATTATTGATTTATATTTTGGTCTAATTAAAAAAAAAGCAATTTCGTCTGTTTTAACTCAATATATATATTTTTATTTTAAATTTTTATTATGTTTTTATGTGCAATTTGAGCATTTTAATAATTAATAAATATTATTTATAATAAAAAAATTCAATCGATTAGAATGGTCAATGAATAGTATTGTAGTGTTTTATTACTGTTGTGCAAATGGATGATTTTTATAATTTTTATTTAAAAAAAAAAAAATTTTTATTTATTTTCACTAAAATAGGGGCAGACATTAGCAGCAACAGTAAAAATATAAAAATTTAAACATTAAAAATAATATAAACTATGTAAAAGAATTAAACTTCTCATGTCATCATCAATTAAATTATTAAATTAAATCATTTTGGGAAAAAAAGGATAAAATATTCTTCTTCATAAAAAATATTTTTCAAAGAAATAATTAATTTGAAAATTAATATTAAAAATTATAATAATTTAATAAGAAATAATAATATAAATCGAAAAGACCAAAAAAAAATTAATTCCATTATAGAGCAGTGCATCGTTATTTGACCACTTGTTTAATCATGGAATTGAGGTTATGTTTTAATTTATATAAACTTTTTTTTTATATAAATCAATTTTTAAATAACAAGTGATAAATTTGAAAAATAATTAAGTAATCTTTTTATATTGAAGTAAAAATATTTTTTAGGAAATAAATTTAAAACACGCAAATATTATTTATATACATTTTTCGTTTTAAAATTAAGAACTATTTAAGTCTTAAATACTTTTGTTATTTTAACAATTCTTCAGTGGCATTGACGGGTTGCATTTACACAATCACTTTATTTCAAACTCCAAAGATCGTTTTTTGATCGCCCTAAGACATTATAACGAATTATATTTTAGCCGCAAAACAGTGTCTTCACAATGAAGCAACTTATAATTGAGTCAATCAGAGGCAAAAGTGATTAAATTCATTTTTTGAAATATGTATTATAGTGCCAAAGTATATGATTTCTACAATTAAAATTACCTTAGAAAGTAGTCTTGTAAATTGTTTCTGCCTTTTTCTATAAAAGGGTAATCGCTTTGGCGTTGGAGTGTCAGTATATTTGTTATCCTTTTTTTAAAAAAGTTTGTATATTTGAAATGCAATAGAAAGTCTTGATTTTTAGTACATTAAATTTGTATAAATTTTTAATTTGTATATGAAAAAAGTATTTTCCATTTCCGTACTAACAACTATTTATGAAATTTTATAATATGTATAATTATGGCAAGTAAACTGGGAATACCTTACTTAAGAATCTTGGCAATACATTTACTTGAAATTTTTGTTTGGTAGTTAGTAGCCCCTTCCTTTGGTCAAATTTTAGTGTATGTAAGAATTATTTATACAAGCGATTCATATACAAGCAAATATAAAAAGTAAAATTTCTACAAAATGAAAAAGTTCTATTTTTTTTTATTTTCTGTTCTTTGAACTGCGGATTGCTGACCAGTTGAATTTTTTTATATTTTTATTCAAAATTTTATTATTAATTTTACTTAGTTATATAAAAACTGATGACTGTTTGATTCCTCAATTCTTTGTTGAATATTTTAATTTTGTAGTGATATTTGAAGAGGCCTTAATTTTTTTGTATAGTAGGACTCTTTTTATTATTTTTGTATATAAAATTTGAAGAAATTTATTTCAAAAACGATGAGAGATCATATTTTATTTTATTTCAATTAATTATTTGTGTGTATACATTTTTTTAAATAAAATTATTTGGGTGGTAATTTAATAATTTAATTTTATTAATACATTTATTTTAGATAACTTTTAATTACGTATTTAAGAAAATAAATCGATAAATATAGTATTTTACTAAATATAATTATATGGATAGAAAATACATTTTTAAATTTTAATCAAGAATTTAAAAATCAAGAATTTCACAGTTGCCGATCTGTCATTCTTTCAAATTTATTGGCATCTCTAAGCCCTACTTCTACATTACTATTTGCCCTTAGACTAAATTCTCACTAAGGTCTATTTATTTTATATTAACAGAACGAGATTTTTATATATGTATATATACAGTGCAATAATCTATTTTGTTTTATTGGTTATCTAAATAATCTCGATTTTCTTATTAAAATAAATATCCAAAGTGGAATTTGATATTGTGTTAATTTAGTTGCAGCTATAAACTGTTATTGTAACTACCGTTAGAATGTCTGCTAGACATCGCTTTTAATATCAATTTAATATAATAAATGTTCACGTAAATTAATTATAGACCCCATACTGCAAGAATCTGGAATATGAATAATAAAAAAAATATGTCAAACTTGTAAAGTATTATAAATTTTTGGAGAAATTTTTTATTATCTATATTCTATAGTAAATTATATACAATAATTTACTCTAAATAAATCATATAGTATTTAAGAAGCTACACGAATATGAAAAATATTTTAAGCTTGTTTCTATAATATAAAACATAATTTAAATAATCAAAAGTACAATTTAAATTGATTAAAATTTCATATATTTAATAAGAGTATTACAGTAAACTCCTATAATTAAGACTTTCTTTTTAAAACTTAGTGATGCATGATCTTTAAATATTTCCGCAAAACTATATTACATTTTTTTTCTATTTACCAACCTTTTAAATCCTTTTTACCTTTTTATTATTGTAACAAAAATAATATAAAAAAAAGCAAATTCTCTATTGTTTAATTAATACACTTAAATAAAATCATATAATTTACATAAAACAACAGTTGTTGCAAAACTAATATTCATTAAAATAAAATTTACATTATAAATATATTTTTAATTACTACCAAACCAAACAAACAATTCAATAGTTTTTTTTTAAAAAAAATATTTTTTATGTTGTTATTTTGAAATTCTTTTGCGTTAAATTTTACCTGATTACTTTACGCTACGTTCCGCTACAATTTTTTTTTTTTTTATTTATAAAAGACCAAAAATATTTTATAACTTTATTCATTTAAAAAATTTTAAGTCTGTGTATAAATATTTATGTGCATAAATTTTGAATATTTAAAAAAAAAAATTGTTACAATCTTACATGATCCGATCTCTCACCAAAAAACACCAAAAAAATTAAAGTGGCTATTTTACATTAAATACGAATAGATGAAATAAAAATAAATAATTCTTGTGGAAAAATGTATTTTTTAAATGAAATGATATTTCATTCCAAAATATTACACATTATTATTACATATTATTATATTTTTTTTTACTTCTACAAAAAAAAAACATATCTGGTGGTTAATCACGATTTTTTTTTCTTTAATTCATAATAATGTTATCTTAAAAGTAATTGTTCCACAATGTGAACACAACACAATAAATACGAAAAAAGACCAAATCTTATTTTATTATTTATGCTTTCTTATAATTTTTTATAAAAATCCCAAATAAAAATCTTATAAAAAAAAATACAATCTTACATGATCCAATCTCTCTGGAATTTGTAATTGGTATTTGATTTTGATTTATAACTTTTCTGCCTGTGGTTGTTATTTATTGGCTTTATATTTGAAAAAAAAAAATGAGTTAACAATTTATTTCAAAAAAAGATTTTATTTAATATATTTTTATTAACTAGAATTTGGATCTAACTAAAAAGGTGAGAACCGTAGTCTTTTTTTTGATGAATATTTTCGAAAATTACATAAAATGTATTCCAATTATTGAATTTTGCCTGTTAATAAAAATACCTGAGAGTGATTTTAATTAATAAAATTTTAGTAAAAAGTTTGATATTTCTTTTTTTTGGCAAGATTACGCCAATAATGATCACTGACTTACTTTTTCTAATGATATTGATAATAGTGTATTCAGAATCGTGATAGTAATAACTAATTTCAAAACAAATTTTTAACTAATTTTTATAGGCAACTAGCTGATAAATTGTATATACTAGTGAGATCTAACAAGTAGATTCAATTTTAA
The DNA here is from genome assembly GCA_963932195.1 of Empis livida. Lineage (NCBI taxonomy): Eukaryota > Metazoa > Arthropoda > Insecta > Diptera > Empididae > Empis > Empis livida. The sequence goes on along the minus strand of OZ010645.1, from coordinate 28,877,816 downwards.
AAAATGTGTAAGTGATTTATCTAATTTCTAATAAATGGTCTCATTTCCATCTAAATTATTATATAATTAAAATTTGTAGAATTACACGATACATCATTTCGAAAAATAAATTAAAGTTTTTAACATTTTAATCGCGAAAACATTTACATTATATTTTTTTAAAATAATAATTTCCATAATTATCAAAAATATAATACTTAAATATTAAAATTCACTTCATAGTTGAGCAATCAGTATTAAAATTATTTTTAAAAAAAATGTTTAAACATATTTTTGTAATGGAATAAATTCAATGAATTTGAATTTAAATATTTGCACATTAATTTCAATTTTGTCTGTCATTACAAAATTTAAAAAAATGAAAACAAATTTATTATCACAGGTATTTATAAACATTTTTTTAAAAACATTTCAATTGGTTTCCATCAACATAAAAATCCCTTAGCCTATTTCATTTCTTCACTATTTTATATAAGAAACTTTTTCTGATTAAAAATATTGAGCTGCGTGTAAACTGGTAGCATAATAATTAATTAATCAATATATATTTATGTTAATAAAAATATTCTAGATAATTTCTTAAAAATAATATTTTCTTCATAATGATAAATATTTTGTTGATTATTTCAAAAACATATATGCAAATTTAATTATGTTTACTTGTTTGATTGCAATGTATTTTTAAAAATGAAGATTTTCATTAGTATATTATTGAACATATCGTTTCTGTAATAAATTCTAAAATGAACTCATAGATTTGCGATTGCTATTTAAAATTTTCTCTAAATTCTAATTTATTTATTTATTCTTCCATTTTTGTTGAAATTAGTTGCCCCGAATTTTCCACATTTTGGTTTTGTGCATTGACAAAAAAATTGAAATATGTAATATGAAAAAAAATTAATTTATATAAAATTACTTAGATTTTATTTTTTGAAAAAAAAAAAAAGTTCGTTCGCCTGACACTCATAATTTTAAAAATATTTTATATAATTTTTTCTGGTGATCAGTACTCACAATAAAAAGATCGTTCATCATATTTACTGTCTATGTCGGTATATTGTATCATAATTTTCTTACGCATGATTTTTAAATAGTTTTTTTTTGCTTCATATTTCTTTATTATTTCGTTCTTAGATATTTTTTATTTGTGTGTAATGGCTTACAATAAAAATAAAATATAAGATAGAACAGGAACGAACCATTTTTGAGGAAACAATTTTATGTTTTGTATTTTTTTTTGGTAAAAAAATTTAATTAAAAAAAAAACGAATTATATTTTTATAAAGGTGATTTTTTGGTAGTAAAAAAATTAAATTAGGTTTTTGGTTGCTTGTGTAAATTTGTACTTTGATTTTTTTTAAAGTGTGTGTAAGAAATTTATCTAGGAAAAAATTAAATTATATATAGTATATTTAATTATGTATCTAAATTTTTTGTTGTTTTAAATGAGTGAGGATATAGTGTATTCACATATTGAGTTTGATATTTGTGACTAGATCCACACTCATTAAAAACGGCTTAAGAAAATTTAAAACAAGTTATGGAAAAATTTTAAAGAAGAAATTATGTTTATATTTTGAGTCTGAATAAATATAATATTCCAATATGGTCGTTTTAACGGTATTTCAACTATGTCGCTAGTATTTCGAAGTAATGTTTTTGAGGTACCAATATTGTCAAGATTAGCGATCACTGATGATCATGTCGACAGCTTGGGCCCAAGTACATAATTGAGGAGCTACCTAAAAGTTATACATTGTCCAAAAATTTACTTATAGACATCACTAAACAACATACGTAACTTATATAATGACATAATATTATCTAAAACAGAAAAAAGTTTAGTAATTATTGATTCAGTCTGGGAAATTTGTAAATGAATTATCTTATTTACTTGACTATATAGTTACATATGTAGTTTTAAAATTATTACAACAGTAAATACCGCCATTAAAGATTTGTAAATGCAAAACTTTTAACTGTTAGAAAGAGTCATATATAAAAATTAAATAAATATATTTCACTGCTGGCCTTTTTTTTTTGGTAAATTTTCGTTGATGAACATTTTTACGTGGGTATAAGGTAAATTAAATCTTTAAATCTATTATGTTTTACGTATAATTTTACACAAAAAGTATATATACATATTTCTTAAGTTAAATCTAGTCAGCAGAACTTTTTAGTTCATGGGTAAAAACCCTTTGTCATTTTATCTTTTATTCGTGTGTAATTTTTTTATTTTTTTAAAAATAAACCAGCTCTGTAGTTAGGTTTGTTTTATTAGTAATTTCTTATTATTAGTTGATTGGAATAAAAATTAAATGACTTAAAAATATTCAGTTGTTTTGTCTGTCATTATACTTGGCTAAAGATTCTCTTATGTATGTAAATTGGAATCATTAAATATGGCCTATGTTATGTTCTTAATGATAGTAAAACCTGATACTAAAAATGCTGAAATTGTACCAATTTAGTAAAGTTTACAGCGAAATACTAATTGATAGCCACAAAAACATAAACCGGTTTTATAAACACAGAATAAACCAGTTTATAGAAAGATATTTTTGATTTGAAAAATTTTAAAGTTGAATATTTTCTCAATTTAATGTTAAATTGAGAAAATATTCAACTTAGTTAAAAATTTTAACCAAGATTCAAATAAAATATTAGAATTTTGAACACAAAACTCGTAACATTTCATTTGAATCTTAGTTAAAAAATTTTTAATTACATATTTGTATTACTTTTTGGCATCTTAATAAACTCTTCGATTATATTTTCCAAATTTAGGGTAGAAAAAATCTCGACCATACACAACAAAAACTAGATTGATGAGATCTTTTAACTTTATAAGCAAAAAAAACGCTTTTTCGCACATTTACATAAAAGACATAACAAACGAATAAAAAGAACTTAAATATATTTCCTTATATTCAAATTTTTTTATATAATATTTTATATGTTTACAAAAACTACATGAGGAAATTTTATATATATATGTATATATATAAATGGTATTTATATGAAAAGAGAAAAAAAAATCTTTATATGTCATAGATACAATAAAAACCGATTTTACTATTGTATGTATTTGTGTTACCTGTTATGCTTCGTTGTAATTATACAGGTGACTATGCGCTTTGGGAGTTTTGTTTTGGGCTCACGCAGAACTTCTTTTGAAATCTCATTAAAAAAAAAATTTTTATGTATTTTTGCTTTCATGTAAACTTTAACGAATTGGAAAAGGTTTTGAGTGTTCTGGTTTTTTTTTTTTTAGTTTTCATTTTGGCGGCTTTTAAATTTTTGGATAATTATTTTTTTTGTACGACCGAAGCATAAAATCAACTTTTTTTCTTTCAAATTCTTATTAAGTATTATCTTAATTTGATTTTGAACACAAAAAATAAAGTCAGTTTTTAAGCCCTTCTAGTTCAGTAAATGGAATTTTTGGAACTTTTCTTTTAGGGGGGATTTTGAAGATAATAAAAAAGTATTAAAGTAAGTTTTTTACAAAATGCAAAGTTCATTGATTATTTAAAATTAAATCATAAAATTTTATTGATTTCAATTGAACATTTTTTAGCAAACTTTTTCAATCCATTGTGTACTGCATCTATTGTGTAGCTGCGTATAGAGAGCGAAAGAAGCGTTTATTGTAAATGCAGTATTATGATCAAAACTTGTTTCGTAAACTTTTTTTTTTTCTGATCCGGAGAGATTTCGATTAAAAATTTAATTTTTTACAATTATGTTTAAGTTATGTTTTTTAGTATCTAATAAATTATCAAATTCTTTATAAAATTTATTTATCATATTTCGGAAAAATGTACAGCAATAATATTAGAATTGGTAATGATAAAATGAGTACATAATATTTAAAAAAAAAACAAAATAGTGGCAATGTGTAACGATTTTTATTTACTAAATAATTAAGTCATTCTTTGTAAATATTCTGACATCTGGAAAAAATCTTAATTTATAAATAATTACAAAATTTAAAATTAGTAAAAAAAAACAAATAAGGAAGTTTAGTAATATTTGTAAAAGTACATTTTGAATTTTAGTTTTCTTAAAAACATCTTATCCAATTTTGTCACAATTTGAAATTATTTCATAAGAGTATATTAATTTTTGTTTGTTCTTTTTTGTTAGATTGTTAAATTTAATGTTAGAAATATGAGTTTTTTGGAAACATACTTGGTTTGGTGTTACCCAACACTAAACATATTTGGATAACACTAAACATACTGGGTTGGGGTGTTAACCAAACCAAGTATGTTTAGTATTATCAAAATCAAGTATGGTGTTATACACACCAAGTATGTTTATATATAACATTTTGCTATTGTGCAGTGTTATTTTGTTTAGAGCATTACATAGTCTTTATCTAATATTTCCTCGAGCTGATCTATCTGATATCACGTCGTGATGATCTTAAAAAATTTAAGAAATATTTTTTTAAATAAAATTAATTAAAAAAATAACTTGCCATAAAATAATTGGAGTAGAAAATGACATTTAATTTAACTGAGTAAGCGCCATAAATTAAAAAATTGATATTTATTATAGTGGATTCTGGATGAAACGCTGATGAACGTTAAAGCAACACAGAAAATACGTAGAAAAGTTAAACTATAAGAAAGCAATACTTTTATTTGGAATTTTGCAAATGAAAGTATTGCTTTCATTTGCAACATTGATTGTCCAATCAGAATAAAGTTGGGCAACCACAAGTTGCGCTACTTTCAACTTTTAGCACTTCAACCCTATGAATTGTCAAAAATTTATTTTGTTAAACTTTGTAAATGGTGAATATTTATTATTAAAAGAAAGACGAAGAAATAAATTTTTTACTTTCATTAAATATTTTTATTATTCAGAATTTTAATAGGTTTATCATTACAAAATTAATAAAGTGCTAGCATATTGCAAAAATTTTGTACATATATATATCAAATCATTGGTATTGACAACTGGAAAAACTACCAAAAAATATAAAAATATTATTTTCAACAAAATATGCTTTCACGTCAATTCGGACTAAAATATTAAAATTTTATTTCAAAAGTTACGGTCGTGAAGAGGCCAATTAATTAAAACAGCTAATATAGTATACAACTTACTCCATATATCATTGTCATTCAACGCATAAAATATGTAGCATTACGAATTGACAAAAATCCTATGTAACTTTCACTTTGCTTCGCCCTGCTTTGCCGCGTCAACGCATCATTCCGAATCCACTATAACACTAAATTAAAATTGTGAAAATTATATAATATAATTTGCCAAAATTCTATTTTTATTGATGATTCTTCGGAAATCCATTGTTATTTAACTCAATTAGGTTAGACAGTCAGTTATATTAATGATTCTTCGTAAAACCACTTTTATTTAACTCAATTACGTGAAACAGTCATTATAAGAACCTTTCTACAATATTGGCATAAAACTAAAATTATTTTTAGTTATATTTATACGCCATCGAAAATAGCGAGCCATTCTCCATTGTCAGCGTAGGCTAAAGACTAAAAAACACAAATAGTATTGCCAACACTATAAAAAAACCTAAATGCATCTTGCAATGATGACCGAATTTTTCTTAGTAAAAATCGACATTTTTTTCTTATATAACATAAAATTAATAATTTATTATTAATAATATCATTAAAATATGTCATTTTGGGTGTTTAAATACATTCAATAAACAAATAATATCAATTTTAAAATAAAAAATATTTATTTAGTTTATTGATATAAAAAAAAAACAAATTACGATTGGCGGTTCGGTAACTAAAACTTTATTTTTCAGCATTGCTCACTTTTTTTAGCCAAAGTTTTCAGTCAATGCCAGCATTATAGATTGTTATATATACTGTTTTCTATATGTTCAACTTATAAATTTTAGTTTTACGCCAGTATTTAGTTTTACGCCAGTATGTAGAAAGGCTCTGATTGGTAAGTTATAAAACTAATCGTAATTTTGATGGATGATTTTTTCGACATGTTTAGTGATTTTACTCCGCAGGCTCTATAGCTCTTATTATATAATTAATTTTTGAAATAGTTATATGAAAGAATAAAAATCTACTTATTGTTTATTAGTTTTTGCTAAAATTTATGAAAATTTTGTGAAAGTTTCTCTATTATATTAAGTAAAAAAAATTACTCAGTCAATTCAAAATCATAAATATAAAAATTACATAGAAATTATACTTTTGTATTATTGCCTATCTATTATTATAAACATCCCACCAGCAATAACAAAGTTTTCCACAAATTAACAAAGCGTGAGAAGATTTCCGTGTATATTATTGTTTTTTTTCATTTTGCACTATCAAAAATCTAGACTAATATACCAATAATTTTATTATACTCGTAAGTAATTATTCTCAAATTACCATCATTTGCGATTGGGAAATAAAAAAAAGACTAATTTTCTTGTCATATTTAGTAGTTTTAATTAAGCTTAAGTTTATCAAATAATTAACTAGTATTATATTGAAAAAGATCATTTTCCTTTCAATTAAAATAAATGAACTTAATCTATCTGAGTTTTAAAGATAATATACTAAAATTAATTTAATTTTTAGGTATACGAAGACTTTTTGCGCATAAGGGACTTTATTTTTGCTAAGTTATTATTTTAAATAATTTGTATAGTATAGTATAGTTAATTAAAACTGGTAAATATAGAAACTATAACTATTTGTCTTCAAGAATTGTGTCTCCACAAAGACTTTTTACACTGACTGTATATTGCAAATTCATTAATAATAATAGTTTTCATCAACTAACTAATTTTTAATATTTTATTTTTGTTAATTTCTGGAGATTATTTTATTTTTGAAAACTTTACATAAACATTTTAAGAAAAATTTTTTTTTCGAATTTAAAAATTGATGTTATTTAATTTCGGCTTTTTGAGACAGTATAGCTTTTTCTTTGTTTATCAACCTTTTGCTTACCATTTTCGTTTTCACAATACAGATCGGATAGTTTAATAAAATGGAAAATATTTCGGTCGGGATTTTCATAATAAAAAATTGTACTAAAAATAATTGATTTTCATAAAAAATTATTGTCGATTCACTAATTGGAAGTACAAACATTTTCTACCTAATAAAAATTATTTTTAAATTTCTGCTATAAAAAACCTTCCATTTTTTCTAGATGTATATACATACCGAGAAGGCTATTTAAAAGACACATCTCCTCTTTAAATATACATTTCCTCGTTACATATTAACATTAAAAAAAAATTATAAAGTTATAAACGATGAGAGTCTAAATAACAAAAAAGAAGGCTTCTTACTTGAAAATATAAAATTACTTGTTAGATATTTTCTATTTAATTTTCTTTGTGTTCATATAAATTTTTGTTTTGTATTTATTTTTTTATATATTTGATCTTCGCCTCTGACTCAATTTTGTCGGCGAACATGGATCTAGTGCACGGTTTATTTATAATCAAGTTCGTGACTAGATTTCATGCTCGTCTATTAAGTTGGGTCAAAACAACAATAACAACGAAAAGAAACGTTAAAATTATAATAGTATAATAAATATAATGTATCTATCTATAAATTCAAAAGTTTTTTTTAAAGAGTTTGTTCTCCTGATACAATAACGACAAAACGTGGTTTAAGATTTAAATATTGTGCAGCATCATCGTTGCAATTTCGAATCACTTTTAATTCCATTTTTTCTAGATACATAACAAGGTATAAGATAATCTTATTGGTTAGATAAAAAAAACAGATATTAATGTATCTAACATGTATTCCTCCTGGTAAAAAAAAGGAAATAAAAGAGTTAACTTTAAAATAAAAAAAAATAAAGGAAAAAAATTAAACAAAGGAAAGAAAAAAAAAAATTGGTAAGAGAAATCTTTGAGAAAGACTTAAAATTAAAATTTATTTTTTATTATAGACTAAACGCGATGAAACGTGAAAATCTTCCTTAAAAATTCCAGACTTTTTCATCGATAAAGTTGATGGTGATTGTCTTACATTAACTTGAAATTTAATTATTTTTCTGGTTTCTGTCATTAAAAGCAGAAAACATAATTGAAGTTCAAACTAAAATTAAGTATAGAAAAAAGTATAAACGGTTTTTTATATATTAAAACCGTTTATACTTTTTAAACGTGTATTATTATTAGACGTAGTAATAACGTAGGCTCTTGGATGGGCCGATCTTTCATGAAAAACCAATTGCCTTCCGATTAGAAGGCGTTATTGATTTAGTGTATGATTGCATTAAAAATTTGATTAAAGTATTTGTAAGTGGAAAATATTCAAAAACTTGTAATATAGAGCTTGAAACCATAAACTGTCCTTAATTGCAAAAATTAAGTGTCCGGTGTGATGCAATAATTAAATTTTTATTAAAATATTACTCAATCGTATTTCTGTATAACTTTCTACTTAACTACTTCTATGACTAGGCGTAAAAATTTTGCATTTTCTACACAACGATGATCGTTTTATCCCATAGCTCTCAGACTATGGGCAAAGATGATTTTTGATAAATTTATTTCTTACGATGAATACTTAAGGCATCTATGAATTTTAAAAAAAAAAATAATATGTATACATATTTGTAATAAAACAAATAAATGATATTACTTTTCTTCGGTTATATGTAAAATATTAGGAAAAACGACATTTACTTTAGTTAATGTTGCATTTCATGTTGAATCCAAAAAAAATCACATTTTTTCTATTTGTTATTGCAGAGCTATAAAATTTTTTTTCGGATCAAAAAGAGGAAATTTATAAAACATCGTATAAAATTGATCTCACAGTTTTTTCTTTACTATATATTTATATAATATATAAGAGTATTAAACTAAAATAGATGGAAGAGATTGTGCCAAGAAAAACTGGGATTAATATATTAAACATCCTTTTATAAATATATATTTTTTGAAAAAATTTTATTATAATTTAAAAATGTTTGCTTAGTGCGTTATAGCCAGTTTTTATCTCAAAGATTCCGTATATGATATTTTGTTCTACAATTTGTCAATGCAATTTTATTGTGGTAACTGCTAAGGTGACACTGGGAGAATTCATTAACTTTCTGTAACATTTTCGCTCTCTATATTATTCACTGTCTCAATTAAATTTTTGGTGCTAGGTGACTCACAAATTTTATAAAACAGGTAGTGGAAGACCATGGTTGATTGGTGGATCAATCAGAGTACCCCACGCACTTGACCCAATGGGCCGTTTAAAGTTACCTGCTCTTCCATAAAGTCTTTCAGGAAATGACTTTCAAGATGCTTTAACTGTTTATTCTGTACCGTAGAGCATCGGCATAGCAGCTGGTCTATGGTTGCATAAAATGAAACCATAGACCAGCTGCTATGCCGATGCCCTACGGTAGAGCATACTCAAATTTTAAAACCATATTTAATTTTAAAGTTTGGTTGTACAACAGTTAAACTTTCAACAAACTATAAAATTAACATCTCGTTACACTGATCTTCAATACCACAATTTTAATCGTTTAACGTTAGAGACTCCACTTACACCCGCAATAGCAATTTTATAATTTTTACTTACCACTCTTTATTATTTTGTAAAAGAAATAAATTTCTTTCACCGTATATTTATGTTATTATCGTTCTTTCAAACATTTTATTTTTTTATAAAATAAAAATAAATATAAAAACGAAAATATAATGAACTTATGGTAAGCGTAATGGTAGATTTTATGTTGTGGTTCTTATGCTACATATCTTCCAGATTTAATTTAAACTTATCGCAATAGTTTTTTTTTTTGGTTTCCTCTTCAAATTTCTTTAAATGGAATTTTAGATGATTATTTTGTTTAAGTTAAAATCATTCCCAGGGGGTATAACTAAAGAATATTTAGTGTAGAAATGGCGTAGATCACAAAATAAAATTATAATAATTAACCTAACAGACAGAACAGAAATATGTTTTTAGATTATAATAATAAAGTAAAATCAATTATAATTATTTTAAAATTTCTGCATTGATTTTAGAATTATTAATTTAAAGTTAAACCGCGATGGATGATTGATTTTTTTTCTATTATTTCATTTTGTTTTAATAATATAAAAGTAAATTTTAAATTTTTATTATTTTTTATGTCTGTTTTCAGGCGATTAAAAGTACAGTATCCCGAACACCTGCAAGTAAAAACGAAAATTTATTCAGTCCCGTCAGTTATTCACCAATGTAAGTAAAAATTAATATATGTGTATTTTTTTTAAATTTTTTTTTAATCCGCATTTTTTTTTAATCTTAATTCAGAATATTTTAGTTTAAATAGGAATAATATAGTAGTATTGTGAACCTTTAAATTTTGTTATAATAGCATTTACGTTATTATAAGATATTATAATTTATAGTATGTATTTACGATATTCTTTCTAAACAAATATGAATTAGAAAGTAAACAGTATTTTTTGTGTAATAGTTGTAATGGTAAAGTCAAATGTTTGTTGTCTGAAATATGGATTTATTTTTATACATCCTTCACAGATTCTTTATCCTTCAAATATTCAGAGATTTTTATCCGCTCTTGCGTAGGTATGCAATTCAAATTGCAACTTAAAACTCTGGAAGTCAAATATGTAATAAAGAATTATTTTTCTAACATTATGTAAGTGAATAAAACACAAAACATTATTGTTTATATAACCATGATGCTGGACTTTAATAAATTTTCAGTAATATTCGTATAATTTTCGGTAATATTCGTATAATTTTAGGTAATAAGCGTATTATTTTTGGTAATATTCTTCGTCGTGCATTATTTATAGTTTTTTATACCAATTAGATACCTAATAATTATTTACAAGAAACTTACTTGGACTACAATGTACTTAATTTGCTAATATAATTTGTGCAGCTTCACTCGGATATGTGCCATACCGATGTTTATATAACCATGTTTTCAATATTTCAATTTTGCCACTAGATTTTCTAACTTTAAATAAAAAAGTATTTAAATTAAAAAAATTCTTTTTCACAATTTCAAAACAAAAAGTTCAACAAAATGAGAACTATCCGTAACTGATATAAAATGGCACACCCTATATTAAAAATAGGGTGCTCCATTTTATATCATTTACTAATTTGATTATTTGAATAGTATTAATAAAATAAAATTACGTTTAAAAGAAAATTTTGGAATACGTTTTTATTAGTTTTCCTTCTTCGCGAATACTTTGAGTTTCTATTCAGGTAACAGGTATTAAGATTGCTTTTCATGCTACAAAAAGTTCTTATCCAAAATGTCATAGATTAATTAAGTTTGTTGGTTAAGGATTTACAGTTATATTAACTTTTTTTTATAAAATTATATTTAAAATTGTTATTTCTTATATTATAACTTTAAACAACTTTAAAGTTATAAAATAAGAAATAACAATTTTGCCTAAGATCTAATCAATTTTTAGACAGAAAAACTCTTGCCGCCAGTGATATGCACTATATTTTCATTGAACTTAAGGCTTTCAATTTACAGTATCTTCTCTTAAGCATTTTTTCTGCAATTTAACGTTGATTTCAATTATTTTTGATTCAAGTATGGAAATAAATAACATTAAATTAAAAAATTAATAAATTGTAGTAGTGCAGAAGATATTTAACTCGTTAGACATTTAAATTTTATTTTAATTATTAATGGATTGATCTGTTATCGCAACTAAAAATCTCTCAAATAGAGTTATTATCTTTCATCTTAAGAATATAATTAGATATTATCCGCCAAATCATTGAATGTAGTATAAAAAAATATTTTTTAATAATAAAACTGCTAGCTAAAAATAAAGAAAAATTATATTTTCAAAACGTCAAACACTGATTTGTGTTACTTTTATTTTCTTACTTGTTGAATTATTATAGCATGAAATTGCTCCAATTGAATAGAAATTAGAAAAGTTACGATGTAGATAAATAAGAAATTTAAGAGAACTATAAAAAAGTAACAGTAATTCAGCTTTTTTTATAATTGCAAATTAACGGGAAGAAACTATAAAAGCTTTCTATTCTCTTTTTGATTAGTCAGTAGATTAAAAAGATTAAGTTTTTTTCAGATAAATAAAACAGAAGCCGGTGTAAACGCTTAACAAGTTTTTATTTTTCACCCTCATTTAATTTATTCACTGTACTATTTTATAGATGCTTCAGTGAAGGTTTATATTTTAATTTATCACATTACATTAAATTAGAATAGCCTGAACCAAATGTATGTAGTTGATACCGCTGATTTCATTATTTGATTATGTTCTTTCATAAAACCGTTGAACCATTGGCTTGATTTATATTTTCTTTTTAATTTTTCAGATCTGGTACCCCCCGAACTCATACTGAAGGATCTGGGAAAATTGTTTATACATTTGGCAATCCAAATATCTTAGCTAATCCAATATGGTCTATTAAAGATAAACAACCCATCTTTTTAAAACAATTATCAACATATGAAAATGAACCAATGTCAATAAAATCAAAATATTTATATGATAGTTTAGTGGATAAAATTTCTATCTATGCCGATCAAATATTTTGGCAGGGTAAACAAATTTGTCATAAAACATTTGGTACAAATACTGCAGACTATGACCTTCAACATCCTGATATGCCAAATCAAGATGAAGTAATAAAAACAATTGGTACATTATGTTGTGAACATGATGGTAAATTGGATTTAAATTCAACAATTTTAATTGGATCGGATGAAATGCGTTTACGTAGTGTACGGTTAAATTTTGATAAATGTAAATCATTTGGCATATTTCCGGGACAAACTGTATTAATATCTGGTACAAATGGACGTGGTGATATTTTTAATGTAGAACAAATATTTACAGAACGTGTATTAGAATCACCAAGTCTAGAAAAATTAGAAAAACAAATTAATTTTGTAATATCAAGTGGACCATATACAAATTATGATGATCTATTGTATGAGCCTTTACAAGATTTATTAATATATTGTAAGGACAATAGACCAGATGTTTTAATAATGACTGGACCATTTATGGAAGCTGATCATTCTATGATAGATGGAAATGTTTTAGCAGAATCATTTGAATTATATTTTGATAAAATGATTAGCGGAATTATTGAGAAAATTGGGTAAATATATAATAATTTAATAAATAATAATTGTATTATTTATTCAAATTGCAGCAGCGAAACAACTATTTGTTTAATATCGTCAAATAAAGATGCCAATTCAGATTGTGTTTATCCAACACCACCAATGCAAACAAGAAAAATATTTTCAAATGTTCATATGTTACCGGATCCGTGTGTTATTGATTTGAATGGAATTAAAATTGGAATTACTTCAACTGATATTGTTAATCATATTTTAAGCAATGAACTTTCTATGTAAATACTAATTATTTTAAATATTTTATATTTAAATTACTTTTTTTTACATATATTTAAGGAATGCTGGTGATAAAATTAAACGTGTAACAAATTATTTATTTCATCAAGGTTCATTTTACCCAATGAAACCACCAGCTGATGGTATATGCTTAGATAGTGATTTAGTAAATAAATATGCTAAAATTGATGAAATTCCAAATATAATGATTTTACCCAGTGATCAGAAATATTTTATTAGAGTAAGTTGATTGTTTTTAAATTAAATTATTTCTTATTCAAATATTTTTGAACTTTTAGGATGTAAGTGGTTGTTTGACTATAAATCCAGGACGATTAACCGACAATAAAGGTGGAACTTTTGCTCGTCTTATAATGCATCCATTCAAAGAAGACGTTAAAAGTAATTTATATAATTATGTTGCTTGTCAAGTCATGAAAGTTTAATTTATATTGTATAGTTTAAATATTTATTTATAAAATAAAATATTTTAAAGTCGCTAATATTTTAAATTTTTTTAATCAGTAATATAATTATTTCTTGAATAAATATTTGTACAAATTATATTGGTTAATTAATAATAAAATAGTTAATTATTCCCATTGAAAGACATTAATTTGAACAATTTCAATAATATAAAAATATGAAAAATAAAGGAATACTGGTCACTCTCAATTGAAAGAAGTAGTTACGAGTAGAAGATAATCCCAATCCTCGTCTTTAGGGAATCTGAATACAGTAAGCTAACGAAACTAAGTTAATATCCAAGCCAAATTTTTGAAACTATTATTGAGGATTATCCTATTTGCATTAAAAAAAACAATTCGAAATAAATTCATAAATTCAAATGCTCAAAAATATGTAAAAATAAATTTTATTCAAATATTTATTATAGTATAAGTTTTTTTTAGTAAAAAACAACGCATTTCCATTTAAATTACAAACAAATTATACACTTCAAATTATTACATATTTCAAAATTAACAACTATTTCCTTTAATTAATTAAAAAAATTATTATTATTTTTATGATACTATATCGTCTTTCTTCCGCTACCACTCCTGATAATGAATAAAACATTGTAAATGTCTTAATTCATCTGGATCATCAATTAAATCCTTAATATAACTAGAAAAAACTGTACATATTTGATACAAACTTCGTTTAACAGCATTTTTTAATGCAATACAATTTCTATTCACTTTTTTACCATTTAAATTAACATTGTTCAGTTTATCTAATTCTAATTTTAATTCTAATAATGCTCGTATAATTGTCGGCAATACACACTGTACAACACCATATTTATCTTCTTTTAATGATGAAGTACATAAGCCAGCCAATCCTTGAGTTATCCAAATAATATCCTGTGATTTTGATAATATATACGCAGTCTTAGCTCCCTCCGTTTCACCAAAGAAGTAAAATAGTCCAGGTATTGAACGAAATAATGTTTTACAAAGTGTATCAATAGTTTTATTAAATTCAGCAAAATTATCATTAACTGTTTTTGAACCTGTTTGATTACAAACTAATTCAGATCTAAGTGATTTACAATTATGCGGTAAAGCCATCATATTTCTAATATCACGTGTTTCATTATATTGCCTAAGTAGAATTTTTTCAGCAGTTTCTGTTGCCGTTGGTTTTGCTATATTACAAAAATCAGTACTCTTTACTGGAGACATATTTTTAACCGAAGATATGTTTTTTACTGAAATTGCTAATTCAGATTTATATGCATTTATCATACTCAAACATTGCCCAGATAATTGATTCCAATTATATGGATGTCCACCAGGTACTGATAATGCAAAAATTTGTTGACGTCTTTTTGGACATTTCGAATAAGCTAAATTAAATAAATCTAAACTAGCTAATTGTTGAACTATTGGAACTCTTGTTAATGATAAAGCTTCAACAATCGTAACTTCATTTGATTGCATTACGTGATTTTTTTCAATATTAAATTCAATTTCTTGTGTTAGTAAAACTGTAAAGAATACATCCATTATATACATATTACTTAAAATTTGTGATGATAATATCCAAACATAAAATATTAATCGAAAATTTGTTAATATTAAATATATTGTATCAATATTTTGATCATATTCAACACCAAATTGATTAGCTAACCATGTTGTTATAACCCATCCAAACGCCCAATAAATTAACGTAAAACAAAGTGTTGGTATAAATGTTCTCACCATAGATTTATAAAGAATTAAATAAATTGACGTACGAATTTGTACATATTTTAATTGTTGTATAACTGGAAATTTTATTTCAGGTTCTATAGCCAACCGTTCTTTAAAAAAATAAAATAATCCAGAATATATTCCACTGAATGCTAAAAATGCATATCGACTATTTAAACAATAATTATCAAAACATTCATATAATAAATAACGATATTCTTCACTCAGAAATCGTGAATATAACCAAGCTGTTAAAAATCCGACAGCACTATGAATGAAAAATGATGCAAATCTTTTGAATCCAGTTCCACATAACCAGGTAAATCTACTTGGATAATATTTCGGTACCGATAAATATGAATTACCCAAAAGAATACCATATAAAATTATAGCACTTATTAATGGTGTTATACACAGCCATGTATACAATGAAATTATTAAACGAAATGTTCCGATTATCCATGAAATTGGGTGCAAAATACTAAAGTTGACAAATAATAAAAATGCAGTCAATAGTACAAATTGTATAGCTACACTTAAGCCAACAGCATTTAAACATCGAAATACACATATTTTTTTAAATTCAATTTCAGCAGGTGATGACATTATTTAATTTTTAATAACTTTGGTCAATATACATTAAGTTTACATTAATGAAATTAGCCGGTTTGGTTTGAGGTTATTTATTTTGGGCGGGTAATTATCGTTGTAACTCAGCCTTAAACATAAATGTTTATTAATAGAATAATTGATTAAAAATATTTAAATATTACCAGGTATTTATTAATTAATTAATATTTTTTATTTTTTTCCCTAATACGATAAAATTATCAATTAAAAAGTATAGAAGTAACCAACATTACCGAGGTACTACTACCCAGTGTGCAAAATTATAATTTCCTTCGGATTTCGTACTTCTTTCTTACCAACTCCGAAGGTGAGTTTGACAGAAAAACATAACTAAAAGGCAGATGGATAGTATAAAAATAAACTTTTCCTAAATTATGAAATAATTTCAAATTGTTTAAAAAATTATGTTTTAAGAATAAGTTGAGGAATTCTTCAGAAATTCTTAAAGAATTCCGTAATAACGTTAAACAATTCCTTAAATTTCAGAACTAATTTAGGATTTTTTTTAAGAATTTCGAAGAAATAACCGAAGAATTCTTTCAAAATATTTAACTTTAGCAAGAAAAATTAAATCAAATCGAAGATACTTCCTTTAAAAAAATTAATTCGTAATTTAGTTTATTTGTTCTAGAAAACTTTGTAAAGTAAATCTGTCCAAATAAAAAAGTTTAAGTAATAAAAGTGTGTAAAAGTAATAAAAGAAATTATTAGAATAAAAACAAAGTATGTATTTTTAACCAAAATCAATTTCCGATTCTTCAAAGAAAAAGAGACAAAGTTTTGGAAAATTCGGACAAGTTTTCTGGAAAAAAACCTCCGAATTCTGCACCCTGGGTACTGAGCCTGATTTACACTTGCATGCAGAATAAGTGAACATAATATCACTTGTTGTTCACACTCGTATTTACGAATTTTTGTCAGTTTTGTAAAGGGTTTTTCAATTGGGACATAACAATTTTGTATTTTAATACGAACGCACTCTTAAATTTTTTTTATGATCTGTCAATGTCAAAACGTTAGTGATAGTTTATATTTTTATCATGGTGAAGTTCAAGAACGAGCAACGTTTGGAAATTATTAAAAGATACAAAATTTTCAGTCGGTGGTCGCAACTTTAAGGATGCTTACTCCAATTTTCGGTCGACGGAATCGTCCCACCAGACAGGATGTGCATGCTATAGTGAATAAATTCGTGTCAACATATTCACTATTGAATGTTCCTGTGCCAATGAAACAACACACCGGTCGAAGTACCGAAAATATCGCAGTCGTAAAACTTCAGTTGAAAATGAGTCAAATCAGTCGATTCCATGCCGTTCGCAGGAATTGAGAATCCCTCAAACCACATTGTGGAGAATTTTATGTAAAGATCTTGGCCCACACCCTTACAGGATTAAATTAAATCAAGAACTGAAGCCTCTTGATCATTTGAAGCGCCGAAACTTCTCCGATTGGGCTCAGCAAAATTTTGAAGAAAATAATGAATTTGATCGAAAAATCATCTTCAGCGATGAAGCTCATTTCTGGCTAAATGGCTTTGTCAACAAGCAAAATATGTGTTTTTGGTCCGCAACAAACCCACGTGTGCTTCAAGAGACTACATTTCATCCACAAAAAGTGACCGTGTGGTGTGGATTTCAAGGTGGGGGGTGTGATTGGACTATCGTTTAATGTTGGAAGACTATTTTTGGCCAGAATTGGATGGACTTAACATCAGTGATATGTGGTTTCAACAAGATGGTGCCAGATGCCACACAGCTAATCAAACAATTGATCTATTGAAGGGGAAGTTCGGTAATCGGAAAATCTCGAGAAATGGTTCGGTCGAATGGCCACCTCATTCGTGCGATTTAACGCCGTTGGATTTCTTCTTATGGAGTTACGTGAAGTCGTTGGTTTATGCCAACAAGCCAGCAATGTTAGAGAAGCTTAGGAACAATATCGAACGCGAAATTGCCAACAGTTCGGCCGATTTGTGTGCAAGAGTGGTGATAAATTGGCTTCAAAGAATCGAACACTGCAAACATGCTCCCGGTGGTCATATGGCCGAAATCGAATTCCATTCTTAAATGTAACATGTGTATTGTATATGAAATAAATTTCAGCTCGATATCTCAATTATTCTGTGTTTTATTTAAATACAAAATTGTTATGTTCTTATTGAAAAACCCTTTATATATCCGTAAAATATTCAATTCATTATCATACGAATATGGTATTCAAAGAAAGAATTGTGAACCCAACATCTATTTTATTCTTTTTTATATTTGGATTAGTGCGGAACAACTCCTGTACAAATCAAAAAATCAAATTATTGTTTGAAAAAGTTACGGTTGTGGAGAAGCGTGAATTTACTTGTAAATATATTAAGAAAAAGATATTTTGTTATATTTTGAATGAAAAAGAATGGAATTAAAAATTAACCAAATTTGATTTTTTAGTAAACAAATATTTGATTCATTTCTTAAATCTTTCTTAGATTTAAGAAATGAATTAAAAATATATTTTGTGATTTTTCAGTTATTTATTTTAAT
This sequence comes from Empis livida, assembly GCA_963932195.1. Taxonomy (NCBI): domain Eukaryota; kingdom Metazoa; phylum Arthropoda; class Insecta; order Diptera; family Empididae; genus Empis; species Empis livida. Next base: position 28,859,068 of record OZ010645.1, on the reverse strand, counting down.
ATGAAAATATTTTTTTAATAGTTTTAATTTAAGAAAGTAATTGAACTGATACTTTGTACATTTGGAATATTATGTACAAAATTAATATTTCACATTTATCTTAGACACTATTGTCGAAAAACATTGGCGCATTTTCATTTTCATCGATGCAATTTGGTGTTCATTGACGCATTTCCACTAATTTCATTAGATTATGTCCATGATATACTAACATAAAGATATGATCACGCGCAATATTAAAATTAAACGTCATTCACTGCCATTCATAAATACGTGGACTGGTGACAATAATTGTTTTGCTTAATCAGTATATCATGGATTATGTTATACTGGAGTTAAACTCACGGCGATAAAAATTGACGGCATCCCAATGGCAAACATAAGCAATATTGAACATGATTATGAAATTAAAAAATTATGACTTTGAGGAAAAATTAATTGGATTAGTGAGAGTTAATAAAATTTTGTATGAAAAATCATGCAACTGGAGTTAAAATGAACGGCGTTTAATTTAACTACTTAAATTAAATGGACGCCGTCAATTTTTATCGCCGTCGCGTTTAACTCGAGTATTACAATCATAAGCAAAAAAAATATCCAGAACAAATAACAACAACAACAAAAACCACTATCCGCGTTGAATACTATTATTTCATGGTACCAAAATTAGATATCCGATATTAGAGGCGCATTTGGTTAATGGTAGACTTCAAGTTTTCGGTATAAATCTACTTGGAAATGCGCACGACTTATCTTGTTGAACTGAGTACGTACAGTTTTCAGTGGTAATTCTTATTCCCTAAAACATTGAAAATCCAAAAGAAATGTGCGGATTTTTGGAACCATTCTCTTCGGCAAAGTTGAAAGCGCAAACATAAGCCAATATTGAAAATGATTATGAAATGCATATTTGTTCTCGAGTTGGGAAGTGTTTTTCTGTGGATTCCCTAATTAATACAAGCCTAGCTAGGGATCGTTTGCGGTAAGACGTTGTAGAAGTAACGGCTAGAAGTATTCATTAAAATGCAGCCTACAAAAGAGTTGTCTACAAAGAAATTGTAATTTGTAAATGACAGCAATTATAAAAATAAAAATATTAGTTTAATTTGTATAGTAAATTGTTGATATAACTACATTGTTTAGTAATTGTTTAGATAACTTGAGATTATCTTTAATTCCCTATAAAATTATTTTATTTTTAATTTTCAAATGTATCGAGTTTGACACTTGACTGCGTTGAAGAAGCGAAAAAGTTAAAAGTTAAACAACTTTTTTCATGGCTGCGAAACGGCTTCGTTTATTGTAAGTCCGATTTCGTACATTCAACTTTGACAGCTGGCTGCATATAGAACAAGTATGACCAAACTACGGCCCGCTAACATATTTTGTATGGCTCGCCGTGTAAAATAAAAAACATAGTGTGTATGGCCCGCTATGTCTAATAAAAATTCTTCAAAAAAATATGAGGTTCTTACTTTGCAAAAAAAAAAAAAAAATGCATGTATTTTCTAAAAATTCTAGTAAAATTTATAGAAAAAACATTAAAACTCACTGAGAGCGTTTTTTGAATTGCATCAATATTGAACTTGGAAATTGAAACTGAAACTTGGGGGAAAAAGGAAAATAAAAATTTGGAACTAAAGAAATAAAATTTCGGAACTTGGAACTAAGAGAAATAAAATATAAAAATTTGAAACTTGGAACAAAAAATCAACAAACTGACAACTTATAAAATTTTTATCGTCTTTTAAATAAAAAAAATACATACTTAAATCTTTGAAATCTGGCAAAAAAAATGTTGGTTATATTTGGATCAACATATATTTGCCAACAAACGTTCTCTGTAATGAACCAAAATAAAAATCCATCAAGATCTCGGCTAAGTGATGAACATTTGTATGCAATACTAAAAATTTCAACAAGTAATTTTGATCCAGATATTGAAAAATTAAGCAGTAATTGTAAACAACTACATTTATCGCATTAAATAAAGATTTTCTATTTAATTTTGCCTATTTTATTACTAAAAATTTAAATTAACTTTATTTCACATTTTATTAGCCCGCGAGTAATTTGCTAATTTGATAATGGCCCGTCAAGAAAAGTTTGGCCATGCTTGATATAGAATATAGAGAACGTAATAGAGGATTGATTGTACATGCAGTATTAATGCCTACTATAGCGTTTTGAAAAATCTACTCATTTTGTTCCTTTTTTAAAAATATTGCGCCTCATTAGCTCTGGAAGTAGACTTTTTCAACCATTGTTGCCAATAAATTATTTTAGTCATCACTAGATAAATTGGCTCGTAAACAAATAGTTTTTGTCTGACTTAATAAAATTTGTATTGAAGTTACACTTAAAAAATCAACAATCTGGACTACATTTTGATTTTTGGTCAGATATCAGGATTAAACTTTACTATTTATTACTGTTGCTATCTAATCTATACAATAATTAAATTGGCAAATTGATTAGCTGGCAAATTATATTTCTAGCTGAATATATAGAGCAAATAACTTTTGAAGATAAAATTTTTTGGAAAACTTTAGGCATTTGTTTCGACCCTATACATCCAATTGTAGTTTTCTCCATAAAATTCAATAGCTTTTAACTTTTCTAATTTTTATAAGTTTTATTTCTTTTTGACGTTTTATAAAATAATCATATTTTTGAGTTCATTCGCGAACGAATGTAATTTTTAGTAGGATTCACGTTTTTAAAATAAAAAATTGAAGTAATAAAGCGAAGAAAAGTTTTTTTTTATTTATGAAAATTATTATAAAAGTATTACAATATTAATTTAAAATATAATTTTTCGTGTACAAATATTGTGAAATTTATTAAACGAATTAAATTTTATTTATTAGGTATAATAAAAGCGGACGCGTGAGCAGGTGTTGTGTCATTGATATATATATATATATATATATATACATATATAATTTTCATACCAAAAATTCTTTTCTCTACAAAATTTTTTAATTGAATCGCAAATAATTCAATATAAAAAAACTAAATTTAATTTAGTGAATATAAAATTTGTGAAAAATAAGAATAAAATAAGTGTGAAAAATCGAAAAAAAAATATAAAAAATTTATTTTGTGAATAAATAAAATTAAAGTGCTCAGCTGTGATTTGCTTTTTTTTTTAAATAATAATTTTTTTTATTTTTCCACGAAAAATTTATAGGTTAATTTTTTTTGTTTTTTTTTTTTCTTGTCCATAAAAAAATTATGTGAGTGAAAGTTTTTTCTATTTCATAAAAAAATATGAAAATATTGAAAATAAAAAGAAAATAAATTGTAATTTTTTTTGTAATTTTGTAGTAAATATTAAATTTTTTAATTTTGTGAATAAATAATATTAAAAAAAAAATTAATATACATAAAATATTTTATGTTTTTATAATATAATAATAATTTCTGTCGTTATTTTTTTTTTTTTTGTAATGTCAAAAAATTGTGGTAAAATCATAAAATTTATTAATTTTATTACGGATTTATTATTGGGATATGTCGCATCATAAATTTCAGAAACAGGTAAAAAAAAAATTGTAAATAAAGAAATTTGTATCTTAAAATGAAGAATATTTTGACTTCATTTTATTTACTCGACCTAATATAATTTTTTTTTTTTTTTGTGTTTTTAAAATAAACAATTTTCTAATTATCTTAGGCTTAGTAATTTAGATTCTAAAATAAACAAATAATTGCCTGCCTGGGTCACACTTTCTAAGGCAAAAGTAAAAAAAAAAGGCGGCGGATTATAAATTTTTATTTGCCTTGTGGTCGACATCGAAAATTTTTTTTTTTATAATATCTTGGCAACTACACTTTAACTACATTTTGCGAAGCTGAGGGAGAGCATATATTTTATTGAAATAGACTGGATTTGATACTGAGCCAGTATAACCGAAAGTTTTGTTTCGTTTTTTTTCAATAACAATAATTTTATGTGTACATATAATATGTTTTTCCTTTGGCTTTGAAGATAAATTTTTATTTTAGGTTTGCATTTGTGTGTGTTTATATTTATTTTCTATTAGTATTTTTTTTTATTGTTTTGATTGTCAGTCAGATTCCTTGGATAAAATGAGGTCATGATATTTTCAACAAAAAATTATGATATTTAAATTTTATGAGTACAATATTGTTAATTATAATAATTTGTCCGACTTTTGTATAATTAGTACTTGAAAATTGATTATCAATTTAAATAATAAGAACTTCATTTTTTGTTTTTGTTTTATTCATTGATTAAATTTTTACCATTGCAAAAGTTTTTCTATTCAGGGTTTGACTATACAGTCTGTATAAAAGTCTTTGCCCTGACACATTTTTGAAGAAAAATAGTTATAGTTTCTATATTTAGGAGTATATTTTGTAAAAATATTCTAGCTATACCAACTATTTAAAATAATAACTCAGCAATTATTATTTATATTGATTCCATTAGAGGCCTTATATTATGCGGAAAAATTGTATATTATTTGTAAACCCCAGATAGCTGGTTCCGACTTTAACACTTGATGTGACTTTAACACTTGATCATTGATTTAAAAAAATTTGTATCCTCCCAGGAATTGAATCAACAAGCTTTGTAGTGAAATCTAACTAGTTAACTTGGATTTTCTAATTGGTTGTTTTAAATTTCTTATTTTATTAAATATTGGTTTTAAATTTCAATGTATATTTTGAGCTTCGTCAATGACGTGCAAATACCAAAACCTTAAGCACTCAAACACCCCCACAGGAATATTGAGCTACCAACATACTTATTACTGTATTAAATTTATTTTTTGATAGTTCCAATTTTTTTCTTTACACTTAAATGCCTGCAACTGGCGCAAAAATTTTATTTTGATTTTATAAGCAAACATTGTCTTTCATAAATCAGATGAAGTATTTTTATCTTGCTTAACAAAATATTTATTCTCATTGTATAAACTCTAGTCTAGAGTATGATAACTCACTTTTTCTAAACATTACTTGCAGCGAGTACACCTATTGTTTCCTCTACTTATTTACCAGCTTAGGTGCACTGATTTTGAGGTAAATTTTTAGTTTTCTTATTATAAAGCTTATAAATATAATACTTTTGTTAGTCTACCACATTCTTGACTTATTTTTAATAGCTGTACTTGACTTTATATACCATGCTACTATATATTGAACAGAAGATTTAGGTTTGTCCTACATCTACTGTTCAGTATATAGTAGCATGGTATATAAAGGTTTTGATTGTTTATAATTGGTTTTCGAATTGCCTCACTAGTTTCTTTCCTATTTCAGCCATTTTAACTGCTCTAAATTCGTTTAGTTTGAAATAAAATAATTAAAGAAAACGAATGCTGAAGATTCAAATCTCAAAAGAAAAAAAAAAGAAGCTAGTGTGTACAATCAGTTTTGTGTGTACCATCACTTTTTAGTGTGTACGATCACTTTACGCATAAAATAGTGAGTTTAATTTATATATTTTGAATACGCATTTTGTATTGGAAAAATTGTATTTTATTTTGTTTTATCGTAGTAATATTTTTACAATATACTAAAAAAATAATTTGGTAAGCTCAAGTATGATTTTCATTGTGATGAAGTGTGAAGATGCCGACCAGAACGAGACGTAAAATATAGTTTTGTCAATTGTGTCTGCAAATTATTGCAGACGCCGATGTTACGCTGAATCGACATCTTCAGCGGTATGTTGCATGAAGACGTTGATGCATGGTAAAAATATTTCCTCTCGGCAAACATATTTTCTATAAAAAGGATATGAATGTCAAAATTATTTTTTATAGCATGAGAATTGTTTCCTTCTCAATAGCTGTTAAAAATTAAATTTCACAGTGCACAAATCAAATTTTTTAAAATACGAAAACGGGCGGAAAATTGTAAGTAGTAATGTAGTTTTAAATTAAGGTTTAAGTAATAATGTATTTTTAAATTATGTACGTAATAATATCCAATACCCATTAACATACAGAAGAGAAAAACAACGACTAAACTTAATTTGCAAATTACTATCATTTAATCGACATCAAACAAATTAAATAATGAAAATTTGTATAACAAATTAAAAAATAAAAGGTATAATTATTTGCCTTGCAATATTCGACAAATATTATGTCTAGAAAATACCATATAACATAAATTGGAATAAAACTTAATTTCAAAATTCACCTCTGTGGACTACACGTTTTAAGATAGACACCTCATTAACGAAATTTAAAAAATATCAAACTTTGGTTGCAAGATACAAATCAATTTTTAATGAAAAATGTAACACATATTATCCAGAATATGAAGAAATATACACAGATCGTTCCTTAATTCACGTAAAATCACGATCTGCCTTTTTAAACACAATAATATAGAAAACAAATTTAATTTAAATCATTTAAAAAAAACAAAAATAATTAGAATACACAATTGAAACGACTAATAGAAATTTTTAATTTGTACTGACTCTTTAAGTACACTTATCATATTACAACAAATATACTGTACAAATCCTATCGTCATAGAAATCGAAGATATTATCTCATCTAATTCACGTATATATGGATACCAAGTCATATGCACATCGGTTTTAATAATTAAGTAGATGAACTAGCTAGAAACTGGAACAAATTTCCAATTTTAACTGACTTCCAAAATGACAATAGAGATATAAAAAATAAATGTTAATGATAATATTCAAAAAATGGAAAATGGAACCATGAATGGATATAAAATGTAACAGGAAACAAACTAAATCAATAAAAAAAACAACAAACAACAAATGGAAATCTATAAACCACTTTAATCGAATATAGTAAACTGATACATAAATATTTAATTCAGAAATCTGAACAACCAAATTGCATATGCAACAATAGTCTAGTCTAGACATTAGACATATATTCAGCTGTCCGCAGAATTTGGAAATAAGGGAAAAATATCATATCACGTAATAAAATTTATTACAAAAATTGAACTTTATCATAACATTTAAATTAAATTCTACAAATAAATAAATACATAGATTAAAATATAAATATTAAATATTAAATTAAAAATGTAACTTAGAAATTAAACCATTAAATAATAATAAAAATTAAATAATGGAAAATTATAATTAAAATACAATAATAATAAGAAATATATAAATATTTATAATAAATGTTATTAGTGTTCTAAGGCCAAATAAATAAATATTTTCCAGTCTATTCTAATATATCTGTATAGCTTTATTTTATATAGATGAAACCCCAAGGCCCAAAATATAATTACCCTATATTTACGATAAAAAAAACTTTCTCGATATTATTTAAAACTATATATATTTTTAACATTAAAACATACATTTATTACACTAAAATATGATTTAAATTTGTTTTTTTTTTTTATACAACAAAATCTAAATTACATATTTCATGTTACTAAGTAAAAACATAGTATTTTAGAATATATTTCCAGTTATTAATTTTGATTTTGATGTGAAAAATTTTAATACAAATATAAAAATTATGCTAATATCTATTTTTGCCTTAAATTGCTTTTCTATTGGTATCTCGTTTTAGTTTTCTGCAAAAGATTTCACTTCATCATAACATAATGAAAATGGCCCTCATCATAATGAAAATCATACTTTAAACTTAATTGAAACTGCTAAATATAGAAAGCCAAAACTATTTTTCTTTAAAAAATTTGTCTGCACAAAGACTTTACACTGACTGTATGTATTGTTGTAAATATTATAATATTAGACGAATTTTAGATTTCTAAAGTTCTGACTTTAGTTCACTGATCTTTTGCCGATATGTGGAATTTAGTAACTAAAATATGTCCTACTCTCTTGTGTCACATATTTCCGTGGAGTAGTTATTGGTCGACTAAAGAGCACTTTACTTAAATTACGGAATCAGATATAATTAAAACAAATTTTAAATTTAACGTAAAGGTCATTAAATAAATAATTAGATACTTACATAATTAGATTCTTATTCTAAATTTATGAAGCACTTGAAAGTCATTTTAAATGGATATTGATTTTATAAGGTTATAATTATTTAATTTAAATAAATTAACATCAACTTCATTATATAAACTGTACATTTTCTGGTTATATATCTACGCCTCCAGGCACCATTCTCATTTACTGGGCCAAATATTCTTCTAAGACCCTTTCGTTCAAAAAGTTTTTCTATTTTATAGAATTAAACTTTTAATCGTATAGGTTAGTTAAAAAATTTAGTTTGTATTCTAATTTCTAGTATTACAATTTAATCTTAAATTGAAAATTGAATTATCTTTGAAAATTTTTATAATATATAATATAATTTGTATTCTATTATATAATAGAATACAAGTTCATGAATTTTCGACTAATTTTTGAACCTTTACATTTATATATATTTCCAGAAATTTTTAACTTCAAAAACGTATCATCTAATTAAAACTTCAAATGGCCGCGGCTAGCGCTGGTACATATCAATCTAGTTCAACACCAGCAGTTGGTATGGTGCTATCATCATCGTCATCGTCATCGGCTAATATTATATTATCAAATTCAGATCATAATACTGTAAATAGTAGTGGTGGTGGTGATACAATTCCTACCACTAATATAACAGTATCTGGTTCAATTCAATCTCAAGTACAAAATCAAACAATATTGCATCAACAATTGCAATTACAACAAAATCAACAAAATCAAAATGCTATTGATTATCAAATTCAACAAAATTTACAGCATCAGCAATACCAGCAACAACAACGAACACAATTCATACCGCGGGTCGGTAATGGATCATTGCAGCATGTTCAATTAACAAATAACAATAATAGTAATAATATGCCTAATGATGGTGGTGGTTCTGATAATTTAGTTATTCGACATATTACCACCGGTGGTATATTAAATGAAAATACAAATTGTTTAACAAATTCAATGATTTGTAGTACTTCGGTGGCTGGACCATCAGTAGCAACAATTAATGCTACTGCTGCTGGTAATAATAATAATAGTATTGTTTTAAATCAAATGCAACAACCAAAACAATTAAATTCAATAATTCAACGTTTATCTATGCCAGTATCGTCAATTGGTCAACAACAACAACAATTAACAACAACTACCAATAATTTATCAGCTAATTTACCACCAGGATGGCGAAGATTAATATCAAACAATGAAGTTATTTACGTCAGGTAAGTGGAATTTTTTTTTGTTATTTAAGTACATTTAAAATGAAATTAAAATTAAATTATACATACATATTTGGAAATCAAATTTTATCCTTGTATAAATTTTAATTTATTACTATATTTTTATTTCATTCAATTTTAAATATATCCAAAAATTTAACTGATGTAAAGTTCAAAGCATTCCAAATTATAGTTTATAAGTTCAATTAGAATTTTTTAAAGATAAAAATTAGGCACGATCATAGAATAATCTATTCTATAGATTAGTTTATAGTTCTATTCTATAAATTAGTTTATTTATGTATTTAAAAAAGGTGTACAGTCGAATAATTGACTTTACTTTAGTAGTGGTGGTTTTTTGACATGTCGTTATTCTTTTATTTGTTGTCGTTACGGAAAAGCTGATTAAAAAAAAAATTATGAAAAAATATCTTAAGATTTTGAATATGTTAAAAAGTTGACGAGGGAAATGTAGTTCAAGAAAAAAAATACAGCAACAGGAAGAAAGTTTTTAAAAAAATTTGTTATGCGACTTTTTTAAAATTAAATTTGATTAAAAGAATTATAAATTGCTTTTATCCCTTAACGTAATTATAAGTGAAAGATAAAGTAGAAGTGAAAGATAAAGTAGACACATAATATCATAAAACCAAAAAAAATAGAAGTTTATAATAAATTTTGAATTTTATATATAAAATAATCTTGTGATCAATTAACTAGGTTTAATATAGTTTTTAGCTTTTATCTAGTTTTAATTAAATTGTTAGCCTCATAAAAGTTTTTAAAAAAATTTCCTTTGAATCACATATGTTATATCATCATAATTAAAGATATAGTAATTGAGTAGAAAAAGTGTAATTAGCACTTAAAATTAAATTAAGATTATTATATTTTGAGAGAAATAAATTGAATTTAAAGATAATTTTTAAAATCCAATTATGTTCACTTCATATTTTTTTATGATTACTAAGTGCTCATATTCAACATGTCCTTAAATTACGTCCTACATTACGGTGGCGTATAAGCATCTTATATTGTCTATTGAGTTTCATTGCGGAAAATATTTTACTTGAAGTGCTCCCAGACCAACCCGAATTTTACGAAGCGGCACCAAAGCGAATTACTAGCAAAATTTAATTAAATGGCGGCTATGGAACTATTCAAACAAGCACGAAATTCGCGCGATTTTGCCAGAGATTTCGCAGCGATTTTTAGTTTGTGGTTTATTAAATTTTGCTAGTAATTCGCTTTAAAACGAGATGGCATATTAAAAATTGCTTCACGAGATAAACAGATAAAAAAGGTGTTTGTTTGCGGAAATTGCAGTCTGTATTTGACACTCATAAAAATTTAAAGCAAGCGAATGACATTCTTAAATAATATATATACAGAAGTTATTTAGAATCTATATAGAATATGGATATAGCTGCAGCAACAGCTTTTTTATTGGAGAAGTTTAAATTTTTAAAATTAACTTCTTTCAAGTATCATTTTCATCGTAATGAGGCCATTTTCACTATGATGAAGTGAAATCTTTTGCACGAAACTAAAACGGGATAGCAATAGAAAAAAATTTGTAAAGTTATTTTTATAAATTTCAAAAACATAATTTTTTATTTAAGTTCTTTTTTGTTTACAGACATTTTTAGAAATAATTATCAAAATGATATTTTCAATGCGAATAGATTGCCTCATTGCGAATAAATTCAATACGATTAAATGGTACACATAACCAATATCCGCATAACTAATTCACTGCCGCTGCGACTAAAGACCTTGGTTTAGGAAGGCCTTATAAAAATTAGATTAATATAGGTACATATAAAAATTCGATTAATATTTCATAAAAAAATATTCATGAAATCTTAAATAAAATTGCAATTTTAAAGGAAATATGTGGCTTTTAAATTGACCGAATAAACAATAAATGCATTACTTATGCGATTATTTCCTTCTACGGATTGGCCAGCATTGAAATTGCATTAGATTTGACAATACGTGATTATTATTAAGCAAAATTCATATAACAGAAAGTTTAATTCTATATTATTGCACATTCTCAAATGTATATGGTTTACTTTTTATTGTTGTGTTTTGTCCTGGCATTATTCTTAGTTAAATGTCGTTAGTGCATTCTTTTTTTTTAATATAATTCTAAATTTTGTACTTTCAAAACGGTTTCTGCAAGGTGCAAAAGGTCTTTTGCTTTCTTCAGTCATACATATATGTTCCTTTTTTACCAATTGTTGAAATGCTTTGTAACATACAATTGAACGAAAATATTAATAGAAAAATTTTATTGGAAAGATAAAGGCATATTTGTTTATTGAAGCATATTAGACTTTTTGTATCTGATGCAATTTCTCATATTTCCAATTTCTCATATTTTTCAAACGGTTTTGTTATTTTTTTCCTGAAATATATGTATATCAATATTTTTGCCTTCTAAATACATTTGTACCTGATAACACCAGAAGTGGCAATATATATAAAGTTTAAAGTAGACTTTCAAAACGAGACCGAATGACATAGTATTTGAAAATTATGAAATCAACTATGTTAACAATTATTTTAATATATAAGTAATTACGTCACCAATATGTGGTCAAAAAATATATTTTTCTTAGTGTGACGAAATATGAATTGTTCATTTTAAATTAAAAAAAAATTATCACCAGGACCTTTAGTTCCATCAACTCAGTGTGGGGGTAATACAAAAGAATCTTTAGAATTATGTGTGCAAAAAAAACAATAAAAACGAAATTTAAATTTAGAATTTTTATTTTTAAACATATGCTAACATTTCTCTGGCATTCATGTGAACGTCCTTTTTTCGGAATGATTAATGTTCTTTTGTTTACATGTAAACCAATTTTTGGAATTTGAAGGTCGTCCATTTATTTTTATTTCTTGTTGACTAAAGGACCAAATAAACGGACAATTTTTTTTTATTAATTGTTTGTACAATTTGATGATGGTATTCCATAATTTGCAAATATGACAATGCCATGGTCTACTGGTATTTGGAGAGACTTCACTTGGACAAAGATTTTGATATCAAACAAATCTTAGCTAAGATAAATGAAAATTGCTAGAATATTGTTAATGGAATTCTGGAATTTTTGAGGCATAAAAAAATGACAAACATTAAAAGAACACTAAGCATTTGATGTTTATATTTAGAATATTTGAAGAATTAAAAGAAATCTAGTTTTAGTCCTGGCCCTGATGGCTTGACTCCAGTTTTACTAAAGAACTGCGCTGTAACGCTTATCAAGATTCTTTGTCATATGCTTAATGTTTCACTATCAACTATAGAGTCATTAGCAAGCCCAAATTATTTGATAGTATATCATAACCAAAAATCTTTATACATATTGCAGTTCAGTTTTTTGTGCTAATAAGCATGGTTTTATGCGAAAAAGATCAACTTTAACAAATCTGCTTCTATTTTCAAATTTTATTTCCGGTGAAACAGAAAAGGGAGGACACGTGACGCAGTATATACCAATTTCAGTAACGCTTTTGATACAGTTGATCATGTGATTGTGATTCACAAGCTCTGTAAGATGGGTTTACCAGAATTCTTTCTCAGATGGTTAAAATCATTTCTATCTAATAGAACATTCTATTCTATTATCTTTACAAATACTATTCCGGAAGATAATCTTCATTGATTTCTAAAGATATCAATGTTTCATCTAGTGTTTCTCAAGGGAGTCATATCTTTATAATTTTACGCTCTTTATTCTTTTTGTTAATCACATTGTAAATTTCACACCATTTTGTAAAGTACAATTGTTTGCTGATGATATAGAGCTTTACATGTCTGTAAATGACTTTATCAGCTAGCATGAGCTTAACCAATCTCAACAGCGCTTATATATATATATGGTGTACAAAGAATCGCTTATTTCTGAATACTGATAAATGTTGCATAATAACTTTTACACGGAAAAAAACACCTTATGTTGGGCTATTATCATGTATTTAACCAACCTCAAAAGAGAGTATCGATTGTAAGATATCTGGGTGTTTTATTGGACATGAACCTGACTTTTAATGATCATATTGATGATATGATTAATAAAGCTAATAAAGCTTGGGGATTGGTAAGACCCTATTCCAGTGATTTTACGGTCCGTTAAGTAATGAAACAGCTATACATTTGTTCGCTCTATCTTAGAGTATGCTTCTTCATTATGGTCTCCGTATTATTCTAATCGCATAAAACGCATTGAGGTAGTCCAAAAACGATTCCTTCGATGTGCATTTAGAAGCTTGAATTAGAATGATGTTCATAATCTTCCTAGTTCTATGAGTAGATTAACACTCATTATCGTTAGAGAATAGGAGAACTACAGCCAAAAAATATTGTTAATTTATCTCCTAATTTCAAGTGAAGTTGACTCCTCTGATATATTATGACAAGTCCCAGTTCATGTGCGTAGACTAAATTCACGTCATAGAAGATTCGTTGTGATTAATTTCAGTCGCACTATCTATGGACAGAATTCATTGTTAAAAAGTTTATTAGTTGACTTCAATAACTGATTGATTTCGTTTTATCCACTAATGTCATCAGACATAACCTTGTTAAATATATGAGTTCGGGTAATCGTGCAATATAATGCTTTATCGGTTAAATAATTAAAATACTTATTGTTTCAAAGATGGTATTCTGATTTGTATATAAAAATTGTTTTTTAATACATTTGATAATGTATTGGAAAATTTAATTGTCAATCTTTATTTTTTTGTGATTTTATTCTATAAATTAATTTTTGTTTTAATTTTATATGTTTCCTATATCCGAAGAAAGTGTACACTTTGTGATAATAAAATAAAATTAGAAGATTATTTATATATCGCTGTTCAAAATAACATATTTAAAAAAAACTTGTAATTTGTAAATTATATAGCTGAAGAGTTTATGTTCTTGGAAGCAATTGTAAGCCTAATACAGCTCTAGTTTGTTAATAGTTTTAGTTTATAATAGAAAACATGTTTTTAAATGATACATATTATGTGCGAAGACGTAATTATCTTATATATCTGAGAAATTAGAAATTGTTAAACCCTTTAATGTATTATTTTAAAGAAAAACTATGCTCCCTCATTGTCTTCATGTTATACAAATTAAATCGCATTTTAAAATTGCGTAAATTTTGAAAAATTACACACAATTTTTATGAATCCTATTAATAAAATAACATAACCGTGATATTTTCACTGCTTTTATAGCAAAATAAAAGTAGGTAAAAAGGATTTATGGATCAGCTTTACTTTCAATTAATTTTGTAATATTATAAGTTTATGGATTTTTAATTTCTGATATGTAGTATGTCTTAATATGAACTATTCAAACTATAAATTTTCTATTATTTTTATTAAAAAATGATAAATATTTTTATTGTTTTATATTAAAAATGAAAAAAAAATCTATATACCAATCGAATTTTTCATACAAAAAAAAAAAATATTAAAAAAGTTCAGGTGGGCATTAATTTTTATACGAAGATTATGATCGCAAGCAAATAAAAATATAAAAGATTTTAGATATTTTTAATCCACATATACACATATGTATATATATATATATATATATATATATATATATATAGTAAAACTTTTTGATATATATATATATATAAAAAGATAAAAGATTGAAAACCAATGCGTCTAGATATTCTTATGAACTGAAACAGTGTTTTTGTTTTCTTGAACTTTTATGTGAAGGTAAAATGAGTAATAAAAACAAAAATATGCGTTTTACAACCAGTTTTCCTTGTTTTATTATTTAATTTTTTTCATTTTTTTTTTAAAAATAAATTTTGTTTCTGTTGTAATCCCTGAAGGAAGGTATAAGAATCAAGAATTCTTAGCATTGACTTGGTTAGTTAGGTTTAATATAAAACAGACAAGCATCGAGCTTAAAGAATATACCTATAGAAAAATAAAATGTATAAAGAGAAGAAACAATCAAACTCAAAAAGTAAAATTTTTTGATTTGATCGCCCCTTTAAGATTTCAATTTTCGTAAAAGATTACATTAAAAGGTAAAACGTGATCGCACACACAGAATTCCATGGATGAAAGAAAAATAACAAAAATTAAATTAGGTATATAATTTGTTATATTAAGTATAAACTTATATTAATAATGTAATATATTAATATTTTATTTTGGGTATAATTGTTTAGTTTCCCAATGCAAACATAATAAAATCTTAACTCAATTGAAAATAATTTGTGCAATAACTAAAGAAATAATTTAGGTTTTAAGTAATTGTTTATGCGTCTTCAGTATTTGTGAATTTAGATAAGTTTTCCATAATAGTTCATGTTCAATCATATTTGGTTGACGTGATTCGCATGCCAAAATGCGGCTGTCAAATTTCTTCTGATATAATTAAAATTAAATCAGCTCTTCTAAATGATCTAAAAAGTTTTAATAAATTTTTAAACGAAGAATAGAGAACAAATTAAACGGAGATAGCGAGTGAATAATAAATAGTAGCAACTCATTCACAATTTGTTCTCTATTCTTCGTTTATGCTAATTTTTATGCAATTATCCAATTTGCATTCTCCTTAAACTGCTCTACGATTGTGAATAATAATAATAATAATTTATAAATTATAATTATTTATAACTTCAGCTAAAAATATATATTTCAATAACATTTTTCTATTCTGCAATAAAGTCCCCTTGAAATTATTAATTCAACCATTTTAATTATAGTTTATCTTTATTTGACTTATAGATATGCATGAATATAAAAATTTCATACAAATTATTTGTGTGTTACCTAACTAGCTAGCTTAAATAAACTAGAATTTCTGTTGCCTCCCTCGAGTAAATAATAAATTTGAATTCATTTTTGGACACTTTAAGCTTACACTTATCGTTCAGGAAAATAATTTTTTTTTTTAAATTTTTTCTCTTTTTTAATTGTGAATTGGAGTACGTTTTTTTGTGTATTAATTGATCGCTGGTAGACGTCATCGTAATTAAGGTCGCCCAGATATTAAAAGTGGAAAATGTCCAATAAAATCATTTTACATTTATTCGTATTTGTATTTTTGTCCGATCTTATAAATTTTTATGTCGACTAAGTATAATTAGGAGCTGTTTTTATGTCTTTTTTTGTTTATATAATTCTTGAGTTAATATAAATTTACCAAAAAGAAAATGAAATCTTTTAAAAAGAATTTTTACTGATTTGGGACGTGCCTCGTGGGTGCAATTTTTGGTTGCATTATTTTATTCGTTTTTCTTTTCAGTTTATATATGGGACTTAAAGATTTTCAGATTTTAATTTTCTTATATAACGTTTCTTATTTTGAGTATTATCTTAATAACTTTTATTTTTGATTTTATGTTTTGATTTTTTTTTCTTTATTTTGATTTCAAATCTCTTTTACTACAAATCTAAAATAAAAAGTTAACGTATTAATTTCATAGCTGGTAAAATATCAAATGCTGCTAAATAATTTTATACTTTTATCAGGGTTTTTCAATTATCACTTGAAGTTAATTTGGGAGGTTTTTGACATTCTTAATTAATACTGTCTTTCCAGAAAACCTCTCTGTCAAATTACTACAAATTTAAATTTAAATAAATTTTATCAAAAAAGTTGCTTAATTTCTTAATACAGTAAATTTTTGAATTAAGCTGAATCTATTTTTAAAAAAAGTTTCCTAATTCAAAAAAGTTGCTTAATTAATAAAGATAGATTTGTTCTGTAGTAAATGTATTTAAAACCACAATAATATACCATTAATACTTTTATGATCTCCATGCTCATGCATGACAAATAACTTTAGTCTGAGCTGCATCCTGAATTTTTTCCAAATTTTCAATTTGGTGTGTATTGAAATTGATCTTCTTTTTTGCACGGGCATTCAAATATTAAATTTGAATCTTAATTCGAGGGTAGCTTAATTTGAAAGTTTCTTAATTTGGAGGTTGCTTAATTTAAAAATTTACTGTATTAACATTAGACAAGATTCAATATAAAAATGCAGCTTTACGAATTTTATCTGTCAATTGTCTTTACTTGTCAATGATTACCAGGACTTTTTATTAATATATCAATTAAATGAAAAATAACAGTAAAATGGTAGCAATATGTTTACAGTAGCAACATGTTATTCTCTAATGTTCTTTTAGGTTCATTTTGTTAAAAATAGTATGTTTTTAAATTCATTGAACATTTTCATGTCCCCTAAATGGTTTAAATTTAACATTTTCAACACAAAGCTTAAATGTGCAATTTAAAATGATGATGCAAAACTTCTAAAACTACTATTACTAAACATGAAAAGAGCTTAAAAAAAAATTTTTTTTTTATAATAAAAAAAGCAAAGTAATTTCGAATCATTTTTTATATCCTGGAAAAATTTTGCATAAAAGACTGCTCTCCAAGACGTCGTCTTCGTAATTTAAATATAAATTATTCATCCAGTATTATTAACCAATTTAAGTTGTTATTCCGTTTATATTATAGACTCGCTGCCTACAAACGCCAACATAAACTCTCTTCATTTTTGTAGCTGTAATATAATTGTCACGAATCTAAAAATTTTTGATTTAAATTAAAGATTAGATATATTATTACGTTGAATACACTTTAATTTTTAATTAATACAAAACAATTTTAATGTACCCTTACATAAAAAAATGGTTTTAAAAATCGAAACTTATTTTTAGAAAAGCGGAAATTAATACTATAAGCATTCGAATAATGCTTGAAAATATTGCTTTAAGCCAGTGTTTCGCAAATTTTTTACGTAAAGTACCCTTTATTAAATTTTGAAGTACCCTAGTGAAATTTGATATATGCAAAAACAATAATTTTTACAACTAACACTAACTTTTTATTGTAGTTATTAAAAATTAATAACTACAATGAGCCTGTTGGCGGTGCAACTAGAAGCTCAAACCCCGGCTTAATGGTTCTGCAAGCTAAAATTAAATCATTTTCAGGACACAACCTATTTCGTATTTTATTTTTTAATTCTGTTAAAACGGAAAAACTAGCCTCACCACAACTTCTTTCATTTTCATTGTGGAATCCACAGTGAAAACTCTATTATTTTTAACTTAATATTTATGCTAACAAAATAAAAGGTCTGTAATAACTACTCGCAGTGATCAATTGTTTACAAATAGTAAAGGCTTGCAGCGTAAATTAAAAACATTTTCTATGCAAAATTTCAAGTTTTGTACAGTAGCAGTAGAATCTCTAAATCTAGATATAGGTCTGACTTCAACTTATGCAATAAGTTACAATTTGTCATAAAGACCAAGTAATTCTATTCCCTGAAAGGCCATCATCTAAAAAGTGAACTCGAATGAAAAGTTCATTTAAAAAGTGAACTCGAATAAAAAGTTTATTTCAATTAAAAAAATATCTATATTCTTAACCTACCCGTTACATATTAAATCACATTCTTCGTAATTTAATTTAATTTTTCCATTTTTGCATGAATTTACAATGTTCTTAGCAAAAATATTTTTTCAAATATTATTTTATTAAAGTACCCTTAATATTTGTACCCGCACCCTTCAGGGTACGCATACCCCACTTTGAGAAATACTGCTTTAAGCCTTACTGCAAAATGAAAGTATCAAATTAAATGTCGGCAATAGCACGGTACATAATGAAAACTTTACATAATATAATTTGTAAAATAGGAAACTTTCAAAAATTGATTTTTTTTTTGCAGAAATGTTTCCTGTCATCTAAAAAATATATACACGCACGAATTACTTTTTGGAAAATATTGTCCCTTATTTCACGTTTATTTTTTCCATAATACAATCAGTGAGTTTTCTTAGGTTTGAAGGAGTTGTGTATGCTATAGTTAATAAAAATGAAGTCTCATAAAAATTTAAACCCTTTTGTATATATTTATAAAACGAAAACACCAGTACTTCAACCGATTTAAAGCCTAGAATATTTTATGAAAAGTGTTTTTTGGTCATTAGTCACATGCTTTTTAGTGTAGTGAAGACAAAAATTAATATTCTTGGGGACAGAGTAATATTTATATATAGTTTTTTTTTTCAAATATTTACATGAGTTATTATTAATTAGCCTGTCAGATGATTTTTTTTATATGTAGTAGTATTAAAATGTTTGAATTTGAGCAAGAAGGTACGATAATAAAATCAGAAATATGGCTTCAGTTATAAGCGCCAAAATGTTAAAAAGGTGGAATATATACTTTCATACACCTCTTTTATTCGGAAAATATTTAAGCAAGGGGAATAGTGCAAAAATCTGGAAGGTGATTAAGTTAGTGCAAAAATTTGGAAGGTGATTTAGGTAGTCCAAAGAACGTATCTTTCAATAGTAAATAAAGCTAATTGTTTAATGTCTCTAAGTGAATTAGTAATAATAGTAATAATTTACATTTACATTGGCTTTGTAGTGTAAATATTTCGTGGAAGTAATTTTCTCCAAATTATTCCAAAGAAAGTAATAAGTTACTAGCTAAAAACACCTTACCTCATCCTTAAAAATTACCATTAGGTATATGATTTTTTTATCACCAAATTTAATAAATAACAAATTATAGCGCAGTGCGTGTTTATGGTAAACATTTTTATTATTTTTCTGCACAAAATTTTTCAATTCACTTAAATAATAATTTAGTTTTCCATTCAAAATCGTATAGCTTCCAGTTTTCCTTTATTTTATTAAGAAAATGATTTTTTTTCAAGTATGGTTAAAACCGTTATTGTAGTGTGTAACAGAATTATTCCTTATAGTTTATGTCATAATGTAGTATGAATGTATAGTAATTTTTGTCTCGACGACGAAAGCGTCGAATATTTGTGTAAGACAACAAAAAAATTTTTTTTATTGTTGGATTTGCTGAAATGGAAATTAAAAAAAAAAATTGTTCTGTTTTCTAATTTTCAATTTATATTTCACCTCAAATAACCAAATTATATAATGTTTTATGTTTATATGTGTCTTTAATAGAAAATATGCGGAAGAAATGAAGAAAAAATGGTGTATTGTTAAATCGGTCGCGAACTTTTTCTATATTAAAGGGTATAGTAATAGACAATTTTACAGTTGTATGCACTTTAGTCCACACATAAATCATTAATAATAATATTAAACTATTCATGTTTTTTTTATTTAGGCCGTTTTCTGTACAATTCTATACATTAACATTGCATTGTGTGAAGAAAATATTTATTTAAATAAAATTTATTTCTGTATATAGTAGCAGCAATAGCAAATAAATATGAATATGTATTATACAAAAATCAGTGACATGTGAATATAATCAAATAAAAGTAATATCTGAGAGTTTTTGGGTGTGAACGGTTTACGGTATTATTATTTATTGATATGATAGTTAAATTGTGAGAAATCGGTATATTTATCTTTAGAAACGCATTATTATAATCTATTACTAAATAAAGAGGATTCGAAATTTTAATTAATGATTTAACATATGTTGCGGAGGTAGATTATTGGTTGGATGCTATAATTGTGACCTAAGTTCCATAGTTTTCTTATGCATTTAGTATAGACTTTAACATAAAATTAGTAAACAGGATTGGCCGAATGCATTACAAACATGTACCAGTAACGTACTAATATTTGTAATAAACATGAAGCAATTATTTACAGTGTAACTAATACTGGGAATGCAGAGACAATGATTATAATAATTCTTTTCTAAACGTGTATTTACTGATGGTCATGCCTCAACCCAAAGAAAGGAACTAAGGCCTTAATATATATCAGTTAAATTAATATTTACATTTGATTTGAGCACCATCAACTCAATTATACTTTCTTGTTTAATAATCCATAACTGAAATATTGAACATAATTAATAATAGCGCCATCTAATCAGTGAACTTTGTTTGAGTACTTCCGCCATTTCTTGAATTTCAGGTGAAGTTCATTTTTATAAAAAAACAATCTATACTCTTTCATTTGGCTTCCCTTCAGACAGTGTTTTTTTACTAAATAACTGCTTTATTCTTTTTCAACTTTTCGAAATTTTATTTATTTATTTTATTTAAGTATTTTCTTTAAATTAATATCTCCAAACACAGAGTAAAATAAAACATTTCTTTTATATCAAATTATGTTTTATAACTTGTTCGTAAAAGCACTTTATGTACAAAACGTGATTTTTGTTGTTGTTATTATTTTTTCTTCCTGACTCTCATTGTTATTTTGAGTTTTTGTTGTTGGTGTTTTGTTTAATTCTTTCGTCCTAGCACAATATGGCAATTACATTCAAGTACTTTTATATTGTTTAGCAGGACGTTTCATGCTTCAATTTTTGTTTTTATTTAACTATATAAATGATTTTTTTTATATATTTTAGTCATTAGTTTTTTTTTCTTCGTAAAGGAAATAAAAGCAATTTATAAGGATACAAACAAAGGAAATGAAATTTATAGAACAAAAGAAATACATATATGTATATATATATGAAAATTTAGAAATAATTTTCAATTTGAATTAAAATTGAAACAGGAAATATATATTTTTAATTAGATAAAACTATTAATTACGGGGAAAATATTATTTTTCATTGTCCAAGACTGAAATATATGTGTTATTGTGTTGTTCTTTGGTTTTCATATTCCATTGTAGACATACTCAGTAAATTCTCACCGTCCTGCAACATATTTATTAAGAAATTAATTTTGTGCAAAGTTGGGTACGTAACTTATGTAAGTCATGTAACTTATTTTCTTTACAATCTGTTTTTTTTAAAATCTTATATATTTATAGAAAATATAGTACGGAACCGATTAACCGTACTATGCGGAACCGATTAACTGTACTATAATAACATACTAACAATATATTTTCCTGCGTGGTTTGATCAGACGAGGATTAGATACACAATTAATTTATTACTAAACTACATATCAATTAAATTTATAATGTTCATAAGAATAAGACTCTGGGAAAATCTAAATTAATTATTAGGCAAACATAGATTAATAATTTACCTATTCTTAATATAATTTTTGTTTACCAAGAAGCAGTGAATTTTTATTCTTAGTTTTTTTTCGAAAACAGTTTAAAAGTCCTCCGTTTTTTCTGTACTTATAAAAATTTTCTAAAAATACGCTCTTTATTTACGCTCTTAATCGTGAGTAGCCAGTAAACAAACTTAATTTGGAAACAATGTCATTTATATCTCTTGAAAATGCTTTTATAAAGAAACATTTGTAGTAAAAAGTTATTTCGCAGGACAGGAATACTTCGCATAGTACGGTTAATCGGTTCCGTACTATTTGACACCGGACTGATCGAGGAACAAAACTATAACAGCGTATGATTTTGGTCTATTGTTTGAGAACCCCCGAAAATTTGTGTATAAAAATAATTTTATATATTATTTTTTCAAAAATAATTTTTTTAAAACGTATTAATCGAAGCAGTACTATGCGAGGTATTCCTGTAAATGAAAATTACATTTGCATCCAAAGAATATTCGTTTAAGGTAAATTAACAAATGATAAAACCGTAATATATACACTAAATTTGAAATTTACTCACAGTTGGTTTATAAATATTCAGTCCTTTGCAATAAACCATTCTTTTAATAAATGACGGTAGCTTAGTGGTAGTATACTATGGCTGCGGTGCAGTAGGTACTGGAAAAATTAAAAAGTATGTGAGCAACCAACTGTAAAATTAAATTATTTTTTATTTAAATTATTTGCATTTTAAATTATTTTCAATTTAAATTATTTTCAATTTAAATTATTTTTAATTTGAACGACTGAAGTAACGATTAATTAATCAATTAACTAAAATTAACATGGTTAAAAAAAGGTGTTCAAAAGCACAAAAAGGAATTTGTAGAAGAACATTGAAAATTAAAAACTGGAAAATTTGATGGTTCTTTTACTTATGTAACTGCTGCGATATTATGGGAGGAGTGGGGACAAAATGTTTGATGCGATACCGGGCGATCTTAAAAATTGGAGAAAAGTGTGCATTTTTTTAAACAGTATATTAAAAAAATTATATTGTTGGCATAATATTAAAAATCATATAAAGAGCATAGCGACTATGAAAAAGTATTCTAGCGGAACAGAGGCGGTGGCGGAATATGAAAAGCGAAATATTTAGTGTTGTATTTCTAGGCATGAAAATATTCCTGAAATTTAATGGCACGTTAGGATTAATCCGGATGTGTCATTAAATTAAAATTTGTGGTATACTCCAGAAATTAATAAATCGCTTTTAAAGTTGCTTAGATTGAGAGCAAATTATAGAAATTAGGGAATTTAACATTATATTTCTGACCTATGACATATTTACTTTCTATTTTGTCTGCGATTTTGAAATACTTGGTATTTGTTGTTTTGATTCGAATGATCTTAACATATTTTTTTGTTAAATATATTTCTTAATGGTGATTTTCATATATTACTTCTTAATGACGATTAAAAAAATATTTAAATGCTCGATTTAATAGGCCTTGATTATTTTTGTTACTGTACTAACTACTAATATACTAGCAACTAATTGTATATGTACTCAAAATATTTCTTAATCGTTTTTCAAAGTTTATTAACTACCCAATAAAGTTTTCTCAATCGAATGTGTCTGACTGTGCTTATTTCTTTAAAAATTGGGTAAGTACAAGTGCATACATTTGTGTATGCACTTGTACTTACTATTAATTTAATTTAAATATCAGCTAGCAATTTTTTGTGCATTCTCTGCAAAATATACTTGACTTTGTAACTGGAAATGATGTTACGATGTCAGTTATGGTTATAGTAAGCGTCCACACAATAAGTTTGGTTAGAAGAATAAATAATTATTTTTTTATTAATAAAAAAATAGTAAGTAGCACTAGTATGTAATAAAAATAGTAAAAAAAAAAATTTACAAATCCCAATTTAATATGAAATTTACAAAAAAAATTGCTAAATATTAGTTGCAGAAAAGCAAATTGGCCGAAATTTTTACAAATTTAATCACTTTCCTAGAAGAAAGTAAAGCTCTACTTAGTGTAATTGAGGGGTTTTAAAATTTCGGCATATATATTATATGCAGTCTTAAAAACACAAAATTCTACAAAATAAAAAAATGCTCACTTTTTATATTTTTTTTTGTCGTTTGTGCTCTGCATTGAGATAGTTTTTATATTTTCATTACCTCTGATATGCATATGAGATCAATAAGAAAATATGTATTCCAAGACAGAGAAGACGGAAAAAAATAGCAAAAAACGTATACAGTGAGCAAAAAAAGTGTTCGTACTTTTGTAACAAAGGCAAGAAAGTGGAATACCTAACAGATTCAGATAAAATTAAATAAAAATAATAATTAGGCATTTATTGGATAACTTTACCTAAAAAAAATTGCAAAAAAGTCGTCACAGTCTAAATAATATAAAAAATAAGTATGTACTTAAACATTTAATATTAATACAGTGGACAATTTAAAAAACATTAAAACAACAATTTAAAATAACATTTATCTTTAATAACATAACAGTTCAGATGCTCAAGTCGTACACCAATTTTATTTTCAACCTTATAGGGTGCCAGTTTTGTTTTGAAAAAAAAATATTTAAAAAAAATTTTTTTTTACATATTTTTCTATTCAAATTTATAATTACCCTTTTCGTAAACAATACGCTCTCCGAAAAGTACTAAATATTGTTTTAATGTTTCGTTGAAAATATAAATTATTATATTATAAATACAGTTTCATAAAGCAATTTCTATTTGTAACATATATTCTATTCTCAGATCGTGGAGAAGATTATTGGCAGCTTAGAAATCAGTTAAATAGTAATATAGTTTTATATGTAAGAATATTTTTTTATGAGATTTTATTCAAAATTTTGATTTCAAAATGACATTATTGTAAGATTACATTATATATATACATGATTCAAAAATACAGTATCATTTCGAAATAATAGTAGAAATTTAAATACATATAATATTTTTCAGTAAATAAATGAAATTTCTAGAAATTGGAGCTAAATTATTGGACAGTGTAAAATAGCTATAATGTACTCGGCAGTAATTTTGGGGCGATTTTTCCTCAAATTATTTTGAAATAGTCCTCCAAGATTGTCACATTTGTACTGATGACGTATAAAAAAAAACTTTGATTTGAAAGATCATAATTTTGTGACGTCCTGGATATGTACGTTAGGTTAGGGTAAACCTTTTTTTTTGTGGTTGATTGCATAAATCTTTATTTATGCAATCAACCACAAATCTAGACATAGTAAATTTAGTAATACTAATTTAAGATCTGGCGTGATAAATTATGTTTTTTTTTGTTTTCTTAACCGAATATTAATTTTATGGGCTTCAAATATTATACAAATACAGATTAATTAACATTAAAAAGTCTTATTAACATTTTTATTAATAGTATCCATTATATCTCAGAATCAATTTGTACAAAAAATAAAAACTTATTCAAACTGGGAATTTAATACAAGAATATTCTAAAAATTTTAGGAAAATTAAATTGTTTTCTATTTATTTATACTACATCTTTTATTTTTTTTGGGTAATATGACACTGACGACAAAATTTAATTTAAAAATATAATATTATAATGAGGGTTTTTGAATGTTTATATTTGGATATTTTAAAATATTGTATTGACATAATCTATTATTAATATTTATAGATAAAATAAATGATTACATAAAATTTTTATTTATGTTTTTGACATTTTATTTTTAACTTATTTTTTTGCTTTTGAATCTATTATTTCATTTCGTAATTTTTTATTTCTTTATAAAATTGACGAATCAAATTAGGTCCACAGCAATATTTTCACTTATATTCCTTGAAGTTTACTTCAATATTTCAACGGATACCAGTGCTTGTTGCCCAAACACATTTACCAAAAACATTCACTTATAAATTTTGACCAATTTACATTTTATATTTATGGAATACATTAAATTTTATTAGCAAGTTCACAAGAGGCTTAAACGATTTATTAATCGCTTGTCTACTGTTGTTTCCATAACCCACTTCGTTTATAAATGAAATAATATATATTCGCTAACCTATACTAAACTGCATCTCTCGTCTGTCTCAGAAAATGGCAGAAGATTTTTCAATATTTTTTATAGATACACTTGGCTAAATTATAGGAATTAAATAAGATTTATGTTTAGATTTCACTAACTGATCTACTTTGAATAAATATTTATATACATATAACTTTCTTTTAAAGTCATCGAATTTTGCAAACTACAACAAATTTCAAAATAGCTTAATTTAATTTAGGAATAAATTGAAATCTAATAAATTGTTAATTGTGGATAACAAATCATCATCATTGGTTTCTCATTTAATTTACGAATAAAAATGCTGCTTCATGGAAAATATTCTTTCTTTTAATAGATATTTTCCCCTAAAGTATCATCATTAATTTTTTTATAGTTTTTCTTATATCTACAATTTTTACTAGCTTAGCAGTATCATTATTATTATTCTTTTAGTATTATTTTTTTTGCCAATTTAACGAGAAAAAATTAAATCTATTAAAATTTTTCATTCAAAGTTTTTTCGGTGAAGAAAATGTAAGAATATTGGCGAATTGACGGTGAAATTAATTGGAAATAATCAATAAACCATAAAATAAGTTTTTTTTTCGTATTCATCTGGCAGGATGAATTTTTCTTTATACAGTATAAACGTTATAAATTCTAACAACGATAAAGTTCTCTGCTCGAAATGAAGGAAAAATTTATAGGCTGTCAACATTGTTAACAGAAAATTCTTATTAAAAATGCTAAAGTTATATTTTTATCATATTTAAATATAAAGTAAAAAAAAAAAATATTTTCAAGGATGAATTTTTAATTTTGAGCTTTAAAAAATTTCTTGTTTAAATTTACAAATTAATATTTTTCAGTTGTAATACAATGTATTAAGCAGAAAATCTATTAATGTTACTGCAATATTTATTTTATTATATAAATTATGTTTATGTACTTCATTATATATAAATATTTTTTTTTTCGAATTAATAAATAGTCATAAAAAATGATATATTTACGTTAAAAAAATATCTGCTATGCTAACGAATTATTTGTCACAGAAAATTTTCTCTCTCTTTGTGTCATAAAAAAAAACAAACATATTTATATACATATGTACATTTATTATAAAAAGTACATGGTTAAAAAAATGTGTAAAATCTAAAATTCTTCTATATTCTTATACTATTAAATCCATTTTAAAAATTTCTCATCAAAGCTAAAAAGACCTTCATGCAAAATAAAATAAATTCAACATCAAATTTGTAGGAGCTATACATAATTAATAAAAAATATATATTCCTTACCAAGTACCACAAGAAAAAATTATTTAAAACTTGTAAACAGTTCATAAATTTTCATCAATGGCTTTATGTCTTCCTACAATATATTCAATGTTAACAGAAAACGATAATCCACAAAACGAATAAAATCCAGTTTTTTATACTAAAGTCACTACATAAAAATGTTTAAATTTTTTAATCTTCTTGCCTAATGCAAAGAAATTAGAAAGGTGGGAAATGCTAAAGTTTGAGAACCATATTTCTAAATTATGGAAATGGATAATTTCGAGTTTGAAACTAAACTAAGATTTTAAGAATAATATCGTTTCTATCTTTGAAGTTTTAAGCTAATAACATAAATAAAACCAAATATTTCTGTATAAAATATTATTATTAACACGCAAGACATTTTTTGATGTCCTGTAATTAGAAAAGGAGAAAATATAAATAAAATTTTTAATTCATTTAAAACCATAAATAAAACCAAAATTATTAGGTGTATACTTTGTAATTAAAAGTAATTCGCCGAAAAATAAAAACAAATTAAATAAAAAACTCAACTTCGAAAAAACAACGACTCAGAGCGAAAATTGATCTTAATTCAATAACGACGCAAAATAAAACAACGCAAAGCGAAGTCTTGGTTTGGTTATTCTTGGAAATAATAATGAAAGTTGACAATTTGCCATTTCATTGGAAATATATTATTCTCCCAATTTAATTTAAATTTTTACTGTACTCACGGCCTCATAAAAATTGATATTAATTTTTTTGGAATATTATAAGTGGTTGTAACAAAATTACATAAATAAAATCAAGGTTTTCAAGGTATTTTATATCAAATATAACATTATTATAAACTAGACAACACTCTGTATGTATTATACATATCTAATTAGTAGATAGAAAATAAATTAATTTGAAGAAAAAACTATATAGTGACAAATGATTTTAAGATATTATGTTTGACCTCGCAATAATGTCTTACAAATTTCGATCGTAAATTACAATAATCCAATTAATTTGCATTTAAGATGTGTACGTATTATTGTATTTAAATAATTTAAATATATTAAGATAATATTTTCTATTCAATATAGCACTAATAGAACTAATATAGCAATAATAAAAAAGTGTGGTTAACTTAAAAAATAAAATAATTTCTATTTTATTAAATATAAATATTCAGGCCCATAAATTAAGCATTTTGTTGAATATAGAGATGACCAGACATACTCACATATTGAAATTTTTCTGTCTACTATCTAACCAATTTGTTTCCCAGCTAAAACTTTTCTAGTAGATTTATACAATAGATAGAAAAAACTTTATAAATTTTTCACATTCCTAGCTTGAAATTATCTTAAACAAATATTACATAACAAAAAATATTTATCTCTTTACAATTTTTCAAAAAATAATAACTAAAAGATTTTTTAATTAATTGCCAACTGTCAGCCAATTAAATAATTAAAAATTATTTTATTGTAGTTTTTTTTTCACCGTCATAAAAATTTTAATTTAAAAAATAGTATATATCGTCGTTGTATAGGTAAAACTCCTTAACTACATTTTAAAAAAAAAAATAGTTTATACAGTGAATTTCATTATTTATTTGGACGTGTCATAAGCCAAACCACTTAACTCCACTAAATAAAAAATTGAGAAAATTGATCATAATCTTAAAAATGAAATTAAATATTTTCCTTATAGTTATAAAAACAAAAAAATATTTAATGACACTCTTCTTAATAATTCTAAGTCAAAAGATTTAAAAGTTAAAGAAAAAATATCTTTTAAAATGTTTTTTAACTCTTTTATTACAATTTGTATGGAGTTAATTGCATTGGCAACTAGTCCTTGTGGTTCATTTCAACAACAATAAATGGGGACTTCTTTTTGCATATTTTGATAATTTCATACCAATCATTTGGACAAAAAATATTTTGATGTTTCTTCGCACTTGATTCAATAATTGCAAAATCCGAATCATTTGGTAAGTAACTATGGCCGCTTAATAAAAATTTGAGTTCGATTGATTCTGCCTATAACTCGTTACTTTGAACTAACTTTAAGAAGCTTAGAATTGTTTTTATGTTTCTATTCTGTCCGGTGCATGTGTCCGAATACATTATTGTCTGTTTATGAAGGTTGGCATATGTTTTAATGTGTTTAATTAGACATGAACATATTTCCTGAGAACCGCGTGATCCCTCAGTTTCGGGCCACACATACATACAGACTACATTATTGTATGCCACACATACATACTGACGTAGATAGTTTGGGGAAAGCCAAAGCTAGTTGAGATTTATCACATTTGCGACTAAACAAACAATATATCACAGTTACTATTTTAACGTACTTTTCGATGTGGATGCGTTTTTGAAACAGGAATTTAGTCACGTGATAAACCAGCAATAAGCATGTTTATGTTGATTTTTTTTTTCGAATTATATAAGTGTAACGAATATTTTACAATGTATTTTACTGAAAAAATTTAAGTTTAGTTTTCATTCTTCACAAAAAAGCAATAAACAGCTAGAGTTCATAAAATACTATTTTAGAAAACACTGTTTTTAAATTGAAGCTAAATCGATGTGATGTATAATATTTGAAAATGACTGAAATAGTATTTTAAAAATATAAATATGTACTATACAATTATTTTCAATAATCATATAAATATTTTTTTTAAAAAATGGTGCGGTATCGGAACGCGATCGAAAAATGGGTTAAATAACAGAAACATACAGATTTTTTATTCAAGGCGTTTTGAAATTTAAATTTAAATTTTGCTTACAAATTCTTATTTCCTTGAATATTCAAAATATTAAATATAAAATCTCGTGATATTTTTGGGAAGTTAAGTAATAAAAAAAATTAATCATTCAATTATTAAAAAATTCATTCATAAAAAAACTTTTGGTTATAATTTATTAGATTTTGGTGGGAAAAATGGAAAATTAATAGTTTTATCTAATAAATATACGTTATTTATTATAAATTAAAATTAAATGTTTCCATTTTAATTAAGTATAAGTATATAAAATATATATTAAAAAAAAATCTATAAATAAATTTTATATTTTATTATGGGATTTGTTATGTAAGACATAAAATCTTTACTCTTTGATAAACAAAAATTATCTTTATGTTGTTTATTATTATACTTAAATATTTTATGGTGATTTATGCTTATTGAAAGGATAAATTTTTAATGCTTTATTACGTAACCTGTTATATACGCCAGTGGTGCACAAATGTTAATGATAAACCGCCAAACAGAATTTAAATCACTTTTGCGTCCGGACCAATTGGTGAATGACAATTAAATATAAATTGTATATTAAATCCGCGATTTTATAAAAGTATCTTCTAATATGGAAGAGTTTAGAAATACTTTCAATCAGCTACTAAAATTAAAGAAATTTTTAACTTAATTAAACATTTCGCCTTTCCAAAATTATACTAAGTTGCATTCATGTTCTCGAAATACTGCTGTTTATATTGTTGACAATATTATATGAAATATCTGCAGTATAATGTACGGATCTAAGAACAAATTTTACTACATTTTTTGACGTTTCAAATTTTCATCGATCTACATTTAGCAGTAAAAAAGCTTACCTTTACGTATTGCCATATATCAATGCTTAGTATGTGTAGTACATATTTTGTTTCTAAGACTATACTTTGAGATTCTCATAAGATGAACCAAACTTTATAAGAATAGGCGTTTATGATTTTGAATACATTTTTTTTAAAATTAACAATTGTAATATTTATTCTCCCTGTGTATACAAGCATCTTATTTTTAGATTTATTCAATTTATACTACAATTTTTTTTTGTAATTTTTGTAATTTATATGAGAAAGTAAATATGTTATTTTAATTTTTTTCTTATTTTTTTACAGTCCATCTGGCGAATCATTACGATCACATGGTCAAATAAAAGAATATTTATTATCACCAGGAACATGCAAATGTGGTCTTCCATGTCCACTACGTCCGGAATATTTTTTCAGTTTTAATACTCAGGTATGTACAGAAAAATTAATAACATTTTTTCAATTTTACAATTAATTATGAAATCTGCTCTATTCCCGCCAGAACCTTTTATTTAAATAAAATTATTATTGTATTATTTCATTTTATTTTTAAATGCCAATTTTTTTTTCATCAAATTAATTTTTACATAAACTTGTTTAAAAATTATAGAAAAATAAGCATAAAATTACAAAAAAATAATTTCATTAAAAAAATATACAATAATGCTGGCCTTTTCATCTTGTTAATCAATGCCATAACGAATTTACGAGAAATTATTTCATCATACGAATTACAACAACACATAACACATTAATTAGCATGCTGTCAATAAAAATTTTCAACTTAATTATGTATTATTGCCAATGCTTTTTTATATTTTATATATATATATATATATATGTACTAATATAATTATAACACTCCCGCCTCCCATGAAACTGAAAAAAAAAATACATATGTCAAATAAGCTTTACTATTATGTAAAAATAATTAAATGTGTTCACAATGAAAATAAACTTCAATAACTTGTACCAGATTTTTAGTATGAGCCCTCAACAAGTCTCAAAATATATGTGAAATATTATATTAACTGCACTACTTTAATGCCGTAGAAAATAATCAAATCATTATTAACATAGTGAGAAATCCACCAAAACTGTAGTAACAAAAAGATGTGGCCTTTTTCTTCACTTCCACCAAATAAAATGATTTTCTTTATTATTATATGGCAAAAAACTAAAAATTTTTTAACATATAATATTTTAATTAGTTTGACATTAAAATGGATATGCATATGTATTACACCCAACTCTTTTTTTACACGGTAGATACGTTCGAACTAAAATCGTGTAAAAAAAGACATGCTAACCATACTAAAATTGAGGATGTGTTCAACAATTGTAAAAAACCGTGTAAAATAGAAAAATTAACCATAAGTTGTTCTAAAAAACCGTGCAAAAAAAGAATAAATACATTTAAAACATAATTTTTCCACGAACTGAACACAACAATAAAATTTAAATAGAAAAATAGAAAATGCGATTTCAGTTTCTTGATTATATATCATATAATAAAATTTGGGTATTCCCCGAGTAGTACATAAAAAAAATTAATATGAATTTTTTTTTTGGAAATCGTATTAAACCAAATATTTCGTATAAAAAAAGAAGATTTGTTCTTTTTTGTGGATCGTGTTATTTCAAAATCGTGTAAAAAAAGACCGTGTAAAAAAAGAGTTGGGTGTATTTAAAGTAACATTTGATCGGATTAACATTATAAAATTTTTTAAAGTTGGTTTTTCCTTGAAATTTTTTTTATTTCATTAACACATTTTTTTTCTATTTTACTTCATATTTTTGATTAAATCTGTCTGTTTACGAATTTGAGGCTTTAATCGGTATACAAGTTGGAGGATGTATTTGTAGTATTTCCTGTAAAAATATGATTAATTTGATTTTTGTAAAAATACTTGCGATATTTCAGAAAATTAATAAAATTATTCGTGCTGTGATTGGTATAAATAGATTATGGTTTCTTATTCAAATTAAGTACATTTTTTATAATTATATCAAAAATTATAGTTATAAGATTTTCGTAGTTATACAGGGTTTTAAAATTAAATGAATACATAAATTTAACTTAAATTACTTTATATTCAATATCTGGGATTTTAATTTAAAATGTGTTAAATGAACAATAAAATATTAACAATATTAATATCTGAGTTGGCATTACATATAACATTTTACCATCAATTTTATACATTTAACCTTATACCTGATATAAGCAATTTATTATAATATTTTGACATATTAAGTTTTTTTGCAATTCCTTCTTCGTTCATTAGACATTAAAACTTTTTGAATTTATATTTTATTTCATGTAAAATCTATAAAAGTTTTTTTTTTTAGCCATTCTATTTTTACTGTTTTTCTTTATGTCGTAAGAAAGTGCAAATTCGTGATCAATTTAATAAAAGAAAGGAAATATCATATTTGTAATAAATTTCTCAGTTTCGAAAAATCAAAAATGTTTTAAGACTTTTTTTAAATTTAAATGTATTTTCTATTTTATTATAAATATCTCTTTTTCTGTGATGACTTTAACTAGTTTTATTTGCCAAAAAGATCAACTTTCGAAATTTCAAAAAAAAAAAATTCATGAGTTTTCGATTAACAAGTAAAAATGTGAAAATGACATTAACAAGAAATATAATATTTTTTTAAAAGGTCGTTTTTTTATTAGTTGTTTTATGAAAAATATTAAAGAGAAAGGATAAATAATTGTCTATTTTATTATTATTTATAGATATGGTAATGAATTTTTGAATTTTAATTGGACATTTATCTTAAATGGGAAATAAAATTGATTAGTAAATTATGAACTATATGTTTGGTATCTGCAGAGTATGTGAAACATTTTATAAAAAATTTAAATTTATTTAGTTTTGGATATACACATTTAAAATGGTTTGATTTCAATCAATTCATATTGATTCAATCATAATAGATATTCATATCTATTATGATTGAATCAATTCATATTCATATCTATTATGAGTTAGTTGAATTGTGTCTCATCATACAATTCATATTCATATCTATTATGATTGTGTTTGTGAATACTATGTTTTATTCCTATTTTCTTGATGATAGAGCACGTTAGCGAGACAACCGAACAAGATTTCATGTCCTGTCAATATATTAGAAAAAGTAGACAAGAAATATGTAAATATTTGTAAAATATTTAAATATTTCTTGTCTACTTTTAGTTTGTAGATGTTTAAAAATATTTTGTAACCGGCCGATTCTACTTCCTCTGGGTTAATTGGATCAACTCGGTCACTTCCTCTGGGTCCAGTTGCTGAATTCCACTTGGTATAATTTCACTTTAGAATATTTAATTCAAAATTAGCGAACAATTTTTAACAGATTAAATATTTTATATTTTCATCACTGTCCAAATTTTCAATTAAAAAAAATTTTTAATCAATTGCTCTTCGTATTACAAAAGAAAAATTAACTATTATGGCTTTAATAAAAACTGAGAAAAGACGGATATATAATGGAAAAATGTATATGGATCATTACTTTTTTTTTTTGCACGTTACATAATTTAATTTTTTTTTATATGAACTACGGTGTAAAGAGGAAGTTGCAAATTTTAATTGCTATATTTTGAAATTAGTCGTAAACTTTTCTCAAAATTTCAAATTTTAGATCAGTGAATTTTGAAAAATTTATTGACAAGGACAATTTAACTGAATTTTTCCAACGCAATGGACAATTTTACAGAATTTTTGAGAAAAATCGTAATTTATTGAAAATGCAATATTAAAATAAAACTTAATGTCATTTACTTGCAAAATTTAAGTAAACTGAATAAACATAATATCATCTTTCCAGCTGACAAGAGTTCTGCAAGTGTATTTTTAAAAAAAAACTACTTGTAATTTAGTAGTTCAAATTCTACTACTTGTAAATGGATCATTAAATTAAAATGTTTGTGTTCTAAAATTATACAAAATTCTCATTTAATAATGCATATAATTACTGTGTTGACTGGATTATTTTCTTCTTTTAATATCATTATGGGTTCGGATGAATTCAAATTACTACTTATTTTTATGATTGACTCAACTATTGATTTTGCCAAAGTCTAAGGTCCTTTGATCTTATCAAATTTGAAAACCGCAACATCGCAATACTATGATTGCCAAACATAATTAATTTCAAAGCTTTTAATAAAATTACTGAGAAAATGATTAAATTTTCCATAAAAGACAGTCAAGTTTCATAATTTTCATATTTTCGTCTAAAATTATACAAAAAAATTTTTTTTTAAATTTGGACAAAAATTGTTCTTGGAAAAAGCGGTGTTGACGTATTCTTTTTTTGATTGAATACTCAAATTAATCGTTGGTATAATTTTCTTTTCTTTTTTCCAAGCCATTTATTTTTTTTTTTATGTTCGCTTTATGCTTTTACGAAATTTATAGTACGATTATTTTTTAATAAAATTATATTTTGCCTTTATTATTATACACGACTTTCGACTTTGGAGGTTTTTTTTTTATGATAGCGGCGGTGTTTATGTTCAATTTTAATTACGTACCGAATGACTGACTTTTAATTAATTTATTTCCCGGATGACCTACATTTTCGCTGATTCATGTACATATGTATATAAATTTATATTTGTTATGTTCATGTTTATACTGAATTTCTGGTTAGTATTAAAAAACATTTTTTATTAAAATATTTATTTGTGATATTATTTATTATATATGTATATAGTATTATTAATAAGTTAAATCCATATTTTTAGACTTTATTTTAATATTTTTAAATATATTATTTAAAAAATTAGGAAAATATTGGAATTCCAATGCTACCATTCTATAATTTAGATATTTAACCAAATTCTGATATTTTAACTAAAAAAAATTTAAATTAAATAATTTATTGACAGAAATTTTTTAAATTAAATTACATAATATGTATTACTTAATACTTTTGCTAATCTTTGAAAGAAAGTGAAAAAGTTAGTAATTACAGTAGTATCTGCTCAAATTTGTAAAAAAAACAAAGTACATTGCCTATTATACTAGAAACGCCCATTTTAAATAAATCTCCATAATTAAATGAATGTTACTTTGAATAAATATATCAAATTTAATATTATAATAAGATCAAGCCCACTAAATTAAACGTTTCTACTATAAATTCTAACATTATAATCTTTTAAATCGTAAAAAAATTGTTGGCCTTTTTAATCTACTTAAAATTTCCCTATTTCAGAACGTTATTTGAAAATAAATCTAATTCGTTTTTTCTGTGTTTCTCTTCTACATAATATTTATTTCCTATATTTGGGTGACATACCTTCGTATTTGGAAAATTTATAAATGTGTTTTTGAAACTATTTACTAGCTTTTGAAAATCAACGATGACATCAAATTTGTTATAGATTTCCTAATAAAAAAAATCAAATCCAAAGATACTTTTCTTTTGTTTTAATCAATACTTTTTTTAAAATTCCCACAGCTAGCGAAGTAATAACGCGCAGTCAAAACTTATTAGCTCGTCATGCGATTTAACTTTATTAACAAAAATTATTTTTATTTTATTTTATTTTGTGATTTTCATTTTTTTTTTCGAATTCGATTACATTTTTTCTTTGTTTTTAAAGTAAAAATACACACCCAAAAAAGAGCAACAAATTATTATCTTTATTGATTATATTTATGTTTGTGAAGGGTGTGTGAGGTGAGATATAGTTTTTCGGAAGTTTGGTTTTGGTTTTCTAATGAATTTTTATATAAATTATTGACAATAATTTTTAGATAAGTAGATACAAATTTGAAATAAATTATGATGTAAATTTTTATTTAGTTTGATCAATTTCTACCAGCTTTTTTTATTTAAACAAATTTGTTGTGTATTATTAACATACTGAATATAAAATATTTAAACAGAATATTCAAAGCCTTAAACACGATTAGTTCTGGTATAGTTATAGTTGTTCACATAAATGAACAATTTTCTGCAAATTTCTTCTATGTGACATCGTCAAAATCTGAAATGTCAAAAAAACCTGATTTGAAATATAAACCAATATCCAGCCGCCAAAACGAAGAAATTAATATCCACATTTGTGCGAATTTTTTTGGTGTCATAATAAAATTTATTGTTTTTAAATAAATTTTGTGAACTTTTAAAATTTACGTGAATAAACAAAATTAGCCTTGAAGAGGATCATGAGCTCCGGTTATCGTTCGTTTTCTTGTCGTTGCTAAATTTGAGATTAACGTTATTAAAGAGTAATATCTTAAAGTAATTCTACGGATCAAAAAGTACACCTTGAATTTCATTTATCGTTAAAAATTTATTTATTTTTGTTTAATAAAAACTCTAATTCTTTTTAAAATCATATTTTGTAGATTAAATTTTATAGTTAAAAACTTGGTTTTAATGATACATATTTTCTTTTTGGAAGTTTTCATTATTGTTGAATATGAAAAGAAGTTCCATTATCTTTTCCTTTGTTTATTACTTTAGCTGAAGTTTTTTTTATTGTAGTAAGAGGGAAACGATTATCCAAAGTAATATTATCCAAATAATAGTTGGCTAAAAAAAGAAAAGATATTTTTATATTATGTATACACATATTATAATTTTTCATATTTTTCTTGCTTTGTAGATGAGAATTTTATAATTGTTAACTAAGTTTTTCATTACTGAAATTCATTTGTTTTACTTTATATTTGATGGCAGTTAAACAAGAATTTTCTTCAATATTACAAGATTTTCCTTGCTTTACTGTTTTTTTTTTTAAAGAGTAGAATATAAAATTTTTATTGAACTTTAAAAATAACTTGACTCATACAAAATGAGTTTCCTAAATTGTACCAATTGGAATTTTTTTCTATTTCAACTTTTACGGGGAAATACTATGCTTTTCTTTCGCTAAGAAATTATTTTTATTAACTAAATGAAATAGTAAATTATAAACCAATATTGCGAATATCAGTTTAAACAAATTTATAATATACAATTAATCAGTGAACGCAGTGACTCGTAATCAGTGAACGCAGTGACTGGCAATCAAGGCTTCCTGAATTAGAATCGGATGCGTCCGTCTGATTCACAGACGGTTCCCGAACCACAGAGGGTACGGGTGCCGTAATTAAAGGCCCAAAGTTCTCTGCATCCCTACCACTCGGCAAAGAAACCACAATCTTTCAAGCCGAACTGATCGCGGTAGATCTGTGTGTCCAAGAAAATCTTAGGAAAGCGCAACGCAATAAAACAATTTACATTCGTTCAGACAGTCAAGCTGTTCTCAAAGCTCTAGTCTCCCATAGGCAGGAGTCAATACTGGTCTGAGAATGTCTCCAAAAACTCATCACACTGGCAAAGAGGAATTATGTTATCTTAATGTGGGTGCCAGGGCACATAGGAGTCGCTGGAAATGAAGAGGCAGACCAGCTTGCCAAAAATGGTTCAAAAACAAAACTAATTGGGCCAGAATCATTCTGCGGCAAACCAAGAGGACACTCCAAATTAGTACTCAACAGATGGATAGAGCAAGAGCATAGGCTCTACTGGGGCAAACTCCCTAAACTCACGATATCCAAGAAATTTATCACACCAAATAAGATCAAGGTGGATAAACTCTTAAACCTCAGCAAAAAGGACATTCGTACCTTAATAGGTCTCATGACTGGGCATAGCCCAGTACTCTACCACCTCAAGAAAATGGGACTGGCCGAGGAGGACAGTTGTCGCCTCTGTCATAATGACAGGGAAACAACGGAACACCTTCTATGATACTGCGAAGCAGCTGCAAGAAGAAGACTCATTCATCTAGGAAGGGTATTCTCACCACAGATGAACTCGCCAATATGGCTTCCGAATCCATATTAAGGATCTATCGCTATCTTAACATGGGCTAGGGAGAAAAGGGCAGTAAACGCACAATAGATCTCAAGGTCGCAGTCTCTTGCGTCCCCCCAAAAAAAAAAAAAAAAAAAATATACAATTTCATTCACTTAATTCCAAATAAAAAATTTTCATTAAAAGGTAAAAAGAGTTCGTCATTAAATTGAAATTAATTAACGATTATTTGTAAAACAACATAATTCAAGGTCTCATAAAATTAATTAACGATTATTTGTAAAACAACATAATTCAAGGTCTCATAAAAGCCCAGTACTCTACCACCTCAAGAAAATGGGACTGGCCGAGGAGGACAGTTGTCGCCTCTGTCATAATGACAGGGAAACAACGGAACACCTTCTATGATACTGCGAAGCAGCTGCAAGAAGAAGACTCATTCATCTAGGAAGGGTATTCTCACCACAGATGAACTCGCCAATATGGCTTCCGAATCCATATTAAGGATCTATCGCTATCTTAACATGGGCTAGGGAGAAAAGGGCAGTAAACGCACAATAGATCTCAAGGTCGCAGTCTCTTGCGTCCCCCAAAAAAAAAAAAAAAAAAAAAAATATACAATTTCATTCACTTAATTCCAAATAAAAAATTTTCATTAAAAGGTAAAAAGAGTTCGTCATTAAATTGAAATTAATTAACGATTATTTGTAAAACAACATAATTGTATATTATAAATTATTGTGATATTAAACAAAAATTATTATTATACAAATTACATATACATTTAAATAAAAAATTCAATAATAATTATTTTATCATAGATAGAGTATTTGTAAATTTATATGGCGTTCAATATAATAAAATTCTCTGGTTTCATTATAGTATATAAATAAATAATAATTTTAATTTCATGTCACATTTTAATTTTTTTTTTTTGCATATTGAATTTTAATAATATGTATACACATTTTATCACATATAATTTTCATTTTAAATTTAGTAATTAAGTAGATTTAAAAAAAAATTAATAAAACGTAATTGAAATACTTAAACTTACAAAGTTACATAAATTTAAAGATGATAAATGTTATAAAGGATAATTCAAATAGATTATCGTTTCGAAAAAATTTCACTTTAAATTTCACTGTGTTAATCTGCCAAACTTGTCATAACAGTGTTTTGACCTAAGACAATTTAGAATTTTCTGCATTAAAATATTTTCAATTTTCTGAACATTTTGTTTCTAATTTTAATAAACCTTTTATTAAGAATTAAATTAATGAATTTTTTTATTCACTTATATAATCACTTACGGTTTTATTCAAATGAATTTAACCTTTAAAAATAATCTAGAAAATTAGTATTCTATTAGCCTATCTTTTTGAATAATCAAAAAATTAATGAAATATTTTTTTTATAAAGAATTTTTTATTCTCTGTAATTTGCGTTTTTATTGAATCATTTAGTTATATTTTAAGGATTTTTTTAGTTTAAATTCTATTATAATTTCTTTAAAATTGATAATTAATTAATCTGCAATAAATTAAAGGATTAATAATATATAATATACAGTGTGATGCAAATAATTATATTTATACATACCCCTAAGACGGTATATTTAAAATTGAAAATATTTGAATTTTTTATTCTCTGTAATTTGCGTTTTTATTGAATCATTTAGTTATATTTTAAGGATTTTTTTAGTTTAAATTCTATTATAATTTCTTTAAAATTGATAATTAATTAATCTGCAATAAATTAAAGGATTAATAATATATAATATACAGTGTGATGCAAATAATTATATTTATACATACCCCTAAGACGGTATATTTAAAATTGAAAATAATTTGCGTTTTTATTGAATCATTTAGTTATATTTTAAGGATTTTTTTAGTTTAAATTCTATTATAATTTCTTTAAAATTGATAATTAATTAATCTGCAATAAATTAAAGGATTAATAATATATAATATACAGTGTGATGCAAATAATTATATTTATACATACCCCTAAGACGGTATATTTAAAATTGAAAATATTTGTTAAAATATTGTTTCTAAATACAATTATAAAACAATATTTTTTAGAATGGATGTCGATAACAAGCAATATGTAAAGCCCGTAAATATGAGATTACATCAAAATACTCTATTTACACGGCTCTTATTAGTATACTATACTATTATGAATTGGTTAGAATATTATGAAGACGACATCAAAAAATATTTTCTAAGTGCTTACTATGATTTTAAAAATTCACTAATATAATTTTTCTTTGCCAAACAAAGAAATGTGTATCGGCTTTTGCAGGTATACATATTATTCATTTTTATACGTCACAAATATTTGTGAATCATAAAATAACTTCTAAATCTCTGAATCTATCAAAAATTTCGATAAATTCTAAGAAAATACATTACACATCCACAATAAAAAAGTTTCTGACTACCCCACTTATTACACATCTACAATGAAAAAGTAATGCAGATATTTGTATAGCACATTATTCATAATTTAAAAAACTTAAAATTACAAATTATGTGAACATAAATGAATAGTCATAGAAATTATAAAACATAAGAAACTCAATATCATTTCCCTATACAAACAATATCACGAAGGTGAAGTGAAGATTGAATTTATTTAGCTAATATAATTAATTGTGCATCGTGAAGTTCGTCAACTAATTTTAGTGTGAGTGTTGGTAATTGTAAAACGGCAATCAATTTAAAAACATATGTTAGGTTCATTAGTCGCTAACATAAATCAAATTGCTTATAAATATAACGAAGAGTTTAGAATTATATAAATTATTATTTTCGTGTTGAATACCACAAAAATTTATACCAGAATTAAAGTTTTGGTTTCTTACTATAGTATATACTATATATACTATAGTAAGAAACCAAAACTTTAATTCTGGTATTATATACCATATACTATTTTCTGGATGAAAACTTATGGCGGGCCGTATTAGGCCCGCCATAAGTTTTCATCCGGCCCGCGAGGACAAAATAATAACTTATATCTGATTGTGAAAATTACTTTCTACAACAAATATATACATAATATTTTTTTTAAAATAATTATAAATTCATATACATTTTTTTAGAAATAGTAGGCTCTGAAAATGAAGATGTAGTTATAGCAATTTGCAAAAAAAAGTAAACCGACCTTTTACTAATGTTAATGTACTAGACGGTTTTTAGTTAAGTTCTAATTTTTATCAGATGAGTTATATTTGTTGATTTGTGTAAATAGTAAAAAAAATATAATGTAAAGAAAAAGTTTATTATTACTCCAAATTTTGTTTTTAGAAGAAAGATTTGGTAAGAAAATTTTATTTTTAGAAAAAATCATACATTATTTTATACTCAATTACAACTGTATTCGAATAACCAACGTACATAAACATTACAGGGCTTTAAACAGAAATGGAAAAGAAAAAAAAAAGTTGATGCTGAATGCAGAATTTTTAAAGAACAATGGACATGGCAATATTTTTTTATTAACATTGGCTGCAAGGCTGTTCTGCAAACAAACTGTGTCAGTTTTTAAAGAGTATAATTTAAGTAGACATTTTGCACCAAAACATGCAGAGAAATATAATAAATTATCAACCAGTGCTAAAATTGCCAAATCTATTGAATTAACCAATCAATTAGAAAACCAACAACAATATTTTACCTGTCAATCGGAATCAGATATTGGAATAACCAAGACTAGTTATGTAATTGCACATAAAATTGCAAAATATAGTAAGCCGTTTCAAGACGGTGAGTTTTTAAAAGATTGTATGGTGGAAACTGCAAGTATTCTCTGTCCAGATAAGAAAAAACTTTTTGAAAATATTTCGTTGTCACGCAGAACTGTCGTAAGACGTATTACGGATATTTCTGAAAGTTTGTTATCCCAGTTAAAATCAAAAGCTTCATCTTTTACATATTTTTCATTAGCACTAGATAACAGTTGTGATATCAAAGACACTGAACAGTTAGCGATATTTGTTCGCGGTATTAATAATCAATTTGAAATTATAGAGGAGCTTGCAAGCTTACAACCAATGAAAGCAACTGTGATTGGT
Source organism: Empis livida (assembly GCA_963932195.1). NCBI lineage: Eukaryota > Metazoa > Arthropoda > Insecta > Diptera > Empididae > Empis > Empis livida. The sequence continues at coordinate 28,816,004 of OZ010645.1, read as the reverse complement.
GAGGATTTGATTGCGGAAGTTAACAACTGCATTAATAAAATAGGTTTAAATTGGGGAAAAGCTGTCAGTGTTACCACAGATGGATGTCCAAGCTTAACTGGAAAAAATGTTGGTTTATTGAGAAGGATAAAAGACCAAGTTAAAATTGAAAATCCGAATTAAGAAATATATTTTTTGCATTGTATTCTCCACCAGGAAGTTCTCTGTAAAGGCGTACTAAAACTTAATAACGTTATTACTGTTGTAACTAAAATTGTTAATTTTATTCGTGGTCGTGCTTGGAATCACCGTAAATTCGTATCGCTAATGGAAGATATAGAATCTGAGCACACCGATATTTCATACCACACACCTGTAAAATGGCTGAGTTTAGCTAAAGTGTTAAGGAGAGGATTCTACCCCAAAAGGCCGACAGGAAAAGGCCGACATGGACAAAAGGCCGACATGGACAAAAGGCAGACATGGACAAAAGGCCGACAGACAAAAGGCAGACATGGACAAAAGGCCGACATGGACAAAAGTTTTTTTTTTATTTTTTTAAGAATATCGTAAAGATATAAATACTAGGGCATGGTTAATTAATCGGTTTTTGATAAAAACGTTTAATGATTAATTGTTCAATTTTATCATCGATTAATCGATTATTTTTGGCAAGTTTTGCAAGAGTTAAAGCAGGAGATAATGTAGATTTTTTGGTAAAAAACGAAGTTAAATTAGATGTTAATTTATTGTTATTTTGACCTGATGTTGAAGCAACAACTTCTTTACACAGATCATGTTTGTGTTGCATATGATACGTGATACCTATATGACGTCGTTTGATGAGATCGAAATATAGTGTCCAGTGTTTACACTTTAATATATTTTTATCTTTTTTGTTCACCATTAAATTGAACCAAATTTCAGAGCGTTTCTCTTTGCATTTAATCCATTCATCTTCTTCTGCTTTCTTCTCAGGAATTGAATCAAAATGCTAAATTATAATTTTATTTTTATTATAAAAACATACTCCATACTTACAATAATTATAAATTTGCTGCTTTTTAATGACCTTTATTCTTTCAAATTATTGCGGAAACAAAACTCTAACAGTGTTTTCGCAAAACATACAAAATATTGCGCCTAAGTGAATAATTTTCGACTTTTTAATGGTGGCTATGGAGATAACGTTTTTTTTACAAAAAAAAACTACGAATTTTAATCAAAAAATTTAAGTGAACTTTAAATTGTTAGTCAGTTAAACAGGACTATTTTAATAATTCAGTTAAACATTTTTAGTGTGTTTTTAGTACAGTTGGGCATTTTAAGTGCATTTATAAGGTAAGGAGAAATTTTAATTTTTAATAATATTTTTATCTTTTATCTTTGATAATATTTTTATTATATTTTTTAGCCTTATTTAATTGTACTTTAAATAATATGGATCAGCAGCCTGGTGGAATTTGTAAGATGATTGAGTCGCAAAAGAAAAAGAAAATGATTGTTGTCAACGGTTATATAATGCAAAAGGATAAAAACCGAAATGATTTGTACTACTGGAACTGTAAGCATCGTAGTCACACGTCAGCAGGGCGAAATAGTGGAATTTGTTGTAATGGGCGAGCATCCACTATTTATATAGATGGCGTGCATAAACTACGAAGTTCAAACAACCATAACCATGCTTCAGATATATCTAACCAAATTGTTATTGCTAAAGTAAGAGAAATAAAGAGCATTGCTTCGTCAAATCAAGATCAGCCGAGTCGAATAATTCAGGCGGCTACTAATAAAATGAATACTGTATGTCGGTCGCAAATGCCATCAAATACAGCTTTAACAAAAATGATCAAAAGAGCTCAAAACCAAAATAGTCCACGAGAACCAAATACACTTGAGAACCTAGTCCACGAGAACCAAATACAATTAATAGTTCCAGATGATTTAAAATTTACAACCAAAAATAAATGGTTTTTGTTGAGACAGAGTGATATTGGTAATGAAAAAGTCCTTTTAATTCATGCTCCTGTAGGTGGTAACGAAAATTCTAGAATTCATGCTCCTGTAGGTGGTAACGAAAATTCTAGAATACTACCATTGGTATATTTTGTTATGTCCCGTAAATCAGAAGAAGCCTACAAAAGAGCCTTTGAAGATTTATGTGATTCTGCCGCCGAATACAATATTCAATTAACTCCACAATTTATAATCACTGATTTTGAAAAGGCAGCTATTAATGCAGCATTAGCAGAATTTCCAGGTGCAATAAATAAAGGATGCTTTTTTCACTTGTGCCAAAATATTTGGCGAAAAATACAAAATAGTGGCTTAGCAACATTGTACGGAGACGACGAGAACTTTTGCCTTTTAATGAGACACATTGGGGCACTTGCTTTTTTACCAAATTCTGAGATTATCGAGGCATTCGAAAGCGTTAAGAGTATCTTACCCGATAATGCTGCTGAGGTGGTTTCATGGTTTGATGAAAATTATGTGAATGGCCGCGTAAGACGCATTTACAGAAATGGTAAAGAAGCACGTGTTCCACCACTTTTTCCACCAGAAATGTGGTCAGTTTCCAGAATAATAACATAGGCTTCCCTTGAACCCAAAACAAAGTAGAGGGATGGCACAGGAGATGGCAGTTATTAGTTGGAAGAAATCATCCTGGAGTATTTCATTTAATTAAAGAGTTGAAGAAAGAACAGGAGCATGTCGAAGCAGAAATGGAAATTATACTACGTGGTGAGTCCCGTCCTAAACGCAAGAAGCAGTACGTTGACAGAGATGAACGGTTTGCACATATTTTAAATGACCGACACAATCGTTCTGTGATTGATTTCCTTCGTGGAATAGCTCACAATTTAAATTATTGATCGAACTAACAATTCAATATTGTTTTTTATATTGTTTAAATTTTTAGTTAATTTATTTTTTATTATTCGTAAATTTAAATTTATAGCTTTAAGATATTCTTAAAAATAAAAATTAAAAAAAATTATGTCTTTTTGTTGTGTCGGCCTTTTGTCCATGTCTGCCTTTTATTTGTCTGCTTTTTGTCCATGTCGGCCTTTTGTCCATGTCGGCTTTTTGTCTGTCGGCCTTTTTTTTGTCTGCCTTTTGTACATGTCGGCCTTTTCTCCATGTCTGCCTTTTGTCCATGTCTGCCTTTTGTCCGTATACGCTTTAAAATAGAAGTTGTACACAGCCAGGGTAAAAATATTCGTACAGGCAAATTTTTTTATGCAAAATAGTTATAGTTTCTATATTTAGCATTTTTAATTAAATTTAAGTTTATTAAATAATTTATTGTAAAAATATTCTTACAATACAAAGTATTTAAAATAATAACTTAGCAATAACACCTTTTGGGCATAAAATAGCGCTTTTAATATAATGATTATATATTATGCTCAAAAAGTATTCATACACCTAAAAGTTAAATTAATATTTAGTATATTGTTTTTAGTTTTTACAATATATTAATTAGATATTTGGTAAACTTAAACTTAATTAAAACTCCTAAATATAAATGTGGCAGTATGAATACTTCTTACATAGACTGTATAAACACACTGTATAACTCTTGAAAGTAGAAGTACAATTTACAGCGGTTTGGTCGGATTAAGAAATTGTTTATTTCGCTAAAAGGCTAGTCACTTGATTGTGTACGCAATTTATGGTAAATGTACTGAAAATTTTACAAAATAGTCAATGTTAATTTCGACAAATTAAAGAAATTAAATATAAAATTTTAGGAGTAAATAACAGCATCAGGTGCAAAATAAACATTTTTCAATTTACGATTTCTATAATAACACAATTTCTATTAACATCAAATTTCTATTTATATTTATTTATATATTCTATTAAAAAAAAAATAGAAATATGTATTTAATTTATTCATTTACATTTTCATTGAAAAAAAAATAATAAAAAAATATTTGTTTGTGTACAACATGCATCATAAATTATGCTTTTATTGAGTTGTAACATTGTTCCAGTCATAAAAATTTCCATTCCATTTTTGTTATGTGGAAAACATCTAAATTCACTTTTAGGATTGATCGATTTTGGTTTTTTTTTTCATAAGCTGCCCTATTTTTTTTTTTATTATATGATTTGTAGACAAATAGACCTTTTCTTTAAATAAAAAATAAATTTTGTTTGTTTTTAGATTTGTTCATTAAAATGTTTAAATTATTTATGAAATAATATATACATAAGATAAAATAACATAAACTATCAACAAGAACACTTAATCAATTTTGGTTATATTACTAAATTTTAAGAAAAAAAAGTCAGCCTAGTCAATTTACGGCAAGGAGAAATGTTACAAATTTTTGTTTGTTTTTAAGTGTGAAATTTGATAGTCAATTTGGCGCCAAACAATATTTTTTTTTTATTCATAGTCAAATATTGATAAAATTTTTCCTACATTATGAACACGGGAGGGATGGTAAGTTTTTTTTTTAAAGTTGGGAAAGTTAGTACAGGAATTTTTTTTGTCAAATAATTTGATCTCAATGACGAATAGTAGCTAATCTAGGTTTAATAATTTTCACTGGAGCATTTAGCTGTTTTCCCAAAGTTTTCATTAATTTCTTATTGGAATTTAAATTTTATATTGTAAGTCTTCATTGTGGGAGTATATTACAAACATTATTATTGCACAATGAAATTTTACTAATTTTAATTTACAAATTTTATATTGGCAATATTAAATACATATTATTCTTTTTTAAAAAAATAATTTTGTATAATCTGAGCAAATTATCAAAATTCTTTTTTATATATAGTATATGGCAATATTGTTACCACGGTAGTGTTCGCAATACATAAAACACGGGCATAATATTTTTACAATATCGTGTAGAAATGTAAGAATAAGAAATAACTACAACTTGTGTTACTCGTTCAACAGTTAACAAAAGCTATACTATATCGTGAATACTACAGAAGAACTTTGGGAGACCTTCTAAACAATTCGATTGTTTCAACATCAACGTTAGGCCCTATCGGATTTATAATTATATTTTTTTCTCTTGTTAACATAATTTGTGAAATTTTCGATTTATACATGGGTACTGGGTTCAACCAGTAGGTACCGGGTTCAACTGCTATTCAAAATCCGATATTGTGATTAAGTTTACTCAGTTTTAAATGAGTACTAGTTATAAAAGTACAATTAAATGTAATTTCAGACTAGGAAAAATGCTAGCGTTCTAAGGTAGGCTAGTTGCTAACATCAAATGTCTCTCTAATAAAGCCATTAGATTCTTGTAATTAAAGTATCTTGACTATAAAGAAATTTATGTTTTGGTTTATCAGAATCCATATAAAATTAATAGGTCAAAATTGCAAAATAATCTTAGGAAACTCTTTAAGCGAGGATTAAGATCTGAAAAAGATCTGACATGAAAAAGTTTAGTCAACTGGGCAACCCCGTCTTTTTACATGGTATAATTTTGTAGTACGTTCGGAACCATAAATTCACTATCGGATAATATAAATTTGAATCTACCTACTCATAATTTTTTCACAACACAAAAAACACGAGAAATATTTCTTTTACTTTAAACATAAAAAGAATTTTTTATAAAACTCTCTTTAGTTTAGTATATAATTGAATGTTGTCGGGCCGTTAGTCTGAGAGATATGGTTAGATATACCAAACTGAAGAGATGTTGATTCCTAAGGCTTGAATGCCTAATATCAGAATCCATAAAAAATTGGTATGAAATGCTGAGCAAATCCATTAAAGATGTAAGCCGGCTGTTTAAAGGCGGTCTTGACTGATAGAGGGTGAACTTTTTGAAACGCACTTTCGATTTTTGTAAAAATCATTTTTTTTTATTTTCGGGGAATTTTGCTTATTGACGTATTGATATGCTCTAGATGAGAACATTTACATTCATATTAATTGCTACAAGGAAATACACCTTAAGATAAGAAAAAAAGCTGCACAGCAAACTTTAAGCACATTTTTTGAAAAAGCGACACCAATAAGTTCGTCTACAGAGTCTGAATAATTTAGTTTTTATTTATTCATTTATTTTATTTGCTTTTTTTTAATTTAATTTGTTTTTAAGTTCTTAAACAAATTAATAAAATTTTATTTTATTTTTGTTATTTATATTTACTCGTTTTTTTATTTTTTATCACAAAAAAATTGAAAGATGACTTTACACCTTAAATTTAGGTTATTATTATCAGTTTAGCTATTGGATTAATAAACTAATGAAATTTGTATAAAAATATATGTACTCCTATTTTTAAAAATAATAAATTTTTTTAAAATAAAACTGAAAATCCTGTGGGACCTCTTTTCTTTTCAATTACTGTTTTTAGCATCTCCGACATGCTAGCTGTCATATCTTGAATGCCTACAGATGATGCACAGTTTCACTTAGTCAGAATCAGATGCAGTGATACCAAAATATGTAAACATTAGTTCTGGCACCTGAAGCAAATTTGGATTCTAAAATAAACCACAAATATTATATCGGATTCCAAACCGGAGATTCCGGAGGCCATTTTAACCTTTTAATATGATTCTGCTTAAAGCAGGTTTTAAACTACCTTGAAGTAAATTTGGGGTCATTGTAGATTGCCATTTAGTGACACCTACGCTGGTCATCTTTCCTTCACCTTAGATTAGACCGAGTTACTAATACCAAAAGTTGAAAAGTATCCCATACCATAATCAAGCCAGCAACAAGGTTAACTCTGGGCTATTTCACTTAGTCTGCATCTCAAATTATAACTTTAGCCGGTTGGTACACACGTTAGTCCCAAAATTCATTTCTGTGTTTGACGAGTATTGATTTTTAAAACTAAATTCCACAGTTCACTGGTTAAATATGCAAATGAAATATTTACATGGTTTTTTTTTTTGCGATATACGAATTTAATTCATCGGACCTTAATCTCCTACGAATTGTTAATATTGATACGTCTAATTGCGTATGTTCATTTAGTTTTCATGCTAATTTTTCGAGCGTCTAGTAAATGCTGCGATCTTGCTGCATAGGAGCTTATTTTCGTCCACCTCCATTAAATATTTTTACATTTGTATATTTTTCAAATTTTTCGATTATGTTCTTTTTACCCTCTTTTAAAATGTTGTATTTATTTGCAATTTCTTCCAAGTATTTACCTTCTTTATGTTCATTTATAATTTAACGACTTTCAGTTTTAGTTTTCAAAATTTAAATTAAAAAAATATAAAAAAGGTACACATTTATAATAAAAGAAGTTTACAAATCCATACATACCTCAGCCTGTTGTTGATATTAAAGATAAAAAAGTTATATAATTAGAATACTAAAATGTATGGATCAAATCGAGCCAAATTAATTTTGCAATATCCAGTCAATTTTCATTTGCACAGTCTGTTATTATACTGTCTGTCAGTTTGCTTATTTATTTTTACGATGTCATTACAATTTATTGAAGAAAAATATCAAGAATTTAAAAAAACAACTTGAATAAAGCAACCGTTCAAATAGCAACTTTTTTGAGTTCAATTATATTATATAATTCGCAAAAAGCAACAAATATAATTAAAAAACCCATAAACTAAATTTTCAGAAAATAAACTTAATTTTCAGAAAAAATTTATATTTTATAAAAACTACAGAATGGATAAAGGATATTTGCAAAATTTACAACATTAACAAAAGCAAAATTTTTTGTACTTAAATTCAGAAATTTTAAAAAGAGTGTTATATTCGATATTTGAAGATATGTGGTGGGTGACAAGCTATCTTCAAATGATTCGGTAATTCCCGCATTCATCGAATAGTTTAGAAAAAAAATCAGTCATCTCAATTTATATCCAGAGGAAATTTATAACACTGACGAAACCGCCTTATTATACAAAAATTTAAATAACCAGACTGCAACTTATGAAAGAAATGCCCCAGGACGCAAAATTCAAAGGAACGGTTAACAATAATGACATGTGTGCAGTTAGTTATTGATACGGGTAGAACCTCGATAATTCGCTGCACGGATAATTCGGTTTACCTTAAGTCTGTAAAAATTTTTACTCTATTTAAATTATTTTGATCTGACAATTCGATTAACTGGATTAAATTTTTCAGTCAGTTGAAACATGGACAATTTTGTTCAAATTGTCTAATTATTATTATTATTTTTTTGCTTATTTACATTAAAAATTATTATATTACTTACTACTAACAAAATCACCACATTCATCAATATGCAAATATATTATGATTATTGCCATCAATTTATCACAATTTAATAGATATAAATTTATTCATATTATTTTAATGAAAACAAAATTAAATATTTTCTATTAAATATTTTAAAGGAAAAAGGTCATAAATTTCATACACATTTATCAATGTCATCGATAAAAGCTTCTCTCCAAAAACTTTTCATGAAGTTTCATTATCTTGTTTTTCTATTATCCTTGTTCACTATATTATCGTAAGTCTAATTTTATGAGAATAATATAAGCTAACAAATAACATAAAATAAAAGTTCGTAGTAGATGTTGGTAATATACCTCGTCAGTTTCTCTATGCTTTTTTGTATCTATACTATAACTATAGATGTATTTGTCAAAAATAATGTTAATGATTTTCAGACTTTTTACCACAAAAAAATATTTTATATTAACTTTTCATCTCATCACAAATAATATTATTTTTTTATATCTTGCCGTCTAACTACTTAAATTTAATGTTAAATCTATATTATTCCTATAAGTAATCTGGCAATCAAGTCTTTTTTTTAAGATAGAATTCATAACGAATGGATATTCAAAATAATAAATATTGCATGATGAGTCTATTTTTAATTTAATAGTGTTTGTGATGTATTTTCATTTACTGTATAAAATTTAGACTGAAAGTTATGTTTTGTAGTGTAAAAAATAATAATTTAATATTCTAGTGGTTTCGTAACCTATAATTCTAAGCCATAATATTCATAATTTGAGAGCCCAAAATGTTTTTTTTATTAAAATATAATATTTTCAGTTGTATTCAGTAGATATAATAAAGACCATTAAAATGTCAAAATCAATTATGACAATATTGTGAATTAAAATAAATAAATAATTAGATTTTCGTAATTAATGAATGTTAAATTAAATATATTTATTAAAATAAATCTTCCGACAAATGGTTTTTAAATTATATTTATATTTAATTGAGTGGAAAATTAAATTTTAGATGAATTTGTAATTTTTACAAACCTCTAAGTTTCTGTAGTTTATTTTTATTATTTTATATTTTTTATGCTACGAAACAGCATGTTAATTAAGACAAATTTAAAATTAAGGAGAAGAAAATAATAAAATTAATATTTTCATTCAAATAATATCTTTTTTGTATAAAATGAAAATTAATATTTATTTATAGGTTTTTATATTTTTTATGATGTTTGCTATTTGTTCTGTACAGTTCATTTTAAAGTGTGAATTTAGGTATTAAATTATCTTATGTAATATTAATGCAATCATATTAAATATAACCCAGTATATTAGATTTTGTAACTTATGTTTTTCATAATTTAATGCTTTTTACGATTTCTTTTACTTTGTTGAAATTCAAAATTCGATATGGTTGTTTACAATTTAATAATTAAATTATAGTAGATTTAAGGCTGTTTCATTAAATCAATATTAACTGATTTGATTTTTCTGTGGGTGTTAGTCACAACGATTTCAATAAATATAGTAGTCTGATTTTAAAATGACGTTCTGAATGGTCATTTTAACAAATGGAAACCGGTTTTTAACCGAACCGGAAAACCATTAACCGAACCAATTAATGGTTTTCCGGTTCAGTTAAAACTTAGTTTTGAAATTATCGCTAAATCTAACCAGTTAATATTTATGTATTGAAACTTAAATTATAGTTTTTAAATTATTGAAACACAGCCCTTTTACAGCAGGTTTATAGTTTTTTAAATTTTTGTTAGATAACAAATAACTAGGTCCAATTAATTTTGATAGTCTGTCACCGTAATTTTTAATGTCAAAATAGTTATTTTGTAAACCAAAACATAGTTTTTAAATATATATATCGTTTCGTTTTGCGTTTTTTCGAAGTTGCGTCGTTACTGAATTAAGACTCATTTTCGCTATGAGTCGTTGTTATTTTGTATTGCGTTGCTTTTTTTCATTATTTTTTGAATTCCGATGTTTTTTTTATTATTATTCGGTGAATCATTTTTAAATACATACATGATTTTTTTAAAATTTTCTAAAACGAAGAAGACAGGTCGCTAGATATATGTGAGCGTCGAAATTTAACTTCACAACAAATTTCTAAAGCAATGAGTCTAATAGACGAAGCAATTGCGATTTTTCATAAAATGATCGTGACAGCGAAAGAAGTGTAAAAGTTTCTCGAGCGGTAGCAAATGATATTAATTGTTACCTTGTAATTGTTAACTTAATTGTTAACTTTACCGTAACATCAGAAAAAAAGCTGTTCAGCAAACTTTGGACAAATTTTTTGAAAAAGATACTCCAATGGCCATAAACTCGTCTATATAGTCTGAATAATTTCATAATTTATTTCTTTATTTTGTGTACATATTTTTAATTTTTGATTGAATTACTAGAATTTTTTATGTTTTTAAATGAATTAATAGAGTTTTACTTTTGTTTTGTTATTTAAATATTCTTCTTTTTTTAACATTAATGGACTGAAAGAAAATTTCGGTAACCTATCTTTGCTGTTTATATGATTTCCAATAGAAAATAGCAATTCACTTTTCGTCGTTTCGATTTGAACAGCTACTTTCTATTTATTTGCTACTAAAAGTTTGCATTATGTTTTCAATTTCAAAAAATTATAATTTTAAATCTTGTTAACAAAATTCTATAAAACTTAATCAAGTTAACGATATTCAGTATCAATTACATTTTCATATTAAAAATTGTCAGTATAAAAAAAAATATTATGAAAGGAAAAATAAATCAATAAATCTGTTTCATGTAACTGGCTATAATTAATTACCAGTGGTGGAATGTTGGTTTAGCGACTCGATTTCGTTTCGTTGCATCAAATTTTAGGTTTCTTTTTTTTTATTTTGAATAATGATAAACGTACAAATCAATATGCAGAGTAGCCCAAAAGAAATGACAGGATTTAAATAGTATTTAATTTCTTTATTTCAATTAATATTAAACATAAAGCGATAAACTTCTGAAATCTTGGTAAAAATCATAAAAAAAAACTCTGAGAAGCTGAGAATGGATACCACTTACGCGGCGCCATTTTTTACATTTAAATTATTTACATTTCCAATTAATTTAGTTCCAAATTAATGTAGTATATTTAAAAAAAAATATAATTGACTTATTATTACAGACTAATTAAACCCCTTTGTTTCTTTTCCACCACCCTGTAAATATGCTAGTGAACGAAAGCTAATTCTGAAAGGGATGAGTAGCGAAAATTTCATTCGACGAAAAGAGATACAACATACTAAATTATCCCACCACTGGTCATTACATTAATATGTAATTATAGAATATGTAAAAAAATACCAGGGATATGAAAATGTTATTCATAAAGCCAGTAGGATGAAAAAAATTATGTAGAAAATATCTATAAAAACTGAATGGATTATTACATAAAAGCTTAGAGTTTCTATTTCGGATTTAAATTATTTAAAAAAATTATTGATTATTTGTAGTATAATTACATTATAATTATAAAGTTGCATCTTGAATTTTGAAAGTTAATTAATATGAAATCAATTAATGTATTGAAATATTTTTGTTATTGAAACCATTACATCAATATTGACGTATATTTATGTTATATATTTAAAAATAAATTTTAATAGTCATTAAATTAAATTAAATTTGTAACTTTGTACTTGAATCTTAAAAAATTAATTGAAGTCATTGGGGTGACCTTGTCCAGTTATATATATTACATTATATTTCTTAGCAAAAACGTTAAGTAGATAAAGTAGCTTCAGGATGGGTCGATAGATAATTTATTGCGTTTTTCTGATATTTTGCTTATCAAACAAGTCAAACAAATAGTTTTTATATTTCTTAACAATCTCGGATCGTTCGAGTTTCGCAACATACAAATCTGAATAGAAAATATATTCGTATCGCGAAAATAGTGTTGCCGTGTAAGAAATTTAATTTTAACTAAAGTTTGTTGTTGTTTCTTTATTTTAAAAGTGTGTAACTTTAAATAAAAAATAGTTGTGTGTTATAAATTGCCAAATAATATAATATGACATAAAAAAGTGGTTAGATTTACCACATAAAATGTAATGAAATTCTATTTTCGAAAATCAAATATGTGCCAGTGATTATGAAAGTGGTCTCATGAATCTAAAAAAATACGTTTTTTACTTATTTTCTGTAGTATTCTTTACAATGTTTTTATCCAAAGTACAATCATAAAAAATTTGTAGAAAGGGAACCATTAGATTGACTTAGTTTTTGATTCAATTAATGTTTATTTTGAAAGTGGGCAAAGTCATTAGTTGCTTGTCATTTATTGAGAAAGATTAAACTTAGTTTTAGTTTTATATCATCAGTTAGCAGTTGATTCCTGGCTTTATAAACACTACTGCAATATTTTACAGCTTCAATTGTATCTTTTGAATTCTGATAGTATTTGGTTGTATTACCTATATTATAGCTAGAAGAAATGACGTACCCTACTATCGTTTATTGATCCTTCCACCGTCATTCATAAAGTTTTAATTGATAAAGTTTTTTTTATCATTTTAGACTTATGAATTAATTTTAAAAAAAGCCAGTGTATATTGTTATTTAATATTCTAATTATTTTTGATAAAAAAAGATAAAATAATTAAAAATAACTAAAAAAAAAAACAATAAATATGACCTATAACTTTGTCTCCCTTTACCGCCATTTGATTTCTCCTATTACCGCCAACCCAGTTTTATTTTAAATGTAGCTACTTATTTTGAAAAATAGTGAATAACTGAAATTGGACTTCGCATTCTTTATTAAATGAACTTTATAATAAATTTTATAATATTTAGAAAAATTATTACAATATATATCTAAAATGCAATTGTAAAAAATCCTATTACCACTAATATGGACGATAGATGAGTACTTTGAGAAAATTGCTATATCCAATTAGCGCCATAAATTAAATCACTTTTTTTATATAAGTAGACAAATTTTTATAAGAACTTATTGCCAAAAATCGTTTTAGAAAATATCAATTTACATTACTAAACTATTTTTTCACTAATTAGTAGTTTAAATTCCTTTTTAAACAAAGAAGAAAATTCATACCTGTTCTTAAGATAACTATTAACAGAAGCAAATTCAACTTAAAAACTCAGAGCTCTTAGCACAAATAAGGATTTTTTTCCCTTTATTCGTTAGCAATATGTAAAACGGCATGATCAAATATAATCTCAAATATTAAAATTTTCTTTTAGACTGAGAAAATTTCTACTGTCAATAACAGTATCGTCTTCATACTGTTCAGATTTAATCCATATCCATAGTGTTCCGTTTAAATCAATCTTGGCTGGTGGCACGATTTTTTCAGGTGTAAAGTTAAAAAGTGTCGACACTAGCGTATCACCCTGTTTTACACCTAGTTGCGTTTAGAAACTTTCAGATAACTGACCCTTATTGTAAAGCAGAATACATATTTCAATATGTATTTTGCTTTAAAATGTATGTATTCTGCTTCAATAAAATCGGAAAAAATTATGGTATGAAACCGTTACAACAATTTACGAAATCTGTATTTATTTTCTTTCTTTAAAATTTTCCTTCGTATGTAATCATCATACTAAAAATTTTGTAGTTTAATTTTCAACTAATTATATTTTATTTTCTAACCAAAGCAACAATCCTAATTCCAATTAAATAAATTTCAGTTCTGCTGTACAATAATTTTCATATTCACCAGAAAACAATTGATAATTTGGGTCAAAATGGATTTTGTAAAAAAACCATTAAGCAATCGTTTATGTTTTTTAAAAAAATATTTTAATTTTACATTTCTAATTTCACAATTTTCTCTTGTGTGTGTGTCGTTTAATAATTTGTCATATTTGTTCAAATCTTATGTCAAATCTTATGATGACAACATTATTTTCAGAAAAAATAAAACATTTGTATTTGATGTTTTTTGTATTCTTAGTTTTCATGTTAACAAAGATAATTATATTTATTTTAACCAATTTTTTTCTCCAATTTTGGTAAATAAAAATATACACAAAAAAATTTGTTGTTAAGGGTAAAGAAGAAGAAAAAAAAACAATTTTTGTGTCAAGAGTTGAACGAAACATTGGTAAAATAAATGAAGAACAACAAAAACAAGCAATCGATTATCAAATGAAAACATAAAATTATGTTTAAAAAAAAACCCCCAAATGACAAGTTTTTATCTCTGAATTTTCTGTTCTTACTCGTTTTATTAAAAAAAATATTTTTTTTCTTTTATTGATCAGTTTTCTGGTTTTTGTCAGGACACAAAACTTGTTTTTTTTTTAAATCCATTAACTTTTTCTTTTAAATCACATCACAAAATAAAATGCTCCAGACGGGAAAATGTTTCATAAAAATTAATATGAATAAAGTAACTATTGGTAAATTATTCAAGTGAAAATAAGGATAATTGAAAACAAATAATATTTATTGTTTTTGTTAACTTGTGGAAATATATTATTAATAAATATTTAAAAGCCTTGTATATTTTGATTCCAAGTTTTATTAAGTCAAAATTTTGTCATAAGAAATAGTAGAAAAATACAAAATTATTTATACAAATTAATGATAATTGATCAGAAATTATAACTTCAAAACGTGACAAATGTATTAATTAATAGATTTTCCCATAACTTATTGCATAACATAATCTGTGAAAATATTTGTGTTAAAATTGTAAACGTTGAACTTCGAAACTTTGGCGTCCAATTAATTTATTGAAATTAAACAGTTATGAACCGTAACCCTAACTAGAGCAATATGTTCAATTATGATAAAACCGGTTTATTTTTAAACTCTAGAAGTAAAATGTAAAATTAAAAATGTATTCAACTTTATTTTTAAACAACGAAAAATGCATTATCAACATTAATTGTCATTAAACGGCAAGTCTTGAATTGCAATTATTTAATTAAATATAATTAAATATCGCAGTAAATACAATTTATTAAATACAATATAAGTTTATTGTCCATTTACAATTTTAATAAATTTTTCATTAAAGTTAAATATTTCTACTTTTTTTTTTGTTCACAAAAATTTAATATGTAAGTTTGTCAAAATGATAAGTTTTTTCCGTATGTTTATGGTTGGACATTTGTTTAGTCTTGACATTTTGCATAGACTTGCATATGGTTTTAACCAAAATATGTTTTGTAATGTAAATTTATTTTGGCCTTTTTATATTTTGGTTAAAAACCGAACCATAACAAGAACGGATAAAATCGGAATAAGATTCCCGGAACGATATAAGCTTCGCTCCCATCTTCTGTTTATGGCCAAGCATAAAAATTATTCTAAATTACCAAGCATAACTAGTGACTTTTCTTAAACTTAATTGACTACATATGACAACTCTTACTCCTAAAGATTAATCTTTAGTTCAGCCAGAATAAATAGAACACCATATTTTATGTTTAAAAATCAAGCGACAGTGATGTTAATGAATAAAATGTCTATTAGGCACAGCTATTTGAGGTCTGTCGTAGTATTCTTGAATATGTACTTGAATAAAAATTATTTCTTCACACCCCCTGACAAATTACTAAACTACTGCATAGTTTGTCTGTTTTATAAACAAATTTATAAACATTACTAATGATGCCATCACAAAAATAGCTAATATTATGAATTCACATATTTTCTATGCATTATTTATAGTAATTTTTTAATTAAAATTTATTGCTTTTATGGTTCTAGTAAATTTCTCTCTTTATTATTTAATAAATTTTTTAATAATACTTTGTAGGAATATTTGTACCTGCTTGCTGTCAATAATTATAGGAACAGTCCATAACAATAATTTAGCAAATAAAAATTCAAAATTTAGAATTGAGTGCTTTTTGCATTTGTGAAACTCAGATTATGTTATCCTTATGTCATATTTTTCTAAAAATTATTATGTTCTATAAAATATATTTATTTATCTAATAACAAAAACTAAATTTACAATTTTTAACAAATCTAATTTATTTCAATATTAATAGAAATATTTTTTTCTCTCTTATTTTACAGGTAAATTGCTTTTATCAATGAGAAACAAAATAAATGTGGTATGAAAAAAATAAATCGTATGCTCATCGATTTATTGGTAACAAAATTATTTATTTTTTCAGATATATATTTTAATAAATAATTGATTTTTTTTTTTATTTCCGAAGTCTAATAATAGCAAAATGTAAAATTAGATTTAACTAAATTGAAAATGAATTCAATTTTACCAACAAAATAAAATAAAATTAATCTAACCAAAACCTAAAATCTGACTGGTTTAAAAAAACGTACAAAACCTTAATTAAAATTGAAGCCTTGAAAATTACATAGCTCAGAAACAAGTTTCTCTTATGATTTTTATGAGTAAAATATTTATTTTTGGAGTATGTAATTTGTTGTCATTCTTGTCATTGTCCTTGTTGAATTTTTAATGTTTTGTAGTATTTAATTTTATTTTTAAATAAATAATAGTTTACAAGTCCGGTTCAAATTATTAGTAATAATATGTGTAATTAATAGAGCGGTTATGTTTTATAAGTGGTTTTATAAATAACTTTAAAAGAAAAATATTATTACACAGAAAGAAAATATACATATTCATATAATAAGTTAGTTGAGTGATTAAACAGTTTTACATTGGTAATTTATGTATCACTCATCGCAAATTTTTTCCGAGTGTTCTTACCTCTTTTCATTCAGAAATCTTTTAATATCTTTTATTTTTTGGCTATCTTTCTTTTCTATAGTTTCTCAATTTTCACTAAAGGTAAGGTCTATTCTGTATTTTCTATATTCAAGCAAATATGCTCAACTAGATGGTGTAATATTTTAGAATAACCTAATCGTATGCAGTGATTATTCATATTTCTCACCAAAGTTTGTCAGGATTAATTCTATATTCTTTTTTCTTTCATTATTTCGCTCCAGCAATTCTGTCTTAAAATAGACCATGGAATTTTAATATATTTTATGTTAGTAAAAACAATTTTAATATGTTTTATGTTAGTAAAGGCTCCTCTAATTTTCAAATTATTTTCGAGAAAGTGTAAAAATATGGGCGAAAAGAAACATCATAGTTGAAAAGTATAATTTATTGAAAGTATGAAAAAAATAAGAAAACTCTAACATTTTTAAAATCAACGTTTCTAAAACTAATTATTTTTCTAAATAATATACTTTTAAATTTAACCATAAAACGCTCTAAATATTTTTTTACCTTTAAATTCAATCATTATTTTCAGAATAGCAACCATAAATGATAATATGCCAATTATACAAGTTATAAAATGCTAATTGTTCATAAATCCCGATAAATCGTAAAAAAAACTACTAAATTCTCTTAGTGTAAAACTATTATCATCATTTCATAATAATATTTTCACAGACATACACTTCTTAATCATTTGAAATTGTGGTCTTTTGCTACTTTAGTACTAAACTTTTTTAGCATAAATAAATACAGTAAAAAAAATATCCTTATTTTTTTTGCTATTGAACTAAAATATAAAAACTTTTATTTTGCCTTTAGTTGGCAATTCTTTTATGCTGTTTTTATATATAATAATTATAAAGTTTTTTTTTTTTGATTTGCCATGACACCTTAAAGCCATTTTTATAATAATAATAATAATAAATGATTTATGATCTGCTTTGTACACATATAAAATTCAAGTATGTATATTAAATGAGTGATTGCTTAAGGCAATAGTATATACTATAAACTATAATGTCTCATAAGACAATATTTTTTTTTTTTAAGAACAATTTATTTGTAATTTTCTTTAATAAATAATGTACATATTAATTATGTTTTGTCTGTCACGATATCTAAATTTAACTCAATGGAATTTTGATATTATGATTCATAAATACTTTGTTGTGTTACAAGAAATAAATTTATAGCTTCGAGATTTTGTGCTTCAATAAATGTTTGGACAAATCTCTTCAACTTTTAATGAAAGCAAATAAATATATGATACGTAAAAATGTTGTGGATATATAGAAGGTAAATAACCTGAAAATTGTATTATTAATAAATAAATTATATTAAAATTACACAAGTAAGATAAAAAATATATGTATGTATTAATTTTTTTTGTATAGATAAATGGTGCGAGAGAAGAATATTATTGAATATTAATTAAATGGATATATGCTTATTAATTTTTTGTTTATTCTTTATTTAATTTTGTTCATTTTTAAAACGCAAATCTCGTATCTTGTTTTCATATATTGTTAAACTAATATAGACAGACACCTTCCCGCAAGAACACATTAAGTCACATTTTCAAAATTTATACTAGAAAAAAGATTTATTTACTTTTTGTTTTTGCCAAAAAATCATATAATATTATAACAATTTAAATTATAAGAATGATTTATTTCATTTTACAGAAATGAAATAATAGTCTTTTTCATTTTAGACGGAAATGAAATTTAATTTCTTAATTCACTTCACAATATTTGAGATACAACTCACTATAATATTTAGATAATTGTAGGAAATTTACTTATAATTACATTAATAATAATTAAATGTAACATGGTTGGTAATTAATATTATATTATGGATTTATTACAATTACATGTCATATTAAATAATGTTTTATTGTTAGTAAGATTGTTAATGGAAATATTTTTACATAAAAAAGTATAGAAATGAGTAATAATATTCAATAATTTCATAAATATTAGCTCTGGCTATGAAGTTAAAGACATAAATGTAGTTGATGTGTTATTAAACTTTTTAATTGAGTAATTTTGGTTTTCGGTATTTGAAAAATTATTTATTTGTATATTCAATTAATCAATACTTTGGAATTTGACCTAAATTGGATTAATTTAATAAATCATATTTTGTACACGCAATATTCATATAGCCGTAGTTTTGTTAATTATGTTATGACGTGTTATTCTGCAGGTTCTATACATCAATCATTAAGGGCCGAATTAATAAATCACACTTGAATTTAGTTGGACTTAAGTGTATGATTTCGTATTTATAAACAATACTTAAGAGCCACTTAAGAGCCATTTAAGTAATGATCATAGCACACTTAAGAGCCTCTTAAATTTCATTGGCAGTATTGTCAGCTTTAAATAATAAAATTTGACACCTGTAAATTGTCAAATTAAATAATTATCAAAATATTATTAATAATTGTCAAATAAAAAAAAAATAAAAATATTTGTCTAAATTAAATTTTTAAAAAAATATATTTTTTATCTGAAATAATTTAATCACTTCTGCTGTCAATTTGTTTCGGTTATGACGGATTATTTTTTAGATTAGTGTTATCAACATAAATAGAAAAATCATATTACCAACATTTCAATTTAAAATTATGTCAATACTACCAACAAAACTGAACAAAAATTCTGCAATATAAGTGTGCTTTATTAATACGAAAAATAATCGCAAACTTATTCAAGTATTTACTTAAGTATTCACTTAAGTTTGATTTATTAATTCGGCCCTAAGACTTTCTAAGAATTTAATTGTGTATGATATACTTTAAAGTAGAGTTTTTATAGATTGGAAATAATTCTAATAGTTTTGTTAATTTTCTTGTGTCATTTAAAATTCGTTCATTTTCACACTGGGGTTTAAAAAAAGAAAGTATACAGCAGAATTTGTTGTCCCTATTAATTGAAATTAATTACAATTTTTCGAAATATATAATCGTAATCCTCACAAAAAACTGGCAAAAATTCGTAATTGTTATAAAATAAATTTAAATCCTATAATAAACCCCAATTCAATTTTCTTTTTAAACTTTTAAAAAATTAATAGTAATTTTATACTCAATTTCAATTCAAATTTAATTCAATAAAAATTGTATATAATTAATTTTTATTATTAAACTTTTCCGAAGACAATTAAGGCAACATTATGTTTTTTTGTTATCCTTTAATATAATTTCACACAAAACAAAAACACAATTAATAATTTAACATAAAACTTTTTGAATAAATTTTGGAATAAACTTACAAGACATTTAATTTTGAATTTCTAACAATATAATCTTAAATAATCTAATTATGGTAAGAATAGCCGAACCATGAACGACAGATAAATACACACAACAATGAAAGACAGACAACATAACTAAAGTGAAATTATTTTAATAATCCTTAAGCAAAATAGAATATATTTCTGATTTTGTCTTTGTAGAAAGCTGATTCTATGACTGTCACGCTTGTAAAAGAGTTTAAAAAAGTTTAATATCATAATTCAATTTGATGTTAAGAAATTTCGCAAAATTATTAAATTAGAAGGTGAATTTGAATTTCAAAGAAAAGTCTGAATTAGTTATTAAGTAATTATTTATAAGTGTAATGATTTGTTATATGCTTTGATGTCTAAAAATATTATAATAAATAAAAAAAGATTTTTTGATGGATATTTAATATTTTTGAAAACTACAAAAATTTCAATTTACATTTATAAATTTTTTTCAAATTATATTTATTTATTCATGAAATATTAATTTTTAATAAATTTATTAGAGTTTCGTGTATGAAGAAATTATTTTATTTTTACAATTTTTTTAATCAGATTTTTAAATAATTACTTGATTAATTAATTATAGTGTCAAATCTGTAGAAATAATAATACCAGCTTATATCATTTTAGTAGCAAGCTATATTAATATTAAATTTTCTGATGTTTTTTAACCTGAATTAAAATAATAGTGTAATGACAAATTTACATTTACTCAAAATTACATTTCAGTCCTATTCTTATTCCAGATTTTTTTTTCTTCAATTATTGTCATAAAGATAAAATGTAATTTAAATTTACATTAGATTTAATTTAAATTTATCTCAGGTTGAATATTTTTAATGCATTCGTAAATATCTCATTTATAGCTATTGGCATTTCACAAATACATATAGTATTCTCTATAAAACAAACAATATCAATTTCCATTACAAATTTGTCAAAAATTCGGAAGTATTATTTTTCATACTAATTAAATTGCTATGATTAATGTACTTTGTTAAAAAAAATATTGGATAGTAATTATACAACCTGTGTTAATATATTTTTACTTTTTGTTCAATTTTATTTTAATTATAGTTTATAATCAGCATTTATGTGGGGATATGAATTGAATATATTTTTTTATATTATATTTTTGGACAAATCTTAAATTATTTATATAAAGGGTGTTGTTAGAGGTTCACAACTTTGAGTTGGCAACACTGCTTTATTTGACAACAGATTTGACAGCTGATAGTTGCTTTTTGTTTAGTTTGGTTAATTTCATTTTGGATATACTTACACCAGAGCAAATTGTTGAATTTTTTTATAAAAATAATGGTTCTGTTCGTCAAACTTACCGTGCATTTCGTCCATTTTATGGTAATTATAATCGTCCATCAGAGCGGCTAATTCGAATAACTATGGATCGTTTTCGCACCACGTTTACTCATAATGATAATATGCATCCCGTAAGACACCGAACAGTGCACACCGAACAAGCTGTAGCTGCTGTACAGCAAATCATTGAAGAAGACCCAAATCAGTCGCCGTTCTCAGCTAATCCATCTACTTTATGGAAGATTTTACGAAAGGATCTTGGCTTACAAGCTTTTAAGATTCAACTTGGGCAGGAATTAAAGCCAAACGACCATCGTATACGCCGCTAATTCGGAGAATGGGCTGAAGCACAAATTGATATTGATCTTGATTTCTGACCTTGAATGGATACGTAAATAAGAAAAATTGTCGCATTTGGAGTAAAGATAATCCACAAGAAAATTTTGTCGAAACACCATTACATCCACAGAAAATTACTGGTTTGTGTGCTTTATGGGCTGGCAGAGTCATTGGTGCATATGTCTTCAAAAACAAAGATGGGAATAATTTTATGTCAACGGTATACGGTATAGAGACATGATTAGAAGTTTTTTCGTACCTAAATTAGCTGACATTTATCTTGCTGACATGTGGTTCCAATAGGCGCTACAATTGATTTATTCAAAGAAACTTTTGATGAACGAATAATTTCACGTAATGGTCCTATTATTTGGCCACCAAGATCGTGTGATTTAATCCCATTGGATTATTTTCTTTGGGGTTATGTGAAGTTACTTGTCTACGCCGATAAACCATCAATTGAACACCTGGAAATCGACATTTGAAGACTTATTGGCGAAATACGGCCGCAAATGCTGCGAAAAGTGTGAAAATTGGAGTTCCAGATTGCGCCTTGTACGCCCCAGCCGTGAAAATTGGAGTTCCAGATTGCGAAATACGGCCGCATGACCGAAATTTAAACATTATTGGCATATCAATTAATAATAAAATTATCTATGCAATAAAGCCAGTTTAATTGATATGAACAATATTTTTCTTTGTTTTGTTTTAATTTAAAGTTGTGTAACTCTAAAAAACACCCTTTAGTATCTTCAATTAGTATAGATTTATCTCCGAATATTAATAGCATTACTTCTGTTTCGGTAATTTAGCAAAATTTGAACTATACTAAAATTAGACTGTTCGTATAATAGAAATTTATAATTGCAGAATTAATTTTAGCCCTCAAAGCCCTTTTAAATTAGCAGATGGTCTTTAATTATTTTTATAATACGACAAACTAATTAATTATGCAGACTTATACAATTATATTTGAATATAATTTTTGTTACCAAACTTATTTTTTACTTAAAAAAATTAGCCTTAGTCCAGCTCCATTTTCTATGTATTGCTATTGTGTATTTGAAATGATTTTTTCATTGAAAGAAAATTCTGAAAATGTAGCAAATACTTATGTGTAAAAGTTTATTTGAAAACCTTTATAACTTTTTTATTAAAACAGCTAGACGTTTTTAATTTAAAGAAAATATAAAACTGTCATTATGGTAGTACTAAATCAATTACTTGATGAAATTTAAAAAAAAAAATTTAATATTAATAAAAAATGTTAATTATTAATTTTTTTTACATTCGTAAAGAAAATATGTATGTAACAAAAATAATACACATAAAATTTATTACTACCCAGTATTTCTCGCATAAAAGATAGTATTTCTCGTATTGACATAAAAGCTTAATCTCTTCTCGAGCATACAAAAGGAAAAGGACGAAAACAGAAATGAAAACCAGCTCATGAACAAATACAGTTAAATTATTTGTTTTCTATTTTCGAGTATTCATCCAAACCCAAAAATAAAGAAAAAAAAATATTCATCCATACCCAAAAATATTTTTACTTGGGTCCAAAAATAAAATTTATAGGATTCAGCGGGCCAATTGCTGTCATATTAAAAAAGTATAAATCTAAATGTTTGCAAAAATTTTGCACATTTGAATATAGCTAACTAATTTAATATTACTTATTAATAAATTTGTTCATATCATCAACCAAATTTGACAAAAAATGCATAAATTATTAAACGCTACGCCAAATAATTAGAACTGGCAGGCCAAATTTGAACCCCACTAACATACAATATTTTGTATGTTAATACAATATTTTGTATTAACATACAAAATATTATTCGTAATATCTATAAATCACAAAGAGTTCACAATTGAGACAATAAAATGAAAAAAATTAAACTACGTGCTTTTGAAAGAAAAATGCTAACTTTTAACATATTTCTATAAGATTAATAGGTAATCATCAGGTACACTCGCTCAACAATGTCACACGACTTATATGAAAGCAGAAGGTGCAACCGTGTTAATTGAATTTTAACTTTTCATCTGTTTTTACTTTATATTATATGCGTACCATTCTTTAATTTTTATATCTTATTCCTTTCCGGTTTTATCTTAAATAATTTTGCAACAATGTTGGTTTTCTTTTGGTTTTGTATTTGTTAACTCCTTAATTCTTTTCTAAACATGGAAAGTTAATTTCTTGATTATCTCGTTAATCGATAATAGAAGGTACCTAGCTTTATTTGTTGTATATTTAACCATTCAATATTTTCGAAAACTAAAAAAAAATATTATGTACCTATCTAAAAAACTAACTCATACCATAATAAAAGCAAACAACAAGAAAAATGATAACTAAATAAAAATAAGTTTTAATTTTATTTCTCCATCTTGAGAATTGTGGCCGAATTTATAAAATAAATTACCACGGTTTTACGTTATGTGATTTTTTTTTTTTTGCAATAAAATTGGTTTTTATTTTTTGTTACTTCGTCTTTAGTTTCATATGCTGAAGGAAAAATAAATAGATAATATAGTAATGGAATTTGTAAAATTACAAATTATTTATGCAGTGTACAACATACGAGCGTGGAACTAAAACCCAGTTATCCACTATTACTCATTTATCGACGATTTGAAATAGTATTTACGAATTCATTTTACAATTGAAAAGCAAATGAAGTTTATTCACAAGATATTGCTATATAAAATAATCGGCCGCCTTTATTCAGAGTCTTCTACATTGTTCTACATTAGAACATTGTACCAATATGTCGTTTGACTCTTCTCAATTTTATTTCTTTAAATCCAGGAAACGAAATTCTTTTAAGCTACTCTTTTTAATTGTTATTCACCATTAAATAAATTTAATTTGAAATTATTTAAAGATATGCTTTACATAAGTAAATACTTTTTTAAATTACCTATCTCCCTAAGATAGTCTCAATCGGTGTGTGTGCCAAAAACATAAACCAAAAAAAAAAAAACTATAGAAATAAAAATATAATTCCACTAGTTACTTACGCGTATTCGTACAGTTTATGTAATAAATTTACTTTTCTTTCTGCGGTTAATGACTTTTTTAACCTTATTATTTTAAAGACAACAAAATGATTGTAAGTAAATTAAGGGTCCAATTTCTTATAATGCAGATAATATAAATTTCGAATATCTATTTGGTATTGTCATTATAAATTATAATTCTTCATATTCATGACATCTAAATTATAGTAGAAAAACAGTATTAATAAATTTACTACAAATTTCAAATTTACCTAACATAAATTATAATTTTCATAATAAATCTTAATTTCTCTAACTAAAAAACAGTCGACAATTTTACAGATATATTTTCCATTCTTCCTTTTCTTATAATTATTTTTTCAACTTTGTTGTTGATTGGAAAATAAGAAAATTCAGTACGTTGTTTTTTGATTCAATGCAACAAATTCCAACTAATTATTGCTCCAAATGAAATTTTTTTTTAACCGAAGAAGTAAAAAAAGAATCAACATAATAAAAGAGCAGGTGTTTTATCAGAAGTTTAATTCTTTGTTTCAGTGCGTGTTATTGAATAGTAAATAAATTTTTGCATTTTTGTAGATTGAAAAATTATTTAACGTATTAATTTTTGTTTACTTGTATCTTACATGTTAGTTCAATGAAATTATATTTTTAAAAAAAAATATCAAACGTAAAGATTTAAAAAAACATTTAAATAAAATTCATTTTTATGTAAAAACATGAGCACCTTTAAAAATATTTTCATTTATTTTTATAATTGACATACATTTCCTTATTGCTTTTTTTGTAGTAAAATTTTTTAAAGAAATTTTCATTGCATTTCTAAAAAATTGAAATTCTTAATAGAATTTTTTTTAAAAATTCAAAATGAAAAATAGTTTGTAAGTGGTTAATGGAGACTTCTTTTATTGTCTTCAAAAAGAAAATTTATTATTACACAAATTTATTATTTTTTTTTATTGAAATGTTAATTAATAATTTATTACATTATGTTGGCGTTTATACATATTTTTTATAGGAAATTTTTTAAATTACAATTGTAGTATGGACATTATATATTTTAATGTATAAAAATGACAGTTTGAATAGTAAATTTTAAAGTACAGAGTAATTACGAAATGTTACTATAATAAATAAATAATTTTAATATAAATTCTAAATTTACTATTTAGATCCAGTAGACACAACGATAATTAACATATCTGTTTTAATCTTTTACTTCTTGATTATGAAGAGAAATTAATATGTAAAATTTGACTAACTGATAGAATCTGAAAAACTTACAACTTATATGTTGTTGTTGTTGATAATTATAGGTAATCAAATTAACAACTTGTCATTATTGGCACTGAGCAATGTCATAAAACTCCAAGGATTGTGGTGGCGTTGTTTAATATTAGAAACAACTATCTGAAAATATTATTCTACAATATTAAGTGCTTATTAAGAATTTTTTTGGAATTTCGTTTTTTTTGTTACACTTCTTCGAATCATAGTTCTTCTATTTGGCATCGTCGTCTTCCTTGGTTCGTTGCCTTTTATTTTGCAGTACTTAAATGCTTCTTTTTGAACAGGCGATAGTTGGTAATTATGAATCTTGTAATCTTATAGGGCTACTTTTTTAGATTACAATAATTACTGTAGTTGTACTGACACAGTGACGTGCAGAGTAAATTGAGTGATATAAGCATGCAACCGAAAATCGACACAAGAAAAACAAAGAACATGCCTATAAACAACCGATGCCCAGATATTTTAAGAATCAACGGAACACACATCGAAAACGTGCAAGAGTTCCGCTATCTAGGCAGCTACATGACCATACATGGAGGAACAATTGAAGACATCAATAATAAACTCAGTGAAGTTAGATCATCATTTAACAGGTTGTACAAATTATGGAAGTCAGTTCAATTCTCTTCTAGAAGGACGAAACATAGGATATTCAATGCATGTGTTAAATTCATTCTGTTGTAAAGGAGTGCAACATGGTTGTTCAATTAAAAGGATATCGACAAGCTCCAAGTATTTGTAAACAAATGTCTGCTATGAGAACAAGGAAAAAAACAACTGTAGTTACCAAAAATCTGGGGAATTACACTTGTGTAGAGATCCTATTTGATTTTCATATGTCAAAATTAATTTTGTACGTGTATTCTGAGTAGGGCTTGCAAATTTACAGATTTTTTCAATTACCGGTAATTCGGTAAATTTTGTGGAAAGAACCGGTAAACCGGTAATTTTGAGTGTATTTTATTTAATTGCTATTTTATTCAAACTAAATAGGTCCATATTAAATTTTTACGCATGATGTCTAATTTTATTTTTTATTTATATAACTTGTACAACCAAATAAAATAGTTCTACATAAGTGCGAGCGAGCACTGAACATATAATATGTATAGGACCGTAGGCCTGAATATTTCACACAATTGTGTTTTTCTTATATTTTTTTGGATTTGTATTTGTATATTGTATACACAAAGCACTAAATTTTTGTTTGTTTTTACCGTAGGTTCGAGTGTGACTTGTGAGCGCTGAACAGAAGTGTTAAACTTTTTAAATTTTATAATATTTTTCGTTTTGTTCCTTACACACTATTTTCTAAGTAAAAAGGTGAATTTCTTTATTATAGTTATTAATGTACAATATTAAATTTAATTATTTATTTATAAAATAGTAGGTACGGAACAAAAAGAAAAATATTGTAAAATATAAAAAGTTTCTTAAAATATATTTAAATATTTTACCGAAAAACCGGTAGAAAATAACGCAATTACCGGTTTTTCAGTAATGAGTTTTTTAACATTTTACCGATTAACCGGTAAGCGGTTAACCGGTAATGCAAGTCCTAAATCTTGGTTGTTCTAAAAATATATTCTGCATTGCCACTAAAAATTATTAAAAAATCAAATTCAAATTAACAATTTTATGGAAAAATAATTCACTTTATTAAATAACTTAGTAATTTTATTAAACTTGATTTAATTGTACTTTTATTTGATAATGCATTTTCTGCTAGAATACAATTAAAGCTTTTCGAGAACCATATAAATTTGTACAGAAAATATGTCCATTTATATATTTTACTAATTTATTTAAATTTACTTTGCGTATATATTTATTTATAAATCATTTTTTTTAATGTAATTGTTATTTATATCCGCACACAGTTTTCTTCTCTCTTGAATTTTTGACATTCTCAATAAAATTACAACTATGTTTTTTATGATTCTATGTTTTGTTGGTTTACAAACTGATAAAACGGCGAAATTAATGCTAATCTCTGTTCCAAAGATTATAAACTTTATTTTATTGTTCATTTTACTAATTTTTATTATAATCATAAAAATATAAATATTATTTTATGTACAAATAATGGTTTTTCTAATAAAGAAACATTTATATTATATCATTAACAAAAGTTTATTATTTTTTAAATGAAATTATATCTTTAAAGTTTTGTGGTTTTTTATTTTAATTGGAATATGTTTTATGAAAATAGATTTTAAATAAAATCTTTAAGAAATTAGTGAAATGAATGTTGACAAATTTAGGTCATGAATATAAAAACGCTGTTAAAGTAAATGAATGAAAGGAAAACTTTACTCAAATGAACTTCACAAATGTAATAAAAGATTAATAACTTAATTTTTGAAGTTATATTTAATTAAGTTTTCAGGTGTAAAAAATTAATTAAGAAAAACTATGTTAATAGTAAAAACTTAAATATTTTTCATAAAATAAATTTGGATATTATACTTTAATCGGAATCTGGGCTTAAACAGACAAATTTCACTTTCTGAAAACCGTAAATATATAACCGTAATTCATTTTTAAATTAAACTTTACATTCAAAAATTTATTATATAATTTAAAGTACTGCTAAATCCAAGATCTATTAAACCCATTACATATTTTTTCTCAGTCGCGTTATATTAGCTATTAAATTTTCTGATATTTTATTCATTTATGTCTATTGATTTAGTGTTTACCATATATGTATGTAAATGCCATCATCTTTGTCTTAAATATCAAATAAATATGATAAAATACATATATAGCTCTCTACAAAAATTATATTTTTATAATCAACTAAATGCAAACCGTTAACTATATGCCACCCGGGAAAATAGGTATAAGAATTTTCCCGGTTTGCATATAGTTAATTAGGGTTGGAAACCCTAAATAAAAATAGGAACATAATTTACCAAAACCAAAAATCTTATATAATATCCATTAAATTTCTTATCATATTTAATGCCATGGTATTTTAATTCTTATATATTGAAACTTAGACCATAAATTTATATTAAAATATTTCTATGATATTTATTTTACCATACAAATAAAACAGAGAGAAACAAACCACTAATTGGGTTACGTTTACCACAATTTAGTAATACCAAAAGTTAAACAAAAATAATACTTAATCCAATTGAACGAAAATATAATATGTAATAAAAATAATACAAAAAAAGTGAAAAAGGTAAACAAGAAACCATGTTTGATGTCAGTGTTATACGTTTTAAATTGGGTATTACATAATAAAAGAAACCTCAATCAAGTCTCATTAAAAAAGATCACTGATTAAATAATGATGTTTTTTTTTGTATTTTTTTTTTTACTTTTATTTGGGTGCTTTGTTTTTTTTTTTTTTTGGAGTAAAAGGTCTTACGAGTTAATCATGTTTTTGTAAGATTTGCAAATACATTTTTTTAGAATAAAAAATATGTACAAACTTAATTAACACAATTATGTTAGCATAGAAAATTTTGCACATTTGGGGCAATTTCTGTTGGGGAAAAGAAGTCGAATTTTTTAATTATGTAGAAAGACAAAAGTTTATTCATAAAAACCTTTTATACAATGTTTTTTTGGTATTAACTTCTTCGCACCACAGGTGTTCATTAGTGTATCGTTAGAATTGATGATTTAGCGCAAAACAGAAATTTTGCGCAAAACAAGTTCAGTGTACCGTTAGAATTGATGATTTTGCGCAAAACAGAAATAACCATTGGCAAGAATTTAAATATTTTAAGTGAGTTTTGGTACAGAAAAGAGTGACTAATCATATTATTAACTCAAGAAAAAAATCTTCCAGGTAGATGATTAATATAATGTAAACTCTAATTACCAAAAATGGGATTAAGGTACTAAATTGATACTTTTTTTATGATATTAATGCCACATGCAAACTTTTTGGTGAAAAATTTAATAATAGTAATTAAATTTTTTTGTTGTTGTTTTTCTTGTTTTTTTTTTTCATTATTGGTGATTTATGTCGTTAGATCCAAATATTTTAAGAAATCGTGAATATATTTTGAAAATTTTAAGATATATAATATTAATAAAAACACGGGAAAAGCCTATTGGAATATATTGAAAAATCTCATAAATTATTTTTTATTGTCGTTCTTTGAAATACTTTTGGTCAGTTTTAGCTGGATAATTTCATAAATTTTAACATATTGGATTTAAACAAAGTGCTGTAACAGCTAAGGATGTTACTGGAAAGGTTGATCCAAATTAATGAAAACTAATAAACGGTTTTGCTGTTTCCGCGGAAAATACATATTCCAGTAGAAAAATATAAAATTAATCCGGATGACCTCAAAATCCGCATTAAAAGGAGTAGGGTGTAAATATTTTTATTTTGAAACATTTAATAATCAAATTTTAAAAAGAATATATGATTAGTTTTTAATGTTAATATCAAATATTTATCTCTCATTTTGCATTTCTAATTTGTGTGATACTTTGCAGACCTCGTTAAAATTTAGTTTTGCTCGAACTGCATACTTAGCATAAACATAAAGCAATAAAAATTAAACAAAAAAATAAAAAAAAAATTTAAATTTTCAACCTCAGAAGGAGCGAAGAAGTTAAAAGCAATATCAGTGAAATCAATAACTTAATAACTTAAATTTCTCAGAAAACTAATTAATATTTTTTTACTAAAGCCTTATATTTTGTATTGTATTATAAACGAATACTTATGGTGCAGTACTTTAGTCGTTATTTAAATCTTTCAACTATTACCAATTTGATATTAAGTAATGAAGGCTTTATGAACATTTCCAGGTTTTATTAAATTAATAATTCATAAAACCAATAACTCCAGAAATAATTGAGGGAAATTATTAATTAAAATGAAAGTGACAGTTTTGGTTAATAGCGAATCATATACACTAGGCAGCAAAAAGAAAGTTTACATTACACTATAAATTTATTTTTTTTGGATATTATCATCGAAATTAGTTTAGAATCTAATTTTTTTCTGTTTCAAAATAAATTAGTATACATATATTTTTATGCAAATTTAATAAGTTTATTTCATTATCTAAACTTTAGATAATGAAATAAACTTATTAAATTTGCATAAAAATATATGTACTAATTTATTTTGAAACAGAAAAAAATTAATACCGTGATTTATTTATAAAAAAATATATATTTAGTAACATATATTTTTTTTTTTTGAGAGAGTAACATAACGGTGATAAATTAAAAGACAGGATATTTATATCATCAACAATTAATTGCTCAAAAATTTTCAAATTTTTTTTTATAAGGCAGTATTTGACCCAAAAATTTGTATAAGGCAGTATTTGACCCAAAAATTTGGTTATTTTTTTGAAATAACGTTTTATAGAACTCATCATTATCCTAATAATTATTCAATGTTTTTATTATTCAAAAATCAGCGGCGCTAATATTAAAATTTCTACAGATTTATTGAATATCAATTATTTAATTTTTAATGAATTTTAATTATTTGCCTATTCGAATAAAAATGTAAATTGTTCCAATATTTTTTATAGACTTTTGAAAATATTTTCATTGACATTTTCCATATAATATGTCCTGCGAAATTTTTTTTTTTTTTATATTCCATTTACATAAGAAAAACTTTGTTATAATGTTGTTTTTCCTATGTCTATATTTTCTTTTTTGCCGTTTTGCACGACATCTCAATTTATATCATAAAAGTTAAAATTATTATTATTATTAAGTTTATGTATAAATGTTGCCATTTTTTGTGTATTTTATGTTTTGCAACCCATAAATGGATATGACGTTAAGTAACGCTTTTCTATTTTTACTTGTTTGTAGATCTCCTTTCCGCCACAACTGACGGTAAATTCTTTTTGTTATTTAATATTAAATAAATAAATAAATATAAAAATGAGTGACATGTTTGCTTATGATTTATTACTTGTCCACTGTCTATAAAGGGATAAATAAAATGTTTCATTTATTTTGTTTTAATTTTGATTAAAATTGACTACATTTTTTATAAGCTTTTGAAAGTATTATACTTTCTATACGGAACGATGATAGAGTTATTAAATGTCAATTAAAATTTTGCCTTAAGAGAAATTATTTGATGAAAAACACAATTCTTTGTCAAGCAGGATTTACACATACGACGAAAAATCGTGACGTTCGACAACGGTTTTTATAAAGAGACGGTTTATATAAAGGTTTTTATAAAGTAATTTATTCTTGTACCGGTTTTCAATCACACACAATAAATTATTTTTTTTGTGACACTTCGTGCAATGTAAATCATAAAAAAAAACTCAAAAATTAATTGTTAGTTGTCAAAACAAATTTCTTAGTGTGCGTGAACTCTTCGGCATGCTGGAATTTTGTGGCGCTGTACATTTTTGATTGGCTAGAACCGACCGTCACTGTTTTTTACGTAAATCGTAATTGTAATTAGATAATACAAGAAATTTGTATTATCTAATTACAATTACGTCATTGCAATTAATAACAGGCTTATTAATAGTGATATATTTGTCCTCAAATCCTTCACATTTTGTTCAAAAATACATTATGGTAAATTTTATTTTTGATCCACATAGAAGACTGAAAACAAACCCAATAACTTCTCTACAAATGTGTCAACTTGATATCAACCTGCACCTAATATTACAAACTATGCCACTTACACAAACATTTCACTTAACCATATCCAACGATTAAATGTGCTTCAGTGTTGTGTAATTATTGATAATTTAAGTTATAACAATGAATTCTATTAAATATGCCACTCTAAGATTTTCAATAAATAAAATTTTATTATGCACTGCACGGTAAAACTATTAGGCTAATTAATCCAGTAATAATCCATTCATTTACTTGCGAACGAATTTTTTTAGCAATAAGCTAACAATTTTCATAGTGTGGTGATGTTATTTAAATAGTTTTCTAATTTAATTTTATAAATCGTGGAACATCAAATCAAAAAATCAAATCTTTTAAAAACAATACAAAATACTTGAGCAGTAAATCTGATTTTTTAATTATTTTTTTTGTCACATTTCCAGTGTCAAAATAATGTTGTGAAAAGTTCAACATAAAAAACAGAAAACTAAAAATAAAAAATATTTACTATATCTCCATACTGGTACTAAAAAAACGAACTAAAATAAACAAATTGATGTATTTTCTTGTACGTCATTTTGAACAATATGCGCATTGATTTAGCGATACTGATGTGGAAATAAACCGAGGATACGAGTCACGATACTAAATAAAACAAGCAAAGGAAGAAAAAAACTTTATTCTATCTTAATCATTTACCTATAAAAATTCGAACTCAATTACTTAGTTGATTTGATTAAATTCTTACATTTCTTAAACAAACTCATATATTTTATGGTATATTATCGCGATACGTTTTTTCTGTTTTGTTTTTTACATTTCGCACCGTCATCATTATAGAAGCTGTTTGTTATTGTTGGGATTATTTGTAATTGATCTGCGACATAATCGCTTTAAATATAGCATTTCCATCTAGTGTTTTTATGAATTTTTACGTTGTATATGTAAGAGAAAATTTTTTTGTTATGTTAGCTAACAAAAATTCGACATTGAACGGACAAGAAAACAATTATTTGTTTTCATGTCATTTTCAATGAATCGTGAATTGATATCTGTTTCTCTCTTACGATGTGAATATGTTATGTTATTTTTCTTTACTCTATTCTATAAGAATAATGTACTTTTATGTATAGAATAGTCGCAGCACCTCTTAAGAGCATACAAAAATATATATACTTTTGACATTATATTAACAATTTATTTTTATAATAGATATTGTTTATTTATGATGGGTTTTTTTTCCATAAATTCTTTTTCGTGCAATTCTTGAATATAAAATGGAAATCTAAGGTTCAATAGTGTGATTTTTAAAAATTTGAAATTGTTTTTTTTTATGGAGAGTGCAATAAATTTGTTTTCTTTTGAGCTCTGCTGATGAAAAATATTTAATAATTTTTAATTTTCTTAAAATCTTAAATTCTTCTGTTATTGTAAAAATTTTCATCTATTTTGTGAGGAAATTATTGTTAATTGAAGTTATAGCAATGAATTTTATTAAAATTAAAATTTATCTTAATTAAGGTCTTTAATATTTAAATATTATTAAGAATATTGTTTGAATATTTTTATAATAAATGTGATGAAAAATGTTTTTCAGACGTTTGCCTAAGTCTTGCAGACTTTGGTAACTTTTATTTATTTTAAATTATTGTAAAACAAAATGGTTTTTTATAATTTGAAATTTTGCATATTAATGTTTAAGGAAAATAGTTTTCATATACAATATTTGAATTATAATTCAAATTTACGTTACTTTGAACCATATAAATTACCTTTTTTATCATTTTTTGCGAAGAACCAATTGCATTTGCTCAACATTTAAAAAAGAAATAGCAATACTAGACAATCAGGGCTTTAGTAATGAACAATCCTACACTTTGGTATAAATTTAAATATGGTTCGGCCATTCATGAAAAATAAATAAATTATTTTTCATAAATCCCTTTTTTTGTGTAAATTTAAATAAAAATTAAAATATTCTTGCTTCCGAACACACTGCAACCCCCGAAAACTACAATCTATCGCGCCTAAAGGCAGGGTTCCTCTTAAATCTGTTTATAGTCAAAATACTTTAATTAAAAGAACCTAGTGGCTTTATTGATGATACCCTAGACCGTCCCAGTCGTAATTTTCCTCGGCTTAAATTGCATTTAATTGTAGTTTTATTTCTGGTACTCATTTAAAGATTAGTAAACTTAGCAAAAAATCGGTGGTTTGAACACGAGTTGAACCCACTTCCTACTGCACCATAGCTTAGTAAACTACAGTTCGAGTACAGCAGTAATTGTAAAAATATTACCACTGCACTACAGATCGCCGGTTTTCTGGATATTAGTTATATACACAGTATACGAATAGTATATTCTTTGGCTACGAAGAATATAGTACAGTTTCCAAATTGTCAGTTTCACGCGAAGATTCTGAAGGGAATAATAATTCTAGCGCTGTTTATAGTAATGATTATTTCTGTTCCAACTTTTAAAATTTCAACTCAACAGGACACAGAAATGATGATGCATCTTGTATCTATCAACTTCCATAAACTTCACACTAAATAGGGATATATTAACATTTTGGTATTTCCAAAATGTTAATATATAAAATGTTAAGGCAAGTGTTATTAGTTGTATTTATTTAAAATACAACTAATAACACTTGCCTTTTTGTTACCTGTAACATAGTTTCACATCTGGAGAATAAACCACCCTACATAATAAATTTATATCTTCATTTTTGGCTTTCTTACAATTTACTCACCACTAATTGTTTCAGCTAAAAAAACTTTGAAACAGTAACTAATAAAAATTACATATCTCGATTTTAGTTCAAGGATTGTATTTAAATATTAAACTTATTTTACATTGTAATGCAAATGTTTAATTAAGAATATTAATTTATCTAATCTGATAATAAATAATAATGTACACCTAATTCTGGTTTATACAATAGAAGTATTCCACAAAAATTTATGTAAAAAAACGGTGTATATCTAGAAAAATAAATGATGGTTCAACTTCCACACAATAGTTTGTGTGGAAATGATTTTCTAATTATTTGCAAGTTTGAGTCTTTTTTAACTGTTTCTTCAATTTCTGTAAACGTGTTAAAGAAATATATTTTTTGTAAAAACGACACTTAACTTATCTTTGTAGATTGTATTATTGTGCAAAAACAGAATTGAATTTATTTCAATTTGATTGCGAAAGGGCTTAACAAAAATTTACAAATTTTTGATTGAGAAATAACATTAACTGAAGGTACAACATTTTTTAATTGGATTTAGTCCACAAATTTATATGTAAATACACCCAACGCTTTTTTTACACGGTAGATATACGTTCCAACTAAAATCGTGTAAAAAAAAATCGTGTAAAAAAAGACATGCTAACCATACTAAAATTGAGGATGTGTTCAACAATTGTAAAAAACCGTGTAAAATAGAAAAATTAACCATTAGTTGTTCTAAAAAACCGTGGAAAAAGAGAATAAATATTTAAAACATATTATATAAATTTTAGAAAATATAATTCATACATATTTTTATTAAAAATAGATAATAATAGTAATTTTAGGCCTTGCATTTTACAATATTTCAGATTTTTTTTTTTTTTTGGATTTCTAGAATGATAACTAAACAAACAACGACCGATTTACGGAAAATAACATTTTAAAAAAAAAAAAAAATTTAAAACATAATTTTTCCACGAACTGAACACAACAATAAAATTTAAATAGAAAAATAGAAAATGCGACTTCAGTTTCTTGATTATACATCATATAATAAAATTTGGGTATTCCCCGAGTAGTACATAAAAAAATTAATAAGAATTTTTTTTTTGGAAATCGTGTTAAACCAAATACACTCATCCCTCGCTTTACGGAAACATTCCGTTCCTGAAAAGTTGTCCGTAAATCGAAATTCCGTAAATCGAGTTTTTTTAAAATGTTTGAAACTATGTACAAATGTGTATGCAAATTTTTTATTTTCCGTAAATCGGTCGTTGTTTGTTTAGTTATCATTCTAGAAATCCAAAAAAAAAAAAAAATCTGAAATATTGTAAAATGCAAGGCCTACTAGGTGAGCTTAATATTTTCCGTAAATCGAAATTTCTTTCCGTAAACAGAAACCAAGAATTAATTTTTCAATTCCGTTATAGCGAAATTCCGTAAAAAGAGTTTCCGTAAAGCGAGGGATGAGTGTATTTCGTATAAAAAAAGATTTGTTCTTTTTTTGTGCATCGTGTTATTTCAAAATCGTGTAAAAATAGACCGTGTAAAAAAAGAGTTGGGTGTATTACCAAAAATCCTTTAATTACCAAAATATCAGCATATAACGAAAACTAAAAGTTGTATAAACACGTTCTTACGAAAAATATATTTACCAGAATAAATAACAGCCTCGTTCCATCACGTCGTAGTTTAACATATGGAATTTATTGGACATGTAATTTTCCAAAATTAGAATTTTACTGATTCATATAGTTTCTAAAGATATTCTTATGTAATTGAAATAAAATTAATTATATTTAAGGATATTTAATATATTCTAATTAATTAAAGTTAATTTTGATAGGAATGAATGTGCAGTAAATATAAACTTTTCTATAATATTAACTTTTGTGTAAAATATTTATATTTAAATAAAAAAATTATCTTTATTTTCTAGATTCCAAATACATTATTAAAATCGGGATTAGAAAATGGTATATCAGTTCGTTCTTCATCGCTTGTTTGTATACATCAGAAGAGATTATTTGAAAATCAAAAGAATTTACTGCAAAAAGGTAAGTAAAATTAATTACCCATATTTGTCTCCTTTTACCAAAACTAAACTTTATTATTCTTTTAAATTAATCAAAAACATAAAACTTAAAATATCTTCTGATTGTTTCTTTAGGATTTCAGTGTTTTTTTTTGTTAAACTGAGTCTTTTTTTTGCACACCTTTTAAAATTAGTTCCCATTAAAGAAACAAACTTAAAAAAAATAGAAAATCTCATAGTCTACACATAGTGAAAATAAAATAAGAGAAAAGGAAATTTAATTTTCATCCTTAAGAGCTAATATTCAAGTAGAGTTGTCGTTCAAATTATATATTTTAGATAAAAGTTTTTTTTTTGATTTTATTTCCTGGAAAAAATATATGAGAAGAATTGTTAAAAATAAAAAAGTCTCTGTTCTTTTTTTGTGTGAAAGGATCTTTAATACTATAACATCATATAAGCACACATACAATAATATTGAATTTTTTATAAGAAAAACTTTGTTTTGGTGTATGCATGTGTACAAGAAATTGAAATAGCACAGAAAATAAAAAAAATATTTTCACAAATTTTCCTTTTTAAATGTCTACTTATAGAAAAACGATTTTCTTTTTTTTCCATTGTAATAATTTTGTATTCAGTTGTATGTACGTATATATATTATGATAAGTGTGTATATGGAATATTTTTTTTGAATGAGAATTTTTTTTCATATAATTTTATCCTTGATGTTATAATACGTTTTTTTTTTTTGCGTTTCCTTTCATTGTTTTTTGTCCTTCAGTTTAATGAATTTTCCCAAAGAAATTTTAATGACGAAAAAAGAAGAAAATTATTGATAGAGGATCAAGTTTTAATGAAAATCAAGCTCAATTTAACTAATAGAAATTTTATATTATGATATTAGTACAAAATAAATTAAAACTCTCGCAAAAAAAATATATCTAAAATCATTATTTTTAATCAATTTCATCCTTTTTATGTATCTAAAAGTTACTTTTGCATATCTTCTAAATTATATCACGTTTTCTACTTCTTTTATTTTTATCATATGCAAAAGTTGCAACAGCTTATTTTAATATCTGTATCCTCCACTTTTCTATTATTACTCTATGCTTGTGTATGATACGTTGAAATTTTTTTAAAAATTAATATTCTTTTTCTTTTACGAATCTTACGATACTTTTGTGTATAAACATTTTTTTTTTTGCTTGCAATTTTCTTTGGAAAGTTTTAATTGCGCAGATGCATGAATGTATATTTTTTATTTTCTTCAAATACGTATTTAAAAAAAATATATTTAATAAAATTTTATAAGACGGTGTTATATTTCTAAAACAGAGTGATGCAGCCTTGTACTATGTAAAATAACTATTAATTATTTCCAAGACAAATTTGAATGATTTCGTCGTATTATAAATTGTTGTCTTAAATGTACTTTTTTTTTTTAAAAAAAACGCGTGTCAATTTTTTTAAACAAAATTATTGCCAAAAATGTATATGGAGAAGTCCTTTAAAATAATTATTAAGCTATCAAAAAAAGAGAAATGAACGCAATAATACAAAGCTTCATTTTAGAAGCTTTTTA
Organism: Empis livida; assembly: GCA_963932195.1. NCBI lineage: Eukaryota > Metazoa > Arthropoda > Insecta > Diptera > Empididae > Empis > Empis livida. The sequence goes on along the minus strand of OZ010645.1, from coordinate 28,776,861 downwards.
GAATTTCAACAAAATATTAAAAATATTTCATCACTCTGTGTACTGAAATAATTTTCTTTTCTTTTCTACCACAAACTTTTAACTACATTCACTTCTTTTTGCACTTTTCTTGTTTCATCAATAAAATTAAAGTTCAATAGCTTCTAACCGATTTGCACAATTATAAATACTATACAAAGTAGAATACTTTTCGCTGCATGATCTAAGTACTTTCATTATATTTCACATAACTTTGAAATCCTCCAAAATTTGGTAAATAGCCTTTAAAGGTTGAAAAATAATGCTTTAATAATATGTACCATGAAAAAGGACTAAAATATAATGCTGCTGAAATTGGTTGCAAAAAATTACTGCATAGTTTATTAAATCACTAAACAACGAAAATTTTCTTAATATAATTTTTAAATTTTATATTATGTACTTCTATGTGTTAAAAAAGGAAAATTGATTGTTGCTCGAAGTCTTAAATAATATTTATTATTTATTTATTTCTTCTTAACTTTTATTTATGGAAAATTATGTTTTGCTTTAAAATGTTCAAATGTTCGAATTGGAAAATTTCTCATAATTTCTATTCGATGGAGAGATTGACTCCTTTATGGAAATTTTAAACTTCTTAATAAAATACTGCAAACCTTTAGTATTAGACTCTGTTAGCTAAAGGTTAAGGATTAGGTTTAATAATTTCATGAAAATCCTTATATAAATAAATTAACAATGTAAAGTTATTATATTAATATATAAAATCCATATTCGGACGAATAATTTTTTTCCTGAAGACAAGTAAAAATACAAAAAACAAATGTTTTTCAATAAAACTTTTTTCTAAGTATTTCAAATGGAAAACTAAATTTGGTTTGTCAAATTGATTTTTTATGTCGCACAAGAATATTTCTAAGAGAGGGAAGCTATTACAGTGACCTAGATTCAAAACTCACAAATTCCACATTTTTCAAAAAATTAGTTGCTAACGTTTCTGTAAAAAATAGCATAAGCATAATGTTGTGAAAAATATATAAAGGGTCCGCCATCTAAAGTTTTTTTTTTCAACTAGTGCTTATTTCGTGAATGGTAACACTTAGCTCATGTCTGATTTGACAGATAATTAGTTTTATCCTTCCGCTGAACGAATATGGCCATCCAATGCGTTTTCGCTTCGTTGAGTGGGCCTGCGATCGACTTACAGAAGATGCCGATTTTGCCAAAAAAATCATCTTTTCGGATGAAACTCATTTTGATCTTGGCGGGTATGTAAACAAGCAAAATTGTCGCATTTGGGGCACAGAAAACCCGCACGCATACATTGGAAAGCCGGTACACCCAAAACGAGTCACTGTTTGGTGCGGATTTTGGTCCAGAGGCATAATTGGGCCATTTTTCTTCGAAAATGAGCAAGGAGTGGCCGTTACAGTCAATGGCGATCGTTATCGGGCCATGTTGAACGAATTTTTGTTCACAAAAATTGAAGCAGAGGATATTGGCAACATTTGGTTTCAACAGGACGACGCTACGTGCCACACAGCCGAAGCTACACTCGATGTTTTGCGCCCTGTTTTTGAAGATCGCATTATCAGCCGCAGAGCTGATGTCGTTTGGCCACCTCGGAGCTGCGATTTGACACCGTTGGACTATTATTTGTGGGGTGCCCTCAAAGATAAGTGTTACGCCGACAAGCCAGAGACAATTGACGCTTTAAAGGACAATATTCGTGAAGCCATTGGTGAAATACAGCTGCACACAATCGATAATGTGCTTAAAAATTGGACCGATCGTGTAGGCTACTGCATGGCCAGCCGAGGCAGCCATTTGAATGAAATTATTTTCCATTATTAACCGGAAGGATTGTACTTTCAAATAAAAAAAGAAATTTGAGAAAATATTCAGTACTTTTTTTATAGCATTTTCAAAAAAAAAAAAGTTATTTGGCGGACCCTTTAGTTCGCGCACTTAATGAAACCAATAGTAACGTCCGATTAGATATAGGATTTATTTTCATAAGTCACCATCTCCACCACAAGATGGTGACTTATGAAAATAAGATGGTGACTTATGAAAATTTTCAAATCTTGAATTGTAAATTCATTCTCAGAATTTACAATTCAAGATTTGAAAATTTACAATTGGAAAGAAACTAAATCAGAAATTATTCCACCTTAATAAAAAATTTAAAGAGAATTTTTTTTAACAAGAACTTAAAACTAAAAATCGTCTTACCTAAAGGAAAAACATCTTACAAGAATCTTCTTGGTACTCATAAAAAATAAAAATAAAATAAATACGCTTGTTCTAAAAGAGGTAGAAATTAACCAGCTATAAGTTAATGTTCTAGACTAGAAAATATATAAAAGTAAAAGCCCTGTTAAAGAAACATTATGGAAACGATTGGTATTCATTAGAGATTAGACTGTTTTAAATTCACTTCAAGTATGTTAAAAATCCTTAAAATAACTAAGGATTTTTAACATTTAAGTATGTTAAAAATCCTTAAAATTGTTATTTTAAGATGCAATTGAAGTGAAAATTTTTAATAATTTTTATATTAAGTATAGAATAAATTTATTTGTTCTATAATTGTAGTTAATGTTTTATTTTCAAAGCTTGATTTATTATTTTCAAAACTTACAAGTCCACACTTGTTCTTTGGCAACTTGACAATCTCAAAAAGCGATTTACAAAAGGAAACTCTCCATTTCTAAATTTCAAATCTTCAGTAAAAGGTCAAAATAAATTTACACGTAAACAAAAAATAACGGTTTGTAAACAAAATAGAAGTTTTTTGTATTCTGACCAAAATCACTTAACATGGACTTGGTGAGTTTTGAAACTAAGCCCCTCAGTAAACAAAAACGGTTCCATTAATTTATCATAAACGCGATTTCGATTTAGGATAGTCTCTTGTCAACTTATTTTCCTTACCTACCTTTTTATATTCCTTTTTTTAACGAAAATTTTTCAATTCTATATAGGGAATACAATAGTGGTTAAAAAATTGACGGGACTATCCTTTTTTATGTTTCGTTTACAGAAAAAGAAAATAAAATAAAGTTTTCCTATGTAAATCGATTTACTCTTTACACAGAATTTTTAGTTAGATCATAAAATGGTCAATTTATTTTTAAACAACTAAAAATTGATTTTTCTTCGTCTTTAATAGTTTTGTTGCCAAGGAAATAAAAGTTGAAGTTTAACGTAATTATTTTACAAATATTCATGATTTTTATTTGATTTAGTTCTGCACATTTAAAGTTAAACAAGATTAACTGAAATAATTGGTCAAAGTAAAAAAGGATTTTTTAAATTAATTTCTTAAGTAAAAGAGCACATTTAAAGTTAAACAAGATTAACTGAAATAATTGGTCAAAGTAAAAAAGGATATTTTAAATTAATATTTTAAGTAAAAAAGGAAATTTTAAATTAATTTTCTTCTAGTTTTCAATTACACATATTCATTCTTCAGTATGACATATTTTCTGAATCGCAAAAAACATTGGCCATAAAATTTATAATCTTAACATTAAATATAAAATAGTTAAAAGAAAGGAGCAACATGAAAAAAACGAAGCCTTTATTCAATTAACTTTTATATCCGCTTGGGCGGTTTTAGTTATAAATGTCTTCGTATATTTATTTCAATTTTGGCACTATATATCTCTTTGGTTTAATTTATCTGATTTGTTGGACTTCTAGTATAACATAAATTGCAATTTCTATTTGCCAAATACGATTTGGTAAAAAACGAATATCGCCGCGATATTTTCAAATTAAAAGTATTTGAAATAAATATTTATTTGTGATTGTGATGTATAAAAATCATACATAAATTAAAAAAGTCCAATTTGATAAAAGATCAATACTTGTATAAGGAGTTCAAATTCTAATTTCTAGAAACTATTAGAAACGAAATTATTGCAAATTCCTCCAAAATACGAATAACATCTTTTTGCTAAAAGGCTAGGTTATGAAAATATGAAATATAAATGGACTGCGTAAATATTGCAGAAAAACGAATTTCAAAATTAATATGAATATTTTTTACAAGTAAACTTTAATTAAATTACATATCATAATATTATTATTATTCCTTTACATCAATTAATTGAAATATTTAACTAGTTAATATTTGGTTTATATTAAATTGGTTACCGATGCCAATAATTTTCGAACCACAGAAATGAAATATAGAAAATATGTTTCTTTTTAGTATTATTTTATTCGTTGAGAAATATTAAAAATCAATGATTTCTCCTTTCATTACGCAAAAATTATTATTAGCATAAAAAATATAAATAAATTGTTAAATTAATGTAATGTCAAAAAATGTTCTCTTTAATTTTTTTTGTTTCTATAAGTTATAAGATAAAAGTCAATTAAATAATTTTTTTTAACAATTTTTCTTTTCACCTTTTTCCTGCAATCTTTTTAAAATATATTTATCTTAACAACCATTAAATTTACATGTAAGACTTAAAAGTAAACATAAGTTGCTATATAATATTTTTATAGGTTTTTGTTTTGCTATTCACGTCATAAACATTGATTATTAAATTGCCAAAGAAAATTAGTCTTAATTGAAAATGATTGCATAAAAATTGCATATAATATATTAGTTTTAAATAAAAACTTTAAAAATTTACCTGTTTAAAATTTTAAATCAATACGCGGAGAAAATGATGAAATATTAAAAGGCTTTTGAGTTTTATATATTTTGCAAAAGATAAATTTAAATTAAATTCCATCGAATCTTTGGATAAATAAAGGTTTTTATATTTTATTTTAACACTTTAGCGTCGGTACAAGTTTTAAAACTCCTTTATGAAACTAAGCCTTAATGACGGTGCGGGTATTAATACCTTTTTGTACCCTGACCCAAAAATCAGATTTCTGTACTTCGAGTAGATTGCGACCATGTTCATCCAGTAAATATTTATTTACATATAATATTAGAATAAATTTTGTATCTAATAGATTTTTCAAATAGTTTGAAAATTATTATAATAACTATTATAATAGTTAACTTCTTGTCAACTGCATTTTTATGAAACTAATTATAACTTGTGAAAATTATTTTTTGATTCAATTTATCATACTTTTTTACGTATATTTAGTTATTCGTGAAAGGCATAATTAGTAAGAGTAAAAATATGTATATAAATAGGGAATTTTCGGAATTACGTTCACAGGAGAATAAAATTCAAATATAATAAAATTACTTAGAGTTATAGGTACTCCGGCAGATATATCATGCCAAATTATTCTGATAGTATTTAAACAGATTCAGTAATTTACCACATTTATACATGATATTGTCTGCCTGAGGAGTAATTTTTCCCCCAACGCTAAAGTGTTAAGTAATTTCTCTTTTTCTTTAAAATTAATTTATTATTATTTATCTGTAACGAAAAATATAATTGAATGCAATGGTAATGAAGAAGATTGTTGACTTTGTCGATAGTTTTGACAACTTAAACTTATAAAACTCCAAATAATTTTGTCTTGTGAAGTTCTAATAGTTTTTTCTTTGTATTGTGAAGTTGAATTGAATTATCTAAGTTATTTGAATTTTTATACTTTGTATATGAAAACGAAATATTGACTGCTTATTTCTTTAAATTAAATTTTAATGATTATTTTGTTGAAAAACTTAATACAGAAAAGCTCTCTAAAAAAGTAAAAAATTACAGTAAAATTTCATTCCAGGGATTAAATCGTACAAGATTATACAAACACTATAAGTTAAATTGAGCCGAATTTATAAAATCATTATAAATATATGAAATATAATACAGGTAACCCTCCTTTAACACGGAACACAGAATTTGTATAACACTGTAAAAAAATGCAATGATACTTTGAGAACACGGAATTTGTATAACACTGTAAAAAAAGACATCCCTTGCTTAACGGATTTGTTACTACAAAGTATTTAATGCTGCCGTGACATAAAGCCATAATGGCATATCGTATTTTCCAGAATTTGAGACATAAAGCCATATAATTATTGCTTTTTAATATGTAAAATTTTTAATTTCATTATAGATATTAAATTTTAATAATATTTTATAAAAATGCATTTCAATAAAATTTCAAATAACTTGAATAAGAATGCATCAAATTTGTTTTATTAAAATACTGTACATTTTGTAAGTACACATTCCGTATGCAGATGCCAGCGCGAACGTTTCGACATTCGCGTCTCAACCGTGCAACGCGACCTTGGCGAAGAGTTGCATCCCGCACGGTTAGGACAACATGCGTACGCGACGCGACGAAAGCGGCCTGCGCTTCTGTGGAGATCCGGCACGGCCTGGGCTGTCCGGCGCGTCTCATCTGAAGCTATTTCCACGCATGTCCTGCTATTCATCAAAACTAATTTAATTTCCTTGTAATCATTGCAAATTATGTAATGATTGTTATGAATCAATAAAAAAATTACGTTGAATGCAACGTCTCAATTTTATGTCCGATAAAACAACTACAATATATTTGTTATTATTAAAATACATTTTTTTTACTTAAATCTAGCCTTTTTTATGTAGTTAAAAGAGAACTTTAAGTGGCGTTTGGTGCGACATAAAGCCATACGCGGAAAAATATGGCTTTATGTCATATCAAAAAGGGACATAAAGCCATTATGGCTTTATGTAGTAAGACTTTAATAAATAACTCAGTTACAACCAACAAAAATTTGTATTCATTTAATCAAATGTAGTAATCGCGTTTTTTTATTAATTATTAAAAGTAAATTATCAGTCATTGCAAATAAAATTGTTAAAACTTAAATTATTAACATCTCTTTAACATCTGTTTAACACGAATTTTCGACAGTAGCAGTCACGTTGGCTGATTAAAAATTGATCACTGATTAATAAATTTCTTTTTGTTAAAACTTAAATTATTTTAAATGTAAGATAATTTTTTTCATTACATAATTAAATTTTTAACTTCTTTTCTTATTCAATTTTTTTTTTATTTTATGTAAATTTCTAATTTTATTTGACACGGTTTTAGATAACACGAAATCAGTAAGAAATGAGGGTTACCTGTAGTTAAATGAGGGTTACCTGTAGTCAATTTGAATTTCAAATACATATTCAATGGTACCATTTCTTAACTATTTGATTATCCGGAAAACTTTCTATTATCATTCTTCTTTTACTACTCAAGAAAATTCCTTATTTTCAAATCAAAGTCTTAACATAATTTTATGATTTTGAAACGAAAGTGTTTTTTATTTTTTGAATGAAAGTTTATTAAATTTATTATATAATTTCTACAATGAATAAAATTAAGTAATATGTATTTATTATATAAATACATATTACTTAATGTTATTCATTGTAGAAATTAATACAATTAGTTTGTTTGGGCTATTTATAAAATTTCTTTCCTAAAGTTGTTGGCAGAAGTAATAGATTGCTGTGGATGATAAACTGAGATGACCTTTCTATTATCAAATTCTCTGGCCAGATGCTTTTTCCGAAAGCAAAGTTTAACTAATTGGTCAAACACTCAAATAATTTTCTTGATGTTACTTTTACCGGACTTAGTGACGGTAAAATAACTATTTAATCAGAAAAATAGTTATGTGATTAAATAGCACATAATTAGATGGAAAACACAATGTACTTACCAATTAATTTAGTTTACTTCGATACACAGATTTTTCCACTATCATAACTTTGAACTATTTAAATACTGTACAAATGCCCGTTTGTCGAAATAATGATATTGTGCAACAGATTTGTACAAACTAAATTACTATGTTTTTTTTTGGTGGGCCAAAGTTAGCATGCAAGGCTGAATGTAACCCCGTTTTCTGGTAAATGAAATGGTATAAATGGAATGGCACTTGTGTATATAAATTATAATATGTATCAATATCATCTGTGTGTGTTTAAATATGTTGATAAACTCAATTCCAAATTCTCCAAAGTTTTTTCACTCAAATCCAAACTTTCATTATCGCTTTTCTATAAAAAAGAGGGACTAATGTCAAAATAAAATACTGACATTACTTCATATGTTGCCTACTGATTTAAAATGTTGCCTAGTATTTTTGAAATTAATATGTTGCCTATTATTTTTGAAATTATATTTAATTAGCAACCTAATGACGAGACGCGATTTGTGCATAATTCAATTAAAGTTTATTAACGTACTGCTGCAGTTTTTTTAATGTAAATTAAAATTTTGTCCTTTTATTTGAGAAATGTTTTTATTTTTCTGTCCTCCTTTTACTTAATATTAAGTTTTATTTAGGTTTTTCATCTTATATGGTCAAAGAACTTACAAAAAAAACATGTAGTTTTGGAGAAAAAAAAAACAATTTAATTTCAAAAGAATACCAATTTTTTTAGTTAATTTTTCTCGTTTTTCATATTTTTGTCCTTTAAACTTTTGTTTATTTTTTTACACAAATATATGAAATGATCCTTCATAATTTTTTTCTTTTAAAAAAAACCTATCTCTTCAATTTATTATTCCACCTGAAAAGAGTAAATTGTTCTTTTCAATATTTATATTCAAAGTATTTTTATACGAAAAATAAATTTACTTAAAAAAATAACCAAAATCATGTTTTTTTTTCTAAAACCAGACAAAAAAGTATATTATTTACTTTTATTTTTTGTATTAACCTATAACATTCAATTTAGTCCTTGATAAACATAAAGGACATTTATTTAATATATTAAAATGAGCAACGAAAATTCTATTCTTATCCTTGTTTTCCTTTACTCTGTTGATAAAACAACAGCAAAAAAAATTGTTTTTATGTTATATTAAAAATAATATACTTTTCTATCTTTAGCTATCTAGATCTAAAATTATATTTATTTTTGTTCATAGACGTAACGTTCAAAAGAATTGTATTTAAGCAAAAAATTATCCTGGTTTTTGTTTAAATTAAAATTCAACAAATCCAATTTAAAACTTTTTCACAGTTATTGCTAAACAACATCAAACTCTGTGAACCAACAATTTTTTTTTATTTGTTTTAGTATTTTTTTTTTTTTTAAAAGAATCCTTTAACTTTTATCCATACGATAAATTAGTGTATGTTCGTATTAAAAAATTTTTTCACAAAATTTTTTTTTTCATTTAAAATGAAAATAAGGAGGCGTAGTTTTGTAAACTCCTTAACATATCATATTATAGTGTGTACTCTCAGAATCATATTTAAACATTATCCTTAAAGTTATCTAAATTTTTATGTATTTTTTCAATCGTCCAAGGGCTCAAACATGTGAGATTTGGTAAATATTTATATGTATATTCAAAATATGTATATGAGTAAAAAATCTATTTTTATATCTTTTTTTGCTGGATCAAAATAATTTTTCGTATTTTTTTATTAAAACAAAAATCCCCAGTAGGATTTTTGTATGCTAAAGTTTACAAACCAGAGGAAATTAAGGATTTTTCTACTTTTTTTTTTTAAAAAAAAATAGTATATTTCAAGATAAAAAATATTAAGGAAGATAAATATTTATCGATAATCCATATATATTTATATATTGTAATCCTATTGAAATGGATGTTTTTTGTATGTTATGTATTCAGAGGAAAAACTGAATAAATAGGAGATATTTTTTGCAATTTGTGGAAGCTCTCTTTTCGCAAATATTCAGAAAATTATTGATGTATTTTCGAAAATTTATTTACTATTATTATAAACATGTAAATTGAATTAAATTGAATATTTGTGAAATATTTTATATATGTACTTAAAATTTTCAGAATTGACTTTTAAAATTTATAACATTTGAGTGGAGATTTATGATATTTGAGTTAATGCTGATAGATTATAAATCAGATATATGAATTGATTAACTTTCTATATTGAGACATTCGTGAACTGAGTTAAAAAACCGTACTGTACGATAAGTTTTCTGAGAAATTTACAAAATTATATAAATTCTTATAAAATCATTTAATTTAAATGATAATTTTGCATTGTACTTTTTTTTTTTTACAAAATATTAAATTTCAAAATAGTTTCTCTATTTTCCCATTTGCTAATGCAATTTAAACATTAATGCTAAGTATGCAACTCTAGTGAAAGCAAATTTTAAAGTGGAATCTAAATCTAAAGTCTGGCAAATTCACAACAATTAGACATGAAAAATAAGAGATAAATATTTGACATTGACATTAAAAACTAATATATTCTTTTTAAATTTTAATTATTAAACGTTTTAAAATAAAAATATAGAGTGCATACAGTAAAGACTGGCAATTTCCACCTTCCTTTTGATTTCCCTCTTCGGATTTTGATGTCATCCGGATTACTTTTATATTCTTTTACTAGAATATGCTTTTTTGCAAAACAGTTTAGTTTTCATTAATTTAGATCTACCCTTTCAATAATTAATTCAGATTAGCGATACTGTACATATATTTTTTTAATAAAAAATGTGGAAAGTTATGAAATTATACGGACCAGTTTCTAAGAGTAGAAATAAAAAATAAATTATGTAATTTTTCAATATAATCCAATAGGCTTTTTATTAATATTTAGAAGGCATGAAATAAAAGAGTCCCTACATATAATCGAAAGTGCAATGTATATATATTTTCTTATATGTATAGTCTTTTTTACGTCCATCTATTGGGACAAAATAATAACCTACGTACTGTCAGTGAAATATCAGAAAATTTTTTATCTCTATTTTTCACGGCGAAATTTTATACGGAAAGTTTAGTTTCACTCGAGCTGCATACTTAGGATATAATATAATTATGAAAATCCTTCAGAAAAAGATGTGAAAAATACAATTGATAGAATATTATGTATATTTTTTATTCCAATCGATTTGAATTCAATAAGAAATAACGAGACTAAAAATGCTAGTTTTTTATTTTCTCTTTATTGAAGTTCAAAAATAAAAAAAAATTATTAAAAAAGGAAAATTTCTATTGAATTGAAGAAGTGGAAAAAGGTAATTAAAAAAATACATTTCAATTTCTATTCAATACCTTAAAACAAACATAAACATAAATTCAGTGAAATCAGATATAAAGGAAAAATATAGGTAATTACTTTGAAGTAAAAAGGATTTTCCAGTTTGTTATGCAAAGTGTACGTATTTTGTTTGTAAATTTCTCGAGTTCAGCTCAATTTACAAATATAATTTGGTTAATTGATGAAAGCAGTCAATAAAAACAAGAATATTGGTTAGCATAGGTTGTGTATAATTAATTGAAAAATTCACTTAAATCGATATAATTAATTTAAAAAACCACTATTTTTATTAATAAATATTTAAATTTTAATAATTGGCAATTTATTTAAAAATATTTTTTGTCTATAAAACAAAATTCTTTTAACATGGAAAAGTTTTACGTACTAAAAAAGGCTAAGTTCTGTTAATTGTAATTTAACATTGCAAATAATAATATACATAATCTAAAAAATAAATATTTACATTTTAGTTATTATTTCAAATAGCAAAATTGTCCTCCGTACCGATGTAAATTATGCTTTAAAACTTAATGAACTTAAACAAAATAAATAAACAAGGTTAAATAATTACTGCATACAAACAGCTTGTGTACGAACGAAACAGTAACAGTTGAATTAAATATTTAAGTATTTAGTGATATTTTGAGTACTTTTATAGTGTCATGGTGACTATAAGTAAATATACTTTTACGTAGCAGAATAAATAGTATATTAAATTGATTTTCATTCATAATTCAAGTACTTTCTTACGATATTTCGACCATAAATTTAATCCGACAAGATTCTAAATGTTTTTGTGAACAGTATAAGATTACAAAAAATGATATAGACTTTCTATTTATCATTGAAACTTATAGATAATAGATATGTAAAAAAAAATATTGAACTTTTTAGTAGAAGTGGATATTAAATATACTTAAAGCATGACCGTAGTTTTGTTTTTAATAACTGTTAAAAAATTAAATATGACAGTTTACAAATAAACTAATTTATTATTACCAGTAAACTAATTTTTCAAATTATGAATAATCATTTTTTTGTTGAATTTAAACTGAAAACATGCTGAAGAATATATTATTCTTCAGCATGTTTTGAGTTTAATTTAAACAAAAAAATTATAAGAGTGAAATCTATATTTTTATAACATTAAAAAATACATATTTTACATTAAAATATGATTTAAATTTGTTTTCTCTAAATTTAATATTTTTTTTTTTTACTAAAAACACAATACTTTTTTCAGTTATTAATTTTTATGTCAAAAATTTTACTAGAAATTTGCTATAAAGTTTATGGTATTTTTCTCGTGCTGTCTCTTTTTGCCTTACATTTTTTTTCTATTGCAAGCTCGTTTTAGTTTTCTTGAAAAGATTTCACTTCATCATACTGAAAATGTCATTATCACATGAAAATCATACTTTTTTTAGTCAATAAAGTATTTTTTCAGGCTTCTATAATTTATTTTTATATGTATGCATAAAAATCAACGTTTAGTAAATTTTTTGAATTGATAAAAATTAAGGTAATAAAAAAAAATTTTATGCTAAGGGTTATAAAAAAAAAATAGCCAACAAATATGTAGAATAAAATGTTATATATAAAATAAATATTTACTTGAAATTCAACATTTTATGATGTGTGAGAGAGGAAAAAATTAGACTTAAGTCGATTTCTCTTTGATTAACATAGATTAGACATGTTTTTCACCAAAAAATATGCATATATATAATAAGATTGTTTGTGTTTAGGAAGGTCAATTGTTATGAAAAAAATATTATGGCAATGAAATATTTCTGTATTCAGAAAAGCATAGTCAAAATAAAAATGATTTAGTTCTTATTAAAATACAATTTTAGTTTTGAATAAATATTTTGATTCATATAATAAGTTTTATTATATATAATTTTCGGATTATCGAAAATAATTTGAATTTAAATTGAAAATCTTAAAAAAAATTATTACAAAATCAAAGTTTGAATATTTTTAATAATATCATTATAATACTAATAATTTATCTGTACTATGTATTCAATGTTATTTTAGATTTGAACGTCTATAATCCTCTCAGTTATAATTAGTTATACAAATTTAAGCAGTAAACTATAAATTTTTATTTTATCTATTAAATTGTAAACTATATATAAAAATTATTATCATTAAAACGTAAATTCATCAATTTCACTATTATTTTGTCAAGTAAAAATTGATGAATTTATGTTTTCTATGTTCAAAATCATTTATTCGTTTAATAATTCCAATTAGATTTTACATGCTTTGCTATATATACAATTTATAAAAGTTTATATCTATATTACCCAATAATGTGATTTATATGTATATACTAGAGATGTTTATAATTATTTGGTTTGTCATTTTGAATTCGACCTCAATATAGAAAATAGAACTTCTGATGCAATTTCAAATTATAATATTGTAATATATAAGGAACATCGACATTGTTCAAATATATATATGAATATGTAGTAACATCAATATCGTTTAGTTATATTAGCAACAATACAGAGTTAAAATTGAATTAATTTTTCAATATCTATTTGTCACAGGGTGTTCTATTTTAGGTTTTTAATTTCAACATAATTTATATTGAAGACTTTTCCAAGCATTGTACATATCTTTCCATTATCGCTATGGAAACTAATTTCTTAATCTGTGAGGTAAAATATATTCTGTGATGACAATGTATACTTTTATAAAAACTTATTGATAAATTTTGCTACTTTACCAATTCCCGAAAATAACTTAATCCCCCAGATAGGATTTGCATACTGATCTTAGTATGCACGAAACTGTGTTGCATAAATTAAAATTTAAGTAAAAAATGTCTTTTATTGTGGTGTAGTTTCCAAATTATATTTTATATTCCAATCATATATGTACGGAATGTATTACACCGAGATACTTTGTAATTACTTATATCTTTCATTTATATTTTGGCCTCAATAATATATGAACAACTGTAGTTTGAATTAAATAGTTGAATTTATATTAATTTGTGTACGTCATGTCATGCAAGCAAAAACATACATATGAACAGGACTGAGAGTTTTGGTATATGGCCCTGATGAACTAAAAATGATACATTATTTAGAATAATGAAAATGTATACAATTTTAAACTGATATTTCTCTGTATTATATAAAATATAAAACCAATTTTATGCAAAAAAAAAAAAATTAAATATCCAATATAGTCTTGACTGAAATATAATATAGAAATATTATATTTCAGTGAAGACATATGAGATTTTCTGGACACTCAAAATGGACATATACACTTGAAAAGGAAATAAATTACTATTTCAGCCACAAATTTGAACTGAATATCTTCAACACTCTAAAAGCGTATAGACCAACTACATTAATCCTTGAGACATCGGTTAAGTGAAATGTTCAATTCATGTAGTCTGAACTATAATTTTATATAGTTTAACACGGCGTTACAACATTTTCTTTAACTATAATTTTATATAATATTGTTTAACAGGGCGTTACAACATTTTTTTTTTTTAAATGACATAAAGTTGTACAAATTGGAAAGAATCATATGTGAGTTAAATTAAACGCAGCCTATGTGCTTTGAAAATTCTAGAAAACTTGATTGAGTTCTGTAGTGTGGCTCTATAAATTTTTTTTATATAGTAATATTATTTTTTGCAATCATGTTGTACGTAATTCTATTTCGTAATCAAGGTACGAAATCATTAATTCTAGTATTTATTTAACTATATATTTGTATCTCGATAATAGATCATTTCCATATACAGTCAAGGTAAAAAGTCCTCGTACAGACACATTTTTTGAAGAAAAATAGTTATACTTTCTATTTTTAACACTTTTAATTAAATTTAAGTTTACCAAATAATTTGTTAATATGTATTGTTAAATTATTCTTACAATACAAACTATTTAAAATAATTACTTAGCATATAATAATGTATAAGACTCTATTTTATGAGCAAAAAATCTTCGTAGAACTAAAAGTGAAATTAATTTTTAGTATATTATTTTTAAAACCCAGGTATGTGATACCCACTTTAATATTTGGTGTTTTATATTTCTCAGATCAGTATGCGAATCCTAACTGGAAAGAGCAAATTTTGGCCCTGTACTTGAATTCTTCCACCTGACGCAAAAATATTAAATTTGATTTCCTTAGAAAATATTATCTTATTTCAGAAATCAGATGAAGTATTTTTATGTTGTTTAGAAGGTGCCAAACGTTTTTTTCGATATGTTTCCTCTACTTTATTTACCAGCTTAGGTGCACTGATTTTGGGGACATTTTTCACCGTATAACACTTTTCAATAATTTTGTAAGTCTGACAAATCTTAGCTTATTTTTAATAGTATTTAGCTTTATATAACATGCTACTATATACTGAACCGTATATCTAGGTTTCTCCATATTCGCGATTTCACCCAATAATTTGCCTTAGTTTTGATTGTTAATATTTATTTTTCGAATTGTACCACTAGTTTCTTTCCTTTTTCAGGGATTTCTCATTTAAAATGCTCTAATTTAAAATATAAAGCGTATATCACTTTTTGTTAATTTTGTCAGGCTCCCAACTCTTGGCTTATTTTTAATAGTTTTTGGCTTTATATACCATGCTACTATATACTGAACCGTACATCTAGGTTTGCCCATAATATTGGTGATTTCACCCAATGATTTACTTTAGTTTCGATTACTAATAATTATTTTTCGAATTGTCTCACTAGTTTCTATCCTTTTTTCAGGGATTTCTAATTTAAAATGCTCTAAACTTTTTTAGATTGAAATTTATCACTTGAAAATAACTAACTAAAGAAAACAAATGCTGAAGAGTAAAAAAAAATCCTTATAAAAAAATCCAAGTAAAGGAACCACTCTTTGAATTTGGATAATTTATGTAGTGTACGATTACTTTTTGCGCATCAAATACGGCCTAGAATGAATTTTTATATACATTATTCTTACTAAGTTATTATTTTAATTGTATTACAAGAATATTTTTACAATTTTATTTTTCGAATTGTTCTAATTAATTATTTAGTAAACTTAAACTTAATTAAAACTGATAAATATAGAAATTAAAACTAGATTTCTTTAAAAAATGTGTCTGTACGAAGACTTTTTACACAAAAAGTACAAAGTCTTTCGAAAAGAATTTCGAAATTGGAAAAATGCGATTTTTCGATGCTAAAAAGCAAAATAAATGCAATTTTTTGTTCAGAATCGTAATTTTCGGCCTTCCTGAGTCCGAAACGGCCATTTTCGAAAATTCAAAAATTTGAAATTCGGCAAATTCGGGGATTCCTAAATCGAAATTCGAAGACCCCGACTTCGAAAAGTCGAAATTAACCCCCAAAACTCGATTTCCGCAGTTTCGAATTTCGAATTTTTGAAATTGGAAAAACGCGATTTTTCGATGCTCAAAAGCAAAATAAATGTAATTTTTTGTTCAGAATCGTCATTTTCGAAGATTTTGTTCAGAATTCTGTTCAGAATCGTCATTACGAAGACTTTTTATTTATAATATATAAATCTATAATTATCTAAATTTTAATAAATACAATTTCATTCTTAATGCTTCTGTCATTATAAATTCTTTGTATGTAATATCTTTACTATGTATTCACGAAATACTCCCAAAAAATATAAAAAATAGATAGAATGACCATAAAACAGATAATTTGAACAGAACATTGAATTTTCCATTTATATTCTGTGGAGAAAAAAGTTCCAATTTTAAATGGTGTGACATAAAAACCAATTAAAATATAGTGTTAAATGAAAATCGCGTATCAGAACGGATATGCAAGAAAATACACATTTGTGGTACATAATTATATAGCCACACACAATAATTGGAGTATAAAATTTAATTCAATTTAAATATGTTTGTTAGACATGATGCTGAGAATTCCTTCCAAATATTATAGAAAATATTTATATTTAAATATATATATATGAGATCTATGTAAATTTTTTTATTTATGGACTAATAATAATTAGTATATAGAAAATGGGCAAATTTGTTGGTTATTATTATAAATTATAAAAACAATTTAGAATTTGGTTAATAATTATTACAAATGATAGTAAAATTATAAATAAAAATGAATTTTTGGTTTAAAATATAGTCAAATGTAATTCATTGAAATTTTACCACCTGTTTTGGATTAAGAATGTCTTACTAAGAAGACTGTGTTTTTTTTCAATTTATAATCAACAAAAATTATTCAACCATTTTACAACTTAATGCCCATATTTATAGCGACATGTAAAATTTCTTTGTAAAATTCCATTGAATAACTCTCATCGTTAGCTTTTCAGTTTTTTTAATTCATTTAACATGAAGTTGTCTAGTTCTTTTCAATTTTTATCGCCTCGTTACACTTAACATTTAATTTACCGTTTCAAGTCTTTTCTGTTATGACTATTTAATAATATTGAATATTTTTTTATTGTTTTTAAGGGAATACAGGTAACCCCCGAAGAACACTATTTTTATTGTTTTTAAGGGAATACAGGTAACCCCCGAAGAACACTATTAAAAATTTGAAACCGTGTTGTTCGAGATTACAAAAAATGGGATTCCGTTTCAAGTGTGAAAAAAAAAAAAAGTTAGATTTTTTTTTGTGTTAAATTTTTTTCAAAAAATTACTCGAAAATCGTGTAGTTTGAAACCGTTTAATTCGGGGGAAGGTAACCGTACTCTTCGAAACTTGTTTTCTTAAAGTCCTGTCTTCTTCGGGGGTTACCTGTAGTCTGTAGTAAACATACATTTTGTGGAAAAAAAAATTTATTTGGACACCATATTTTATTTAATGTTCTTCTTTTTGTTCGGAATTGCAAATGGATTTTGAAAAAATGAAACGACCATAATCATGCAGCAAATTTGGAATCAAAAGAAAAAATGCCAGATTTACGGCGACAAAGCAAAATATCTAACAGAGGAAATAGTGGCAAGTGTAAAGTCAACAGTTTCTGCTGCAGCCTTTTTTTTATAAAACGGTGTATGCAACGAACTATTCGAAAAGTACGACAAAAGGAAAGTGATATTTGTGATTCTATTTCATTTACATTAAAAGACTTAATCGTACCAGAAAAATATAAATTTACGTTGAGTATTATATGGACGGAACTTTTAAAACTTTATCAAAGATATATATCTTTCATGGTTTATATGATTCAGTTCCATTGCCATTAGTATAAGCTCTTTTGAATAGTAAAACTAGTAAAATATATAATGTTTGAACTTTTAAATGAATAGTATCCATTGAACCCAAACAAATACCACACGTTTTGATCATTGCTTGAAATAGCAATGATCAAAACGTTCACGATTATTTTTGAAAGTACACAGATAATTTTATCCATCTGCAAAAATCTGTTTATCATCATTTGGATGTTATTGTATCTAAAGTTAAATACGATACAAATGTCAATTTCGCCTTTTAGGTGAAAACGTTAATTCATAAAACTTGCAAGAAAGATATTATGAAAAAGAATCTACTGAAGGATGATGAAGATTTAATCGACTTTTTGAGAGGAACTACTTCGGTTTAATTCGCCCTGATGGCATAGGCAGAAAACCACGTTTTTCTCGTAAACTATGGAACTTTTATGAAAAAGCACGAAACATATATATTAAGGTTTCAACAATGCGTTAAACCACTGAATTAATATTAGTGGTCCAAACATTCGGCAACTTGTACAAGTGTTAGAAAAAGAACAAGGTGAAATGGAATTTCAAAGGGAGCAGGTGCGAAATCAAAGAGAAATAGAAGCCCCACATAAGAAGAAATACAAAAAATTTTCAAAACATCTATCTGGTGTAGTTAATAACTTTAATAATTATGATCCATTTGAATGCAAGAATTCTATTGGAGCAAAAGCGAGAATTGATTTTATGAAATAAAATATTTGATTAGTTAACTTTATTTATATTGTTTCTGTTCTTCGAATTCTTAGTAATAAACTACTTCTTGTTTTTTTGAAATTTTCTGATTTAATGCAGATATGTATATCAATTTACCTTTTTTTTTTGTCAAACGTGACGATTTTCAACTCTAAATGCTTTTGACAAAAAAAAAAGTTAAATTGCGGGAGTGGAATTGTGTCTAGTGGAATTGATCTAGTGGAATCGGCCTCGAATCGTTTTTAGAAGCTGGAAAATTTTGTTTTGCTCTTGTATGCTGTTGTCTACTTTAATTTTAGTTTGTTCCAGGTTCAGAGTCAGAGATCAAATCTGTGGTTGTACGTTGTTCAATATATATTGGTTTAATGATTTTACATATTTTTTGTTTTTGTTTCAACTATATTTTTATATAGTCGATTTTGTTTTTTATTACTTAATTATTATCTGTTTTGCTAGCTTTTACTTCGGTTGGCTGAACTTATGAATTTCTAAATTATTATTAAATACTTTTTTCACTTAAAAAATAATGCAAATATATCACGGTGTGTTTATTTCTCTCAAAAGTTATTTCTCTCAACATAATATGTAGAATTATTTCCATTGCAGAAAGGTGAACTTTTAAATATTTATGGGCCGGTAAAGGAAACTATATTTATAATAAAATGGATCCAATTTACAAAAACTTATCACCTATTTCGATAAAAAATGAAATACACACACACACACACACACATATATATATATATATATATATATATATATATATATATATATATATATATATATATATATATATATATATATATATATACACACATATATAAACACACACACACATTAAAAACCCTCCTTTTGAGAAAAAAAAGAAATGAAATACCCACAAAATAAAACAGAAGCACAAATTTCCCTGAAAAAAAGACAAAACACATAACAAAAAAAAGTTTTAAAAAACCTTTGTTAAATCCTTATGCAGTGTCGAAGGACATTATATATTTTTCGTTAACAATTGAAGTGCATTGGCATAAAAAGAAACACACAGTCAACTTTTAAAGCACATATAGAAAACAATATTAAAAAATAGGGTGGCAAACAAAAATTTGTGTTTTTTTTATTGAATGTCAATTAAAATGGAAAAAGTAAGGCTATTGAAAACCTACATGAATAATAAATGTAAAAAAATATATATATCCTTTACAGCTAAAAAAACTGTAAAGGATATATATCAAAATGTGCAGTAGGTATGATGCATAAAAGGGTTGTGAGTATTTTACTTTTATTAATTTTTTTGTGTGAAATTTTTTGGTCGAAATTTTTTTAGTATATTGGCAATAGATTCTATATTAGTTTCTAAAATATGTTTTACGAAAATAAACCTTAAATAATAATTGAATTTATATTAGTTTAAATTATGACAATAATTATGACGAAATTTGCAATACAATGGCAAATTAATTTCTTATAAAATATTTTAGCTTAACCTTTAGCTTAAAACTCTTCATTGTGAATTTAGCTTTTTAAATGTTTGGATTAATACTAAAGAATGATGTTTAACATTATTAATTTGTTGAGATGTCCGCATTGTGGTACAAATACTTTTGTAATCTTATCATTGCTTCGAGCAAGAATGTATTACTCGATATTTTCAAAATTTTACAGGAGTCAATAAAAATTTAAATTAATTTTTTGTTGGATTAATTTTGAACCATAAAAATACACCAAACTATGACGCTCAATCCAAATTGCATGACATTTTGAATATTCGTTGTCACTTAACACATTCTTCTATAGCAAGGTATTTTGTGAAAAAATTAAGGAAAATAATGATTTAGGTCCTGTTTTTCAGTAAATTCTATAAACTTTTCTATTGATCCACCTTATCATCAACAATTAATTTTAATTTTAATACTTTATCTGCACCAATAAATATTTTACTCAATGGCGATTTTAATATTGCATAAAATTATATAATAAAATTATTTGGTTGATTAATCCAAAAAACAAATCAATAATTTTTTTTGGATTTATTTTAATTTTGATATATCTAGTAGTTTTTATTTTTTGTTTCATTGCATTTTAGATGACGACGATGAGGCATTAAAATGTAAAAGACTTACCCCCCCCCCCCCCCCCCCAAATCCCTTTCCAAAAAAACTATGTTTATATTTATTTTTGTTAGTGAACAACTTGGTATCACACACTATAAAAATATAGTAAAACTAATTTAAAAACACGCAATATTTGGGATCGTCTAGGTCTTGTGTAGTACTAAAACCAAAAATAAAATAAAAAAGTAAAATTAATTTGAAAATCATGTTGTCATTTATTTTCAGTTCAACAGATTCAATAGAATTTAAACAACTTTATTTATATATTTAGTTAAAATTTATATCGGGTGGCCCAACTTCGATTGACTTTTTTTCAAACTCTGTAACTTTTGTGTTTTTTTTTTTTTTTAATCAAATTTTTTTTGGAGATTATAAAGAATTTTATGAACTTGTATAATTTATACATATTTAGTACAAAACGGGTCAAAATTGCTGAAGCTAAATTGCTAATGCTAACTTTTTAAAGAATTTAATTATGACCGATGAAGCATATTTGCATTTAAATGGATATGTAAATAAACAGAACTGCTGAATTGGGGGGTACGGAAAATCCGAGAGCGTTGCGTTAACGTCACTTACGCCCTGTTAAATGTACTGTTTGGTTTGCATTTACGGCCAATAGAATCATCGGTCCATAATTTGAAAATTCCGATGAACTTATACAACCCGTGTGGTCTCTCGCCCATTATAGGGAATTTTTTATATTCAACAGTTCTAAATAATCCTGACATATATTTTCAGCAAGAATGGAAATTCTATGAAAAATTTGTGACTATTTCTAAAAATACAGATTTTGCTTGGCAGTGCCGCCCGGCTCGTTTTCATGATTTGACAGCAACTTATTTTTTTATGGGCTTACTTAAAGGGATAGGTTTACTTGAAGAAACCAGACACAACCCAGAAGCTTAAGCGAAATATTCGTTCACAAATTACAAATTTGAAACCGGAAATTTTTTAATAGAGCTATTACTTGTCAATGTCAACAAAACAATTGACGTTATTTAAATGTTGTTATTTTCCACACATATCAACAAAACAATTTAACAATTCGTAATTGTTAAAAATTTAACAATTTCTGGTTTCATATAAAAATCTAATAAAATATTAAAACTACAAAAGTTATATGCATTTTAAATCAGACAGCCGAAATTGGCCCACCCTGTATTATTCATGTTGCTTTTGAAAAAAAAATTATTTATCAACAAAATCACACCTTTCGCATGTTATAAATAAATAATTTGTTTTTGGTTCGGTTGTATTTTTGTTCCATTTTTTTGTTGTTGGGGAGAAACGTGAAATAAAAATGCAATTTTGAACAAAGTGGTAGCAATTTAAGTATAATTTGTAGAAAATTATTTTAATGTTTATATGTGTTGCAAGTTTATTAAATTTTTTGTTGCCAAATAATATATATGAAAAATATATTTTAACTTTAAATAATATGTATATGTGAATTAGAGGTTGAAAAATGTTTGAAATTTATTTACTTTTGGAACTGTGAAAGAAACCTTGAACTATATAAAATTTTGTCAAAGATTCAATAGCCAACAGTAAATTTGTTTAATTTTTTTTAGAAATATTTAGATAATAGCTCACTAATGCTCGAATTCATAAACTCTACTTAAATGTTTTTCTGATTTTAAACTAAACTATTTCTCAACTACGCTACACATTATGAATAAATTAATTATGGCCACAAACAAAAAACGAAACTAACGAAGTTATTTGTTATGTACATTATAAAGTTTCGAAAATAAGGCAAATTTTTTATTTTATAAAACATTTTAAATTGCATATGTTTACATTGTATGAACGCTGTTGCCTCTGTTCTTAATGTTTACTCAGTCAATTATTTAATAAGAATTTTTTTTTTATCATTAAATCAGAAAAATAAAATTGATAAATTAAATTATTATATTTATATAAAATCATTAGTTTTATTACACAGTAAAACTTTTGCTGTCTAATTTCACAAATCAAAATCTAGTAATAAAGCTTTACCTATATAAAAATAATCTCAGAATAATAATTTTTATCAAGTTTTTCAAAATTCTGTAACCAAATCAATTCTGACAAGCAACAAAAAACTGAAAACTGCTGTTGGTTGTTTGACAATAATTTTTATTCGAAATAATTTTCCCCTTTAGAAATATTTTTCTTTGTATCCCATTAACGCCCAACAAATAAATTATTATTTTTTTAACCTTAGTTGAACAAATAACGTCGTCTGTCGTCAAAAAAAATCCTTATTATAAATTTAAATACAAATATCATGTATTAACATTAAAACCCCCTCAATGGCATATATGGTAATTTGCATACATGGTTAATTACTACGATCATACGTGCCGATTTTTAAAACTTATTTTACTTTTCTCATCTACATACGAGAAAAATGTGACTTTCACAAAGGAGGACATGAAAAAAATACAAGCAAAAACTGAAAGAAAAACGTATAAAGTAATTAAAGATAACCTAAAATACCTGATGTACAATATGTACAGTGTGTTTTATTTATCGTATTCGTTTTTTACTTTAGTTACGTGTATATAAATTGTGAATCGTGTGCCAATAGCTAGTAGACATATGCCCAGGTGGAATATTGAGATTTTAATCTAAGTAAATAATTGATTTTTATGTTGGGAATCACAAACACCACGTACAATTTTGAAAATATTTTAAATATATAATAAAAGTCCCCGTGTTTTCTTTTTTCTATTCCTCTTGATATTTCGGTGCTGTTAATTGAGGAAATTTTCTAGTTTGTTATTAATTAATTATATACAAATGCTTTAAAGAAGTAATGGGCTATTAAAAAAAAAAAACCTATTGATTTGTTTTGTAAATTGAAAATATAGGGTCGAGTGAATAAAAATGAAGTACATGCTAGAAGTATAAAGTATTTGCAAAAGCATTTACTCGAAGTAAAAATTTGTTCTAAAAGTATTTGCTTAAAATAATGTGAATAAAATAAAAACATTTGCTCAAGAGTATTTACTGGGAAATTTAAGTATTTACTTAAAGTAGAAACTAATTTTCCAGATCATACTACCATCATATACTTTCATTTGACAGCATAAATATATTTGTTCAAAAATATAACAAATATAATGGGTTGAGTGAATAAAAAAAAGGAAATGCTTTTACTTACAATTTTAAAGGAAATTCATTTTAAGTGAATAAAAAAATTAAAACATACTTAAACTTGAAGTAATAGCAAAGCCAAACAAGTATATACTGATGGGTTAGATTCTTTCAGTATTTACTTAAAATTAAGTGAATAAAAAAAACAATTTGCTCAAATTAAAAAGCTAAAGCTATTATATTTTGAAGTGTGGTTAATAGCAGGCTAAAAATTTCGACCACTAATTATTACAAGGATCTGCATCGGTTCACAGAAGAAAATGTCCAAGAGATAGGACATCATTTTCTTGGTGAAAACTATGAAAGACGTGGTGGGGCATTAACTTCAAAGAAAAGAATGGAAATTTTCTTGATATATGTTAATGATCCTGGTTTCCAAATTGGCGTTGGGGAAGAAAATGGGGACATAGAACTACTGTGTGCCAGACAGTAAACTTCGTAATGTCTAAAATAGTGGAAAAATCACATATTTGGATAACATATCAAAAAAAAAATACGGAAATTATAGCAGCAAAATTTAAATGGAATGAAAAATTTAAATTTCCATCAGCGATTTGTGCAATTGATTGTACGCATGTACAGATTTTAAAACCTCGACCTTTTGAAGATGAATATATAAACAGGAAAGGATTTGCATCTATTATTGTTCAAGCTACTTGCGACTCAAATTACGTTTTCACCAGTGTTGATGTCCGTTGGCCAGGATCTGTTCATGATAGTAGAATTTTGAAAAACAAACTCTCAATTGTTTGCTTTTATGTCTAATAATAACAGTTCTTCAATTATTCTTGGCGATAGGACTGTATCCCTGGCTGATGACGCCATATAAAAATTCAATCACTGTCCAAGAAATACATTTCAATAAAATTCTCACACATGAACGTGTTGTGATTGAACAACTTAAACGACGTTTTCATTCGGACAACTTAAACGACGTTTTCCATGTTTGGGTTACAAAGTAAGAGTCTCACTATGCAAAATTCCAAGTTTTATTATATGCTGCTTCATACTACATAATGGCCACATCGTCTGAAACATTAAATGATTCAGACGATTTTTTGAACATTGAAGAGAAAATATTTTAATATATCAGAAATGGAGGAAAGTGAATCAGAAATCAGGGACAGAGCTAAAACGAAAAGAAATTAAATTGCTAATTTATTGTTTAATAATAGAAAAAATTAATGATATTTTATTGCAATAAAAACGTTGAAAAAACATATTTTAGTCGTTTCCACCCATTATTTGTTCTGTTTGAAGCTTTATTAATTCTAATTGATTTAGTAAAACTAATCTCTGAAGCTCTGGTAAAGATCGGTCCTTAGTTTTAGGACTCTCATTTGAAGTTTTTCCAGCTTTATTAAAAGTTGGTTTTGGCAAATTTTGTACATGATTAATTTCTATCGGGTTAGTAGATAAAATGTTTGGTGTATTTATTTGCACTGTTGGGATCTTATCATTTGAATTAGAAGCGAATCCACCTACGGTTGATCCTTTTACTTGATGAAAAACCGGATTGTTGTCTTCATTCATAGTATAAAATTGTTGTTCCCAATCTTTCAAAACAATTTTCCTGTTTCCGGTTTGTTTAAGGTAACTTTTCTTTTTAACATGAGTTTTCATATTATTTTTCTTTTTTTTCAATTGGACTACAGTTGTGGTTTTTCCAAATAGATTTTCATATTGTTTACGATAGTTTTGTAAGCATCATCCTTTTTCTTTTTTATCTCCGGCTAATGGCTTTTATTCAATATTATTTTATTTTCTTCTATTATCTTCAAAAACTGGATATATTGGTCAGATTTATCCACCATATTGTTTCCGTCATCAATATTGCTTGAATCAATTAATATTTCTTCATTTAACTGCATACCGTTAATTATTTTTTATATTATAAATAATATAAATTATGTCAATTGACATAAGACATTCCCGAAATATTTATTAAGTATGCATCCTAGGTTACTGAGAACACTAGCAAATGCTTAAAATTATTAGACAATACTTGTTAGTAACAGAAAAATTTTATTCACTTAAACTCAAGCATTTACTTATAGCATTTCTGTATGCGATAAGTAAATGCTTTAGCTTTAGCAATGTAGCTTGCACCTTGTAGCTTGCAAACCCTTCCTATTTATATATTCCTCGCCATGGTCCTTGGGGTTTGGAATATGTACATGCGTGCAATCTATAGCGCCAAAAGTATTAGGGATTTTAAATTTTGCATTCCAATCTAGTTTTACAGCATGCATGTTCTCAATAGTAGTTGGGATACATCCAATCGTTGATTTGCAAAATTATTTTTTCTGTTACTGATTTTATTCACTTGCACACAGTCGTACGGTGAACTCCATCATCTTTGGCTACGCCAATCTGAAATCATGAGTCTGCCATATATCTCAAAAAAATTTCCATTTTACTCTTTGATGATAAAGCACCACCTCTGGTTTCAATACTGGATCCCAAAAAGTTTTCCGCCATTTTTTCAACATTTGTTTCCGTAAATCGATGTAGCATTTTATAATCATTTACTTTTACATCACGCCTTTTATGGTAAACTTTCTGTTTCCGCAAATTTATAAATGCTGCCATTCTTATTTTGATATGTTGCATAAAATTTTAATAATTCAAGCTACTATAGACTATTTTTCAAGCTACTATAGACTAACTTGAAAATTTTTGAGTAAATACTTAGAAGTAAGCAGTAAATACTATACTTTATTCACTAAAAATTAAGTATTTGCTGGAAAATTTTGTTATTAATAGCAAATACTATAAAAAAAACTAATACTTGAAGTTAAAGTAAATGCTTCATTGTTTATTCACAAATTTTGTTCGGAAACTGGATTAAATGCTAGTAAAAGTATTCACTAGATTTTATTCACTCGACCCATAGTATACTCTCAAATATGCTTACTCATTATACTGTAAAAATCTTAAATAATGTATGTTTCAATTTTTTTTCCAGAAATTAAAAGAAGAAATATTACTGATATATCAACAACAACAGGTGGCAAAATTTCAACATCACCGATTACTCAATGTAATTCTGTTGCGATTTATTCAGACGGTAATGTAATGCAAACTAGTCAAGTAATTGGAAATTCTAGTAGTGGTGATGTATATCATAAATTATCACAGCAATTAGTCAACAATACTGTTGGCCAGAAACAACCACCGCCAGTACAACAAATAAACCGTTCAAATATTGCATTCCAAATTCAAAAACATCATCAATCTCACATACAATCAATTCAAGAACATCAGTCGTCGCCATCCTTAAATAATTGTTTACAAGTCAAAACGGATAATAATGAAAAACAAATTGGTTGTGTTACACTTTCGAAAACACCACCATGGCGAAAACATTCAATATTACAACAACAGCAAACGACTGGTAATGCAAATACCAATAACAATAATATCGGCCAACAACAACAGCAAACATATATTGAAAGTGGAAATAATGAACGTGTACCACCATTACCACAGGCACATTTAACACAACAAACCCAATTAAATTCAGTCCCGCCATCATCCACTCCGCCATGGCAAGAACAATCACAGAATCGTTTAGTAAAAGGTAAATCGATTAATTCAACTAATACCAGCAATAATACGAAAAAGAAGCCCAATTTCAAAGACGATCCAACTGGATATTTAAATCAACAAACTGCTATTTTACATAACTCTATTATGAATGTTGTACAAAATTCAGATAATGAAGTAAATCCAATCAGTCAAGGTACAGCAATAACAAATATATCAACAAAAACACAAACTGATAAAAATCGTCAACAACAATTACAAGTATCTGGACAAAAATCAACAAATAACATCACAATAAATAATAATGAATCACCAATAGGTTCACCTAATACAATTATTATACAAAGTCCGCAAAATTCGCAGCAGCATCCACAAAATCAAAATATTTCTTATCAACAACAACCGAATTTATCTATTGAAATAAAACAGGAAAAACAAGATATTCCAATACGGAAAATTTATACAAATTGTCCTACAATATTCCAAAATAATCAACAAACACGGCAAATAATGCAAGCTCCACCATTACAAAATATATTTACAAATGTTCCTTCTAGTCATCAAATCAATAATACAGATAAACAACAACAGCGTACCAAAATAGTACAACGTGGACAACAGCAATTTCAAAGTCCAGAAAGAACAATAATTAGTGGACAAACTGTAACACATTATTCAAATGGTACGGTACATATTGAAGATCAACCAAATAATAACAACTGTGATAATAAGAATGATGTTAAAATTACTAGTGCACCATCAGCGTCCTCATCATTAAAGCCCCAACAACAAATACAATTACAACAACAAATACGTCAACAAAATGTGCTCTTCAGACAGAACCAACAAATTCAAAAAACAAGAACATCATCTCCTCCACCTACAGTTGGTAATCAATTAAATTCATCTCAAGAAGTAATATCTAAATCAAATGATTACGAAATATTAGAACCACAGCAAACAAAACACATTAAATTAAAATGTTCCTTAACTGGACAAATTATTTTACCACCATCAACATCACGACAACAACAACAACAAGAATCTCCTGTTTCTTCTAGTACAACATTTAATCGATTAACACCACCAACAAATAAACAAAATATTCAAACAATGTCAATTGATAATAATAAAGGACCAGCACAAGTTGGTGCTGTATCTACAAGTAATGAAAGTCCTCGTTCAGCTGAATCACCTGAATATTCAATGTTAACAATTAAACGTACCACACCACCTTCATCATTAGCCTCAACATCACCAAATACAGTTGGTTCAATTGTTGGTCAAACAACTGTAATGAAGAAAATTAAAAAATCAATTTTGTATGCAAATCCATCGCAAACATTACCACGTAATACAATTACATCTGTTCAAGCAGGTACTAGCGGAACTATTAATAAATCAATAACAGTTACTACAACCGCCAGTGCATCCTCATTGTCACCATCGCCCTCAATATTAGATGGTCGACAACCAGTAATGAATAAAATTACAATTGAATCTCCTTCACCCTCATCGTCATCCAATTTATCAGCAGCAAATGGAATAATTCATCATTCACAGAAATTATCACCAAATAGCTTAATACCAGTTTCGAATTTACAATTGCAATCAATAGTACGAGAGCCAGGTAATCAATTAATTATGACATCAACTGGACAAATTATTGTAATGCCAACTAATCAACAAACAACAAATAAATCAACAACAAATCAGGTTATTATAAATAATAATTCAAGGGGAACTGTCCAAAGTTCAAATACAATGATTGTAAATAATAAAAATCACCAACAAAGTTTAATAATTAATCCAAGTACTCAGCAACATTTAAATTCTAATATTCAAATACAACAACATCATCAGAATTCTAATAATGGCGGCAATAATGTTGTTATCCAAAATTCACACCCAAGTTTAATTCAATCACCAAATCATTTAATTCAACAAAATCATCACAATACAACAAATTTCATTATGAATTCATCAGGAAATGGTATTCACCAACCAACTACAACAATGATTTTAAACAATGGTAATATTATTCATCAACCAAATGGTCAAAATTTGCTAACAACTAATACAGCCGGTGGAAATTTACTACAATCTAATTCAAATAACTCTACAACTAGTTTAATTGGAGCAAATGGTACGAAAATGATATCCAATCAAAATATTTTAACAGCTGCTACACAAGGAAATGGTGGGCAATCTAATATTCATCATCAAATAATTAGTAATAACGGTAATTTAATTTCACCTAATGGTGGTAATATAATCGGGCAACAAGCTGTTGTTTTAAATACATTACCAAATGGTGGTTATGTTATTCAACAGCAACATCCTCAAACAACAACTAATTATGCTACAACTGTGGATGGGCAAGTTGTCCAAATTCAAGAAAATGGTTCATTTTTACAACAACACCAGCAACCTCACCAACAGAGGCAAATTATTATCACATCACCCGATTCAAATAAACGTAAAGGAAAGAAACGTAAAGGCAGTAATTCAACAAGTTCATCATCACCATCGACACCGCCTAGCCTATCACCACAACAATCTCCAACCACAATTCTTCAACATCATCCACAAATACAAACAAATACACAACATCAAGTTGTTCAAATAGCAACACCAACGCATCAATATCCAACACAACAATTTCAAATTAGTCCTGGTATTCAAGGTATAATGATGAATAAAAATCCAACACATACCACAACTACAGCAGCTCCGCAACATCAACAACAAATTCTCTTTCAAAATGGGCAAATTATACAACCAGTTAATTTAATTGGTGGTCAGCAATTACTTGTACCAGCTGGACTGGTAATGGCAGCACCAGATACAACATTGTTACAAATACAAAATATGAGTATGGGTGGTAGTATTATAACAACCCCACAAGGTATGGTTTTACGAACACCTAGTCCACAAAATAAGAATTTCTTATCACCCAGTAATGCTGGTCAACAGTTTATCGTAAATAGTAATGGCCAAATGAGTCCAATTGGTCAAATTTATGGTACACCAATGAGTTTAATGGTACCACAATCAAATAATGGTACTGGTTCGGCTACATTTGTACAACAGAATACTACAATTGTTCAACAGCAGCCTACACAACAGCAACAACAACAAACAATTCAAATACATAATCAAAGTCCTAATAGAATTGTGACGGCAAATCATATAATAGCACCGATTAGTAATCAGATAAATAGAGGTACTTCAGCTAGTCCACCAGATACAACAACTCATAGTCCCAGAAGTCCTGAGAGACCTGCTAGTCAAAGAAGTGGTGGGAGTGATATGGTATAAAGAATATAAATAACTTTTCAGAAATTGTACTTTACAATTTTGATTTGAATTTCTTCCCAGGTACAATGTGTCTCGAGTTCAGAACCAGATTCAGTTGTATCGCCATCGAATATTGATAACGGCCAATCACCAACTACAACAGATTCAGATAGAAGTATATTTGTCTATTCTAATTATAATTCAAATTTCTAATTATAATTCATTTTTTTATTATTGTTTTTATAGATGTGTCATATCAGACAGCAACACAAATTTATAAACCGTCTGAACCAAAATTGCGACGTGTTGAAACACCACCGCATTTTACAAATCAAGATATGAAGCCTGATTCATATGGTAAGTTCGATAAATATTTTTTGAAGCGTTCAAATCATTTCTCATTAACTCTTCAAGCACATTTTTTTTAACTTTATTGAGACACATTATTGCATGCAATTTTTTTCATAATGGAATTGGCTAATTAATTTGATTTTTAATGGCAAATTTTTAATTATTTATTGTTCAAGTTTTAATATTTTTTATTTGGGCATTAATTAAATATTATATTTATGTCTTATGTTTTTTATAATTATATAAATCCGATCATTATGTAAATAACTCAAAAAATATGTATTTATGTGTACTGTATTTTGTATTAAGCATAATATTCTGTGGCTTTTTAATATTTGATAATTTTGAATTAAGTTTAATTTTTTTAACCTTAGAAAATATTTTTTTAATATTTTCGAAAGTATATTAAGTAAAAATTAATTTACGAAAATTTGAAGAAGTGGGTAGTAAAAAAAAATTTGTATATAATTATTTAAGTACTTCTTTAATATAAGGTAAATATTTTCTCTGTTTTTTTTTTTTTCAAACTTAATTTTGTAAATATAAAAAGTTCAGAGAAATGAACTGTCACATAATTTATAACAAAAAATATTTTATTTTATTTTAATTTTTTTATGAAAAAATAATGTCTTTTTTTGGAATTAATGATATAATAAATTTAAATTCCATATAATTTTTATAATAAATAAATATATATATTTGTGGCCAAACAAAAATTAAATTATCCCCCAAAACCAAACACAAGTAATAATAATATAATAATAAATTAATCGTGGGCGTCCATCTTAATTGTTATTAAAAAAAACATATATAACATTAAATTAAAGGAAAAATATACATATATATATATGAATTCAATCAAAGAGATAATTAAATAAATATATATATAGCAATTATATTTTGGGAAATATTTTTTTAATTGGCACCGTGCAATATTTGATAGTAATGCTGTAGTAAGGAATGCCCATCTACATATAAATTTATATTGTGAAGTTTTGTCAGTTTTTCTCTATATTTCGGAGAGATTAAAAGCATTATGAATGTGTGTTAATTTACTGGTACAGTACAGGTTTTATATGTATTTTTAATTTATATTCCGTACATATATATCTACGAAATATATGCATATATATATATATGTACGAAAAGCGGAACGCTAATTTTTATTAAGACTTTCGAACGTTGCAAAGTTTAAACTTATTTGAAATAATATCTTAAAACTTGATGCAATGGGAAAAATAGATAATTTTCATGCGAAATAAGAAAAAATAAGGACACCACCATTATTTATGACTGGCCAATAATATTAATTATTAAAAATCCGTATGTATATATTCCTAAAACCATTTGTTTCTATGTCTCTATAGTGGAAAAATGTTCTTAATTCGGAACGTATATGTTTGAAGGCATTGTGTAAAAATAACAAATCATTTTTTATATATTTATTTTATTACAATAACAAAAAATTTGGAAAATTATTGTAAGTAATTAGCGACTCATGGAAATTCCGAATAATTATCACAATGAGCAACCTTGTAATCATTATAATTAATTCGAATATTCAAATTGAATAACTTGACCGAATCAAGGTAATACATATATACATATATTTTTTGACTGAATCAAGGTAATATATATATACAGCAGACGCAATTTTGTTTCTGAGTCAACTCCGGAAGTGTCCCTAAACGCTTTTCTGTGTCATTTTTCTGTGAGAGGTGTTTTTGGAATTTTAAATGTCTTGCTCTTGCATTTAATGTCATTCCATATCCAGTGGACTCTAAATCTTCCTTTGTATAATTTTTTGCAAGAATATTATTTATAAAAAATATTAAAATTTAATAATTTGTACATTCCACATTACGTACAAAATAGTAGTCCTTAAGTTTAAAAATCATTAATACAAAATCGAAACTACTTTTATTATTATATGGCTAGAGTAATTGTAAATGGAATAAGGTATATATTGTAAAAGAAAAACATGAATAATCGTATTGTTAAATGAAATATTAATGAATTTTTAGGAAAAATATGTGTTCCATTTCGGCTCCGAGAATTGTTTGGGGTGTTTTTAAACAATTATTTTTGGAATTTGAATGTTTTATTTGATAGTACTGTTGTATAAAGTCTTTAAAGTAGAACAATTATTCCGAATTACGAACATGAGTCAACTCGGCTTTCGAAAAACGAAACAACATTATTTCTTTAATTTTTCAAAATTAAATATTTTTAAATACTTTTTTACACAGATCACTTTTTATTTTATTTTGAATTAACAATTTTTTTCTTTTCCCCAAAAGAAAAATACAGATACATACCATAAAAGAACCATCGAGACTTGTCATATAAAATGACCGAACGCGGGAGTAGATATCGGCGATTTTCATGATTTGCTAATAATATATTTATAAATTATCTGAGAAACATTGCTTATTTTTTGAATAAATACAAATGTCATTCCGATTTCGGTACTTTGTTCCGCTTTACCTACAACTACAATAAATAATTTATTTAGGAATTCGGTGACTGGCCAGCTAAATTAGAAGTTATCTAAAATTATTAAAATATAATTACAATATTTTGGCAAATTTCCACAGAATATTTAAAAAAAAAATATTTGCTTTACATAAAAAAAATTATTTTTCATTACATTTACTAGTCACACGTATACATTTGTGATCCAAATTAAATACCATTAATTATTAATTTCCACACCTTGGACTAGCAGTAATTTTCACATATATTTTCAAATAAGAAATTAGAAAACAATTACATATTAATTTTCATATTTTAAAATACATAATTGAAATTACGATTAAATTCACAGTTATTAAAGTTTTGTGTTTTTTAAACATTAATAATTATAAATATTATTTGTTATGTATTTCGTTGATTCAGTTTCAAATTAATTATAAATTGTCTACTTTTATGGGGATATGGGTCCTTTCACTTAGCAAACTAATCCTACAACAGGCTTTAATACTACTCAAAGCAAGAACTTCTTTAAAAATACTAACTATTATAGTTTTCGATTAAATATTTTCCTAGTATAATTAAAAACAATATATATCGCATATTATTTAAATTATTCAGGCCAAAATCTAGTGTTTTTTATAACATTTTTTTTTTTAAAAATTAATCATAAATAATTTATGTTTTTTGTTTTTTTTCTTCATCAACCAATTCAAATACATATTCATTTATCAACAAACTTACTACTTCACATTCATTATATCATATTTTTATGTAAAAAATAATTTCTATTTTACAATACTCATAACTGAGAATTATTGTGTGAACTTTATATTAATTAAAACTTAGAATCATCAACAACTACCTCAGCTTCATCTACAACAAAAATCAGCAATATAATAGCTTCGGCTGCTACAACAACATCATCAAATAGAAAAAATCGTAAAAACACAATTAATAATAATATTTCAATTAATTTAAATAATAAAAATAATACAACAACAATTTTGGCAACACCAACAACAACAACTACTATTAATTCTGCCACTACAACAATTCAAAATAATGTTGGTACATTTTCGATTGGTGAATTAGTATGGGGTGATTTGGAATTACGACGTCAATGTTATTGGCCAGGTAAAATAGTTAATTCACCGGAAGGTTTTTGTACACCATCAGATTCAACATGGGTACAATGGTTCGGTGGTCGACAAAATATCGAATTGGTAGCAATAAGTTCACTTAAAAGTTTATCTGAAGGTTTGGAAGCACACCATAAAGCACAAAAGGATACGAGAAAGTGAGAGTCTTTTGAGATTAAGAAAAAAATAATATACATTTTTATTAACAATAATTTTATTAATTTTTTTATTTCAATTTTTGAAATTTAACAATTAACTTTTTTTATATATCTAGATTTATGAAAGCAACATCATATTATTTTTAATAATTTAATTTTTCATATTTTAAAGTATAATTTGAAAGTTTTATAAAAAAAAAATTAATTTTGGATTTTATATTATACACGAATTTATTGGCCAATTCTAGATTTATTATTTTGATAATTTTTTTGTTTGGTATTTTTATTTTTATATACAAGTAAAAGAAAAGTTTAAAGTAATTTGCGTGAAAATAATAGTTAAATTAGTTTCGATTTATTGAAGTTGCCGCGTGAGTTAATTTAATAAATAAAAGCTTGTCAGTATCAAAACTTTAAACTTTCTTATTACAACAATATATTAAGTTAGATATTGTAAAATTGTTATCTAATTATCATTTTATATTTTATTAAATAAATTTTTTTAGGAGCAGAAAATTAAATTCTCAATTAGAACGTGCCATACAAGATGCAATGACCGAACTAGATCGTATGTCCAATCCAAATTTTACGACTACTTCAAACAATATCAGCAGGTAAGACGATCAGCAAAAAGTATTCAATGAAATTACAACAAAAATTAGAGTTTATACCAATTTATCTCAAGTTTATATTTATAATTGTCAAGAAAATATGTTACTCTATCTCACCTGGAAATATGCCGATAAAATTTTTTTACTGAACCTAATCAATTCTCTTAATCTTTAAATTCTTTATTTGAATAACACAAAATATCCAGAGAATAAACTAAAGAAATAGCATAATTTTCATCTCAAAATATTTAAAAGAACCTTTAACTAGGAACAGCAACTTAAATTGAATTGAACCGAAATAAAATATAATTTTGCTCGGGGGTTTTTTGTCCTGTTATTGTGGAATTTTGTGTTGGTATAGTTCAAATAATTGTATTGAAAAATGTATTGATTTGTATTGCATTAGAGATATCATTTTAACGTAATGAGAAGAACTGGAGAAAAATTATGCGAGAAGAATTGTTGGGAAGAATTACGTTAGAAGAATTTGGATACTATCCCATTTATATTTTATATATTTTATTCAAGTTAGACCTTTTTTATTTAAATATCCTCTAATAGATGTCGCTGAAAAACATTCCTTCGAGTTTGTCAGAAATTTTATGACGACAGAATCAGAAATAATATTTTAATCTTAAGTATTTCCTGCGGCTATGACGTAGTTGGTAAGGTGTTGGGCCAAAGTTGACTTTGGCCGAATTTCCTTAGTTTTTTAAAAACGCGAAGTATTATTTAAAAAAAAAAACTTTTTTTCATGTAATATTTTACCTTTAAAAAAGGAATCTTCTACAAAGATTCTTTATTAATTTTTAGCATTAAAATTGAATTTCAATTAAATTATAAAAATTTAAAATTTTCAAAAAACTCACATTGAGTTTTTTGTAAATTTTAAAAAAAATTTCCAGAAATCCCTTCTTTTCTCATAATTAAACAATGTTTAATTTACAAATATTATTTTATTTTAAATAAAATAATATTTGTAAATTGAACATTGTTTAATTATGGATTTAAATTTTTTTTAAATATTCAAATATTGAAAGTAGGCCATTTAGTATCTTAAATTTTTTTTGAATTATTTCAACATATTTTTCTCAAATTGCAACAAGTTGTTGCTTGCTCCAGTGTCAAACTCAATTTCCAAGAATTTTATATTTTTATTGGAAAATTAAAAACATTTATATCAAATTTTATTTAACAACCGAATTTTTACAGATCGCCAGCAGTTTCATCAAAAATTACAAAACATAAAACAAGACCAATTAAAATTGCTCCAGCACCACCTAGCGTAAATAATATACATCAATCAATTTTTAACGAAGTCACAAACCAATCACAAGACCAAATATTTGAACAACAACATCTACACACTTCGCCAACCACCACAACCAAATGACCGGAAGAATCTTGTGCTCTTTCATGGTCTCAAACCTCTTCGTTCACTCTTGTCATTCATAATTTATAAATATGTAGAGTTTAACAAGGAAATTTTAGTATTACCATTTCTACAAAAGAAGACTTCAAAAATTGTATTTTCAATTTTGAAAGAAAATTTAGATTTTTAGCATTTTCCTCAATACAGACACTATCGGACATATCACTAAGGTTCGAAGTTTTAAATTCTAAACTGAAACAAAGAAATACGCTGAAACAACAAAACTGATTTTTACAAAGTTTATTTTATTTTGAATAATTTATATAATAAATATTCAATATATAATAAGTTTCCAATCGTTCCAATTATCATGAAAGCATTATGTTCCAATACCCAGTAAATTTTCATTGTTACTTCGGAAAAATATAATTCGTTAATAAATTAGTGGCAAAAAAGAGAAAATGGACATTTTAAAAAATATCATTCATTTGTTCAGAAATAAATTAAAAGAAAAAGAGAAAACATTATCCTGTAAATTGAAAATGATTTTGACAAATGATTGTTTTTGAGGTTCAAAACAAAAATTGCAAGTATGTCGTTTTAAACTTCTCTGGATGCCGTCTTAAACTTATTTTCGAACTAACACATAATATCATTCTATACTTCTTAACCAAGTTACACAGAACCGTGGATATATTTTTTTACAGGTTCCCCTGGTCAATTATTGAGAAAAAAAAACCTGTACTTTTTGTCACTGATTATGAAATGGAAGTTACTAACAAAAATCTTAGTTCAGTAAAGTGTTAATGACCATCATTAACTGTTTTAAAAAATTTTAAATTTTGAAAATATTGCGACCGTTGGTGGAGTACTGATTTTTTTTGTAAATTTTTAAATATTTATTTTTTATATCATTTACATAATTTATGCCATAAAGTGATGGCATTTTCTATAGGTTTTCTTAGCTCATAGTTATAAATTATAATTTTTTCTTTATAAATTGCTTTTTCAAAATATTTTTCTTAAATATTTTATTTCTAGAGTTTTAATATAAGTTACGATATTCATAATAATTATTTATTTTGCTTAGAATTAAGTTTTTTAAAAATAATTAAATTTAATTAAAAAAAATTTCACATTTTTCTGTTTGACTTTTGTAAATGACAATAAAATAATGGATATTTTCCTCAAATTAGGAAAATTATTAACAATAAATATATTTTTGTAAAATATAAAAAAAAAAATAATCTTTTTATAAGTTTTTAATTACTAAAAATTTTTATTAAGGTGAAGTTATTGCACAACTTATAAAAATTTGATTAGCATCGTAATATTTATAAGAAATTTAAATTTTACCGAATTTACATTCTAATAACCTCCTTCAAAAATTACTCAAAGCTTGGAAAATATGAATAAAATCGTTATCTGTCATTTCTAAAATATACAAAAAATAAAATTTCGATGCCTACACTTCAATAGTTTTTGGAATTATTTTTATAATTTTCTTAGGATTAATAAATTTAACTTGTAATACCTTCTCAGATCTAAAATATACGTATTTAGTTTTTAGGAAAATAATTTATAATATATTTAAAAATAAAAATATTTCCAAAAACTTTTGTTGTATTTTGTTGCAAAGCCTTTCAAAATTTGTCTCTTTTTTTCATACACATTCAGTTTTTA
This sequence comes from Empis livida, assembly GCA_963932195.1. Lineage (NCBI taxonomy): Eukaryota > Metazoa > Arthropoda > Insecta > Diptera > Empididae > Empis > Empis livida. Next base: position 28,738,084 of record OZ010645.1, on the reverse strand, counting down.
TTTGCAATAAATTACATTAATGTAGGTTAAGTTTTTGAAATAAAATTATATGTACCTGTTAAGTGAAAATTGAAAAAACATTTTTTGAAGAAATTTTATTAAGAAAATTATTTATTTAAAATTTTCTTTAAATAAACAGCACAAAACAATTAATTTCAATTACAGTTTATTTTTTGAATAAATTGTAATTGAAATTAATTAGTTAACATATTTAGCATTTATTAAATTAACAAAAATACATAAATTAAAATCACAGTCTAGGAAACCAAGATTAAATTTTGAAAAATTATGCAAAATATGTAAAAAAAACAAAGTCCAAGAATTTAAAATGCTTTAAACTTTCTTTCATAACGAATTTTCTATTGCAAAGGAAATATAAATTAAATAGATATAATATTTATATTTTATAGTCAAGTTAAAAATTAATAAAAAAAAGTAAGCAGTGTGTACATAAATTGTTAAATGTTATTTGAAAATTTATTGAAAAAAAAAAGAAAAAAAATCCAGATTATTAGAAAAACTAATAATATCACTAAATTATATCACATTTTAATTTTCATATTTTTAAATAATATTTGTCATTCAATTTACATATTATATATATATATATATATATATATATATATATATATATATATATATATTATATATATATTATATATATATATATATCACTTATATATATATATATATATATATATATATATATATATATATTTAAACAGATAAAGATGCAAAAGAATTTTATTATTTTTAAAGGTAAATTTGTGTATATTTCTTTGTAAAATTAAATAGATATAAATATAATTAATTTTAATTAATAGCAATTAATTATATAAAAGTAAATAAAATAAATGAATATTACAAAAAAATTAATTTTCGTTTCCCATTTTATTAAAATTTTATATACAGAAACTGAAATAGTGATCCGAAAATTCATTTTAATAGCGTAAAATCATATAAGGTAAAACCATCAACTACCGCCAGTTTAGTAGCTCGATCAATGATATTAAAGTAGAAGGAAATATTTATTGAAATGGTTCTTTTTAATTATTAAATAATAGTTAGTTATCTATATATTGCAATTTTTCCCCAAATTAAATGTATAGATTACTATAAATTAAATCAATTTTAAAATTATACTCGTTTCCTATTACCGCCATGCAAATTTTGGGTGGAAACAAATACCGCCAATCACTGCCATAGTGAATATTTCTAATATTGTATCTATTTTTAGTTCAATTATCTTTTTTTAATTAATTTTAAAAGGAAAACTTGTTTAAATTCTAGAATTTAATTACAAAATAAAAATAATTTATGTACATATAAAACAAATTTAAAAATATACGTCTTACACTATTAATTTAAGGAAATAGTTAAATTCTGATAAATAAAGCAAAACATAAATAACACATTCTCTGGCAGGGCAGTTAAAATTATAACATTCAGAATTTATATTGAATTTAATTATATTTTTAAATTTTTAACATTAAAGTTAGTGGCGATATCTATGTTATATCAGCTGTCGGATACAGAAACATAATCTAATTTAGGCTATCTCCAATTATACCCTATCATTGCCATTCTCTTTATTTTAAATTCATTGAGTAAATTATTTTGCGGAACTATTTCTACAAATAAGCCTGGAGGATTGTTCGTTATTATAATTTAGTACCAAATAATCTCCGATAGAATTAGTATTTTCTTATACTTTTTTTTCAGTTGGAATTTTCTTCTACCTTTTTCAACTGGTACCAAAACTCTTTAGCTCCATTTCAAATCTTGAATTTCTTTTAATCCTTTTATCGGTTTTTTCCTTTTCTTTGATTTATTTTTCGATATTCTTCTTTCAAAGATAGGATTCCAGTGATGTAGCAATAGGTGGTGTATTTTTTTAAAATTTTTTTGGAAGTCTTTACATTAGATTGAGAGGAAAATAAAACTTTTTTGAATTGGGTTTGCTTACCTTTCACCAATACTGAGTTTTCATTTGGTGCTAAGAAGAAGGCTGTTTCATTACAATGCGTAGTTGTCAATTACATATTCTGGTGGCGTCTAATGTTACTTCATAACATTATACGCCACCAGTAAATTATATTTTACTATACAACATCCTATTTACTCAAAATAATTTAGAATATTATGTTCATTATATGTTCTTGCAAAGCAAACCTTTTTAGTTGTATCGGGGTGATGCTTTAGTAATAAAGTAAACCGATACAACTAAAAGAAAACCCTTTCGATTTTTCTTTACTTGTCTAATTTTTAAATCCAATTAACAATAAATAACTTTGTTGTTTTTAAACCGTTGCAGCACTAAACCTTGCATTTTTTTATATGTATTAGATGATTATCTTTTAAATTAGGTCATTTGAAAGAAACTTGTCATTTGGTTTCTTCCATGTTGTGCGTATGGCTCGATAAGATTTAAAACAATGTATTCACTGAGCGGTACAGATGATGGTTCTAATTCATCTTTTTCAAAATATGGTTGGCCATATACAACATATTTGCTGGTAACATCTACTTATCTACTTTTACTTTTTACTTTCGTGGGATGCTAGCCAGAATGCTAAATTTGTTTATTTGGCATCTGAATCTATATTTTATTTTCATTGGGAAAAATTGTTCATCTACTGGGATGTTTGGTCCAGGTTTGTAGAATGCTTGGTTTATTACCAACAAACCTGTTCTATACTTCTGATATTAAAAAAAAGTTATCTGTTTGCAGTGATTTTTGAAACAACACATTAAGTTAGCTTGGATATTACGTAACAAGTACGTCTTTTGAATTTCCCAAATAGAAGTATCTTCTTACCTCGTTTCCTAAGAAGGGAACAACGACGAAGTAAATTAATTCAATGGATTATTTATCAGTTTTTCCTAGATCATAATTTATAATTGAGATCTCTCATTATTTTTGCAACATATTCACCCATACTAGTCATTTTGACTAGTATGGTAAATCTAGTGTTAAAAAGAAATTAATATGTTATATATGAAAAAAAAACCATAACAGTAAATTAAAAATTTATTGTAAGATAAATAAATTTTTAATTTATTATAAGATAAATAAATAAAGGGCACTCATAACCGTCCTTACCCAAAAACAAGAAAACTATAAGGTCCTACTTACTTTTCTTTTTTGGTTTATCTAAAATAAACATTTAAGATTATATTTGATCCTTTCGTTTTACATATTGTTAACGAATAATGGGAAAAAATCCTCATTCGTATTAAGATTTCTGATTTTTAAGTTGAATTTGCTTCTGTTACTAGTTTTCTTAAGAACAGATACGAATTTTATTCTTTGTTTAAGAACTTGGACTACTAATTAGTGAAAACTACTAATTTTAGACTACTAATTAGTGAAAAAATGGTTTAGTAGTGTAATTTGATATTTTTTAAATCGAATTTTCACAATAATTTCTTATAAAGATTTTTATTATTTATATAAAAAAAATGATTCAAAATATGGTGGTAATTGGATATAGCAATATTATAAAAGTACCCATCTACCGTCCTATTGGTGGTAATACGATTTTTTACTATCACACTTTACTTATATGTTTTAATAATTTTTCTAAATTGTTTAAAGTTCATTTTTTAAGAATTCGACGTCCAATTTCCTTCCTTAATTATTTTTCTGAATAAGCCGCTCCATTTAAAATAAAATTGGGTTGGCGCTAATAGGGCAAATCATATGACGGTGCTGGAGACAAAGTTAGTTTTCAATTTTAATAGTTATTTTTAGTTATTTAATGTTTTTTTAATGAAAAATTATTAAAAAAATAGAATATTAATATGTTTTTTTTCTAAATTAATTCATAAGTCTAAATGATAAAAAAAACTATCTTTATGTATGACGGTGGAAGGATCAATAAACGGTAATAGGGTACACTATTTCTTCTAGCCTAATGCAATCAAAAAATATCAGTATTAAAAACAAAAGCTTGCAAAACCAATTGAAGGTGTAAATAAAAAGTTGAAAAAGAAGTTGAAAAAAGATTTCTAAAATTGAATAAAAAAGACAAAAGTGCTGTATGCCTGGATCTACTTTAAAAGATATGATATCTAATACATATTAGAAATCTTTTTTACATCTTCAATTGTTTTTCAAACTGTTCCAGGATCAGGCAAAGCATAACGAAAATCGACTCTAGGTGCTGCACATATCCACAAACTAATTTCGAATAAATAAAATATTCGAAATTAGTTTGTGCAAATAGGACGTAGTTTAGAAAAATATAATTTACTCGAAGTCACGTTAAATGCCACTTGAATCTCATATAGACTTCCAAAAAAGAAAAAAAAAATACCAAAAGTTGTTACTACATCATAGGAATTTTAAACTATCTAAAAGCAGAATATCGAAAAAGATATCAAAGAAAAGGAAAAAACTGAAAACAAAAATAAATCCTTCAAAAAAGATTTGAAGAAAAGCTAAAGGATATTGGTACGACTATATAAAAAAGTTTAATATCCGAAAGGAAATATTTAAATTTGAAGAAAAAAGTAGGAGAAAATACTATATGTTATTTGGTAGCGAATTATAAAAACAAACTATTTCCAGGTTAACTTATAGAAATAGTTCTGAAAAATAATTTTCTAAATGAATTAAAATTAGAAAGAATAGCACAACAGGCACACCCGCATTATCCCATAGGCACAATAGGCACAGTGCCTTGGGCCTACGAACTGTAAATGGCCTACGAAAATGTATACATATTATTATTTACGAAAAATTTATATAATAAATATTCAACCAAAGCATGAAAAGAAAAACTTCACTTAATCCAAAATAATTCAAAATTTATTTTCAAAAAACCAAAAAAAAATCATTAATTTAGTAAACAATTTATTTAATTATTACCTAAACTAACCTTCCTACATTTTTTATTGGCGAATTTAAATTATCATATATTTAAAAAAAAGACTTACTTTTAATAAGTAATTAATATTTATAGTTTTACACCAATATTATTTGTTATAACTAGATAACTCTAACAAAGTAGAAACACAATAAAAATTTCTTAATCTTTTCAAAAAATTACTTGTAAAAAAATCCAGCCAATCATATCAAGCAGGTTTAAAATTTTTGTTTTCAAATGCGTGGAATTTAAACTTAGAAACAAAAGACTTAAAGTATAATAATTAGTACTCACTCATCATCGTCATACATATACGAAATAAGCACTTCTTCATGTAATTTCGGTCGTAGTAGAAAAACGTTATAAAGCGAAATAAAGGCACCAATATAATATTCACAAAATAACATTCATAAAATAAACCAATATGGAATGAAACTAAACTTTGTTATTTATATAAAGTGTTGTTAAACAAAAACACTTTGGAATTAAATTAACGCATTTTAAAAATAAACCACAGCTGACTTCGTTAGGGATACTGGCAAAAAACTATTCGATAGGGTTAAAGGTAAAAGTGCCTTTAAAGGTAAAACACAAATAACGCACATCCTTTGGCTATATATATAATTTGTATATAGCCAAAGGATGTGCGTTATTTGTGTTTTGTATTATTTTTAATAATTTAAGTATTTTGTTAAATGAATAGTGTAAGAAATAGCATGTTTTATTTGTTTAATATATATTATTTTTATTTTATGAATAAATGTTTTAAATATTGCAAAATTTGTTTAATAATATTTTTTAAAAAGAGATACTTAAGTTAAATCATAACATCAATTCTTAATGTTATAATTTTAACTGCTAAAGAATGTTTGTTATATACAGTGGTGATCACAGAAATAGCACACTTATATTCCCAAATATTAGAGTTAATAAAACTTATTAAATAATTTATAGAATCCGATAAAATTCCATCAATTTTTGGTCCAAAATTCCATCAATATTAAAAATCGGACCGACGCCATGCCATGACATTGCTTTTTTGCTTTTATTTCATGAGAAGTTAAGAAAGGTTGACGTTTACTCATTCTAATAGTTTGACGATCCAAATGTATTGTAATTTTTCTCGGTGGTGGTTTACGAATTTTATTCTCAATTGATTTAAATTTTTCGACATGTTTTGCAGTAATTTCCGGGAACACCCTAAATCACGTGAAATTTCCGAATATTAAGTCCATTTGATTTCATTTGCAAAATTATTTTTCTTTTTTCTACTGAGCAGTATTTACCCCGCCCCATGTCTAATTACGCAAAAAAATAAAATCAAATACTTCTATTTTTCTTATGTTAACAAATACTTCATGTTAACAAATACTAATGTTAACAAATACTTCTATTTTTCTTTTCAAATTACTCACTTTTGAATTTAAATTTCAATACCTGAAATTTCCAATGAAAAATGTATTATATACTAACATGTGCTATTTCTTTGAGCAGCTACTTACATGTGATTTCGCCCAAAAACTAATTTTATTATTTTTATAAGAAATAAAAGTCAACCAAATATTGCACATTTTAATTATGCATTGACATGTTTGTATACACATTGTTAACGGTATAATTGAATGCATTATTCTGAGTTTAAATTGCGATACAAAACTAATATTAAGAGGTGTGCTATTTCTATGATCACCACTGTATGTTTTATTTTATTTTTAAGAATTTAACTATTTTGTTGAATTAATACTGTAAGACCCAGAATTTTATATTTGTTTTATACATAAATTATTTTTATTTTATAATTAAATTCTAGAACTTAAACAAGTTTTGCTTTTAAAATTAATTAAAAAAAGATAATTGTTATTTACTGAACTATTTATTGTTATTTACTCATAATTTTCTCATTTTGGTGATCGGTCATGCCCGTGGGATTTTGACCGATCACAAAGGAAATGCCAAATATACAACAAGGAAATACAATCATGATCATGCATATATTTTTTTCGTTGTGGAACTAACACCACATTTGTCTAATCAAAAATAATAAAAAAGAAATTCATTTGGTTAGTCTTATTTTTATTAATTAGAATTACCTCTCAAAAATTGAATTATCACTATTCATTATTTCTCTTTTTCAATTACCGCCATTTTTTACTTAAAAGGACAAATTTTTACAAAAATTTGGTAAAACTCCGTTACAACTGTAAAAACGATTGAATAAATTTCGTTTCCCAAATTATTATTTTTTGCTTTCACATTTTGGTCATGCAAATAACAAAAAATGATGGGACACTCTCAAAGTTTGACCTAAAGCTAAATTATGCACTATTTATTAATTTTTGCTTTCTATGTTAAAATTGCGTGGACAGAAAAAATTAGCCTTTTCAATATTCACCCATATACGTTCTTAATGAATTCAAATAATAAAAAAAAATGTTTTGTTCTTATTTTGTCTCACAATTTGTAAAAGAATTTCAGTTTCTGGAAATTTAAAATAAATTGAAATCATTAACATTGAGACACGCCACGGAAAGGACATTTTTGATATTTAAGGTATTATATTTTTCACCTTTTAATGTGCGAAAATATTTTAATATTGGATTAGTGCCTAATAAAACACATACGCAACAATAACTTTCAATAAGAAAAACAAATATTTTTTTTCTCTACTATGCTACAATTGTTTGGACCCACAAAATCTTTACCCATACATGTTGTGTATAATAAACAATAATGTAGTACATATACAGTGATGGTCACAGAAATAGATAGATCTTGAACAGGTAGTAAGTATCAATAGTATATATATTACAACAATCCAATTTCTGGAACGCAATTGTAAAGGATCAGTTATTTATACTGAACAACCCGTTTTAGCTGGTCAGTGAAATAGATTCACATTTGTATTCAATGATTTAGTGAAACTAGTGTCTATATTCAATAAAATATTTTATAATTTTACAACACAAATTGAGATAAGTTTTAATTTGCAACAATTCGAAATTTTAAAATGTACATGAAATTAAATATAAAATGGAGACCACCTGTTCAGAAACCACAACCGAATTCAAGCTGCTATCAAATAAGGGTTATGGTATAAAATACTAATTTTATTTTAATATTTAATGTAAAAATAGTCTAATTTTTTAATCCTATTTCTTATGTTATTTTATTTGAGATGAATTACATTATTTTTAATTCTGAACTTTTATTGATTGAAACTCCTAGAAAAAATTTAAGTTTTTATTTTATACTAATTGGTGGATCTATTTACATAACAGCATCCATATTTTTTAAGAATCTAAAATTTATTTTATAATTTTGAACTAACGAAAACAAAACAGTGGCCGTTAAAATTTTTGATATAAATGTTAAAAAAAAACAATTACAGAATACATCGATTCGATAGAGATAGACTATCGATACGTTTTCAGAAATACCAAAATTACATTAATTAGAATTACCTCTAATTACCTTAAATTACAGTAATTAGAATTACGAAATTCATTCGTAACGTTTTCACTTTTCAGGAATAAACATTCAGTTTTAGAAAGGGGGCTTCCAGTTAATTGTTCTCAAAGTTTCTCTTCACAATAAAATAAAAAAAACATTTCTTTTCATCATTAATGATAATTTTTTATTTTTTAATTAATCCAATTAAAAATCAATCTGTTTCCATTTTTTTATACATGAAAAATTATCATCTGAAATTATTTTATATACATATTTATGTATAATATATATATTATACATGTTTATATATATTATACATATTATGTATAATATATATAAAGATATAAAACAAATCAAATATATAATTTCAACTAAATTTAAAATTAAAATATTCTTTGTGTATCATGTATGTTTTTGTACATTAACACTTGATAATAGTTAATTTTTTTTAATAAACCATTAATTAAAAAAATTTGTTTCTTTTTAAATATAAGATCAAACCAACGAGAATCATATTTTTTTGTCAATATTTACAACAAATAAAGAGTAATAATGAAAGTAAATATATATCCTATAAACTTTCATTCATTTATTATTATTCAGGATTATTAAAATCTTATTTAATTTGAATCTAAATTATAAATTTCAAAAAGTATCTTTAAAGTTTGAATTAAAAATCATTGACTTGTCTTATCAACTAAATTTTACCACTTATAACAATAAATCAAAGACAAAAATAAATTGTTTTTACTTTTCATACTCTTAATAAATGTTTTGTGCAGATTTACAGAAAAATTAAGCAATAATTTCTGCACAAAATCAAAAACTAAAATTAAAGCGCATAAATGTATATTTAAAAATAACTAAAAAAAAAGGAATTTAAAATAATGTTGATAATATTTTTTTTTATTAAAATTGAGTTTAACTACATTTTAATTGATTAGTAAAAATATTTATAAATTATAATCTAATTATATGAAATCTTTTTGTAATGGAGGACGCAAGTTCTACAAAACGATATATATATATAAATCATTATTTTAATTAGAAATTTGCGTTAAATTCCAAAATAATTCCTTAATTAATTCATACGCTTTTTTCCTTGTCATATTATTTTATTTATTTATATAGTTTCTTTTAACATTTAATACAAACACGATTTGGCTATTTTTAATTAATTACACATAAAATAAGGTTTTTTTTTTAAAATTTATATATTATTGAATATATTTTTTTTTATTTATATATATAGATTTTTTGATTAAATTTACTTTTAAAATATTAAAATTGAACTAAAGAACGCTGACTGACTGACTATATATTGTAGAAATATCGTCAAAAAAAGTGTAAAAGTAAATAAAAATTTTTTCAGTCAATAAATTAATTAATTGTGAACATTACAATTATAAACATGTAAAGATGATTATGATTTTTAAATAAATTTCACAATCACTATAGTTTTTTTTTTGTTAAATAAAAGGAAATTAAATTCTTTAACAGAAAATATTTTGTAAAAATAAACTTTAGTCTAATTAATAATTAGTTTGTTTATTGTGTGTAAAGTTTTGTGTCTGATATATATATATATATTTAATTATTAAAAATTATTCTTTTTCTTTTCATAATATGTAAATTATCAATTTCGTTTGTTTTTTTTGTTTGTTTACTGTTGTAAAAGAATTAATTAACAATAACCAAATCGTAATGATTCTCATCTGGATAAACTATGAGATCTTTCACGGCTGCTACTAGCAGATATATTTTTATAATTCGGATCACCTATACGCTGATGGGGAGGCAGTTTCTCGAAAAAAGGATGACGAAGAGTGTCACCTACAATACAAAATATATATTATTATAAGTTAAATTTCATACGAATTAAAAATAATGTATAAAACAGTGTTAGCGAGATCTAAAGAGAATAATATTTTTCCACAATTGTTTTATTGATTTCTATTTTCGCTGTTATTGTTCAAACTCTTTTTCGATTGTGGCAACTCTTTTCCAAACTTACCTAGTGTTATTCTTTGACTTGGTTCATAGTCTAACATTTTTTTAATTAAATCAAATAATTGTACATGGTCATCACTATCAGACAATAAATATCGTCCTAATGGTTTACAATGGTCACGTACATAACGTCCAGCTGATGATTTATCATCCCAATCTAATTTGCCATGATAAAAATATTTTGTCTTTGTTTTGCTAAAAAGAACATGATTTCTTAATATTAAAATTAGTTGAAATAAATCAAATTTCTTTAAATAATATTATGCTAATTTTTTATTACCGTGCCATACGATAAGGTATTTGTCCCAAAATTCTTTCCATCATAGCTAAATGTTCACGATTATCATGTGTTTGAAATAATGTTATCCCCAAATATAATTCAAATAAAATACATCTGTCATTTTTAATTAAAAAATATAAATAAGATAAATATAATTAGTTTTTAACATATTATGTATTATAATTATAATAAAATTTACCCAATTGACCAGACGTCACACGGTTGTGACCATCCTAATTCGAGTATTACTTCTGGTGCACGATAATGACGTGTTGATACAATTGTACTATGATGTTCATGATCAAATGTAGCACTACCAAAATCGATTAAACGAACATCTGTACATTTAACACGTCTAACTTCTCGACTCTAAAATGGAAATACATATTAAATTTACTCTTCTTTCAATAACATATAATATGGTATGTTCTAATTTTACCTTCTTGTGATTATAATGTGTCGAATATTCTGAATCAACGAATAGAATATTTTCAGGTTTAAGATCCGTGTGTGTTAATCTATTATCATGTAAAAATTTAACTGAGTAACACAATTGATAAGCCATATGTCTAACTTGTTCCAATGGATATGGTTCATAATTGTTTTCTCGCTATTTAATTTTAAAAAAAACATAAAAATTAATATTTCAATTTAGAGGATATTCATTTTACAAAATTACTTACTAGAAAATCGAAAACACTTAGTCCGAGCATTTCAAATGCGATACACATATGGCCATGATAATCAAACCAATCAATCATTCTTACACACAAACTGAAAATATATTAATATTACTCTGAATTATTTCCTAGAACAAGGTAATAAGCTATTTATACTAAAATATAGTATTCTTTTGAACTCCTAAAATTATTTTGAACTCCTTTTGTTTTTTAATTTATTTTTTTATGGTTTGTTCCAAAATATAAATACGGAAGCTGATTTTTAATATTTAATAAATCCCCACAAATAACATCTTTTCTTTTTGCAAGACCATTGAACTTGAGCACAAACATTTAATTTTATAAATATTTTTGGGAAATTTTGTATTAAAAAAAAAATTCTTGGTGCAATAAATTAAAAATCAAAACAATAATTTTTAATATGAAAAATTGCACCGTAAGCTTGGTGAGAACATATTGCAAAAAATTAATCTATTATCATGTAAAAATTTAACTGAGTAACACAATTAACTTTAGTAAGATGGCTTTTGTTGTTTAATTTTTAAAAATTAAATAAAACATTACTGACCATTAAAAATGGTACTAAATATTTTAATAGTAACTCGTTATATATTTTATCACAACCAACTACAAAGTTGTATAATTCAGTGTCTCAGAAGTTCTCAACATTAGAATAAAACATAATAATAATAACCCCATAATAATATTTTTTTTTACTTACTGGTCACAATTTGGATCCTTTTGTGATATCTTTTCAAGTGCATTTATTTCTAGTTTTGCTGCTTCACGATATTTTTCAACGTTCTTAATTATCTTCAATGCCATACAATGTTCCCTATTAAAAGAAAAATTAAAAAATTTAGTAATATCTTAAATAAAATAAAACTTTAAGTAAAATAATTATTATTATTACTTTTTTAAATACATTTTATTAATAATAAAATTTTGGAAAAATATTTTATTTACATTGAATTTTTTTTATATATATTTTTAAATTTCCTGTTTTTAAAAAAAGAAACGAAAAAAATGTTTATATATATTTGATTTTTTCTAAAAAACATAAAAAATTATATTTATAATCAAAAGAAATATTTTTATATTCAAAATACATAATTGTTTATGGTTTCAAATATTTAGTTTTATTCTTAAAAAGTTTTTATTTTACCTTTCCATGTCTTTGACTTTGACAACACGGCCGAATGTACCCTCACCAAGGGTAGCCATAATTTTATCTGGAAAATATTGTTGGAAAAAATATGCAATTGAAATAATTGTCTTATAAGTTTTTTTTTTTACATTTTTTTTTTAATAAAAAAATTGTATCTTATAAATATTAAATTAACTAATTAAAAATATTTGTTTTAAAAAATTCTTTAAAATGATTACAGAATTTAAAAAAAAATAATCAAAAAACAATATTTTAAATTTTTTAAAATTAATTTTTAATATGTAAAATATTGTTCTTTAAATTTTTTAAATTTAAATAAAATTTTGTTGTGAAAGTTAATTTTTAAAATTAAAATAAAATTTAAAAATGAATGTTAAAAAAATTTGGCCGAAGTTCATATTAAACGGAAAGTAAAATAAATTCCTTTAAACTGATGTTTTTTTTTTGGTTCGAATTTGAAAAAGCTATATAAATTGTTTTTCAATTTTGAAATTAATAAGAAAAAAACATTATTTCTTAGAATTCACTTTACTTTTAAAACTCGAAAATAAATTGAAATTTTCAAATAAAATATTAATTTTAAGTTGGTCATAAAAGAAACTTTTTGTAAATGTGTAGAAAAACTATTAATATTTTAGTTTTATCCACAGCGCGTGTATTTTTATAGACATTTCGATATTGAAATGTTTTGTGGCATGCATATAACATCCACAATTTAGAGTAGTCAAAAAGAGTATCACTCTTAATTTTAGGTCAATATTTATGAAAAATGATAAAATATAATATGGCAGGATATACAGAAAAAATTATGCACATATTTTTGAAATTTTTTTATTTCCTTTTTTCGAAAATTTATTTTCAATAATGTTAAGAAGAATTCAATTTACTTTCGATATAAAAAGCATCCTTTTTCTTTTCGACCAAAAAATATTAAAATTTCAAATTATGAAAAAAAAATTATATTTAAAAGAAAATTTAACTTTTTGTAAAATATTTTTTAAGGAATTTTCTATTTTTTTAGTGAAAAAAAAAAATTGTTTTTTTTTTTGCTTAAAATTTTAAAAATTTTTTGATTATAAAATTTTTTAATTTTTTTTTTGTTTAAAAAAATTGTCACGAACATCTGTTATGAAGAATGTCGCCGGTGTGATAAACCAAATGGCCATCAGCATCGTCTTGGATGATTGGCTTCGGTTGCTGTTGTGTTGAATAAGCGCATATTTTGATTTGTAGTTCGTGTTGGATATGTGTATGTTGATTGGTTGATTTCGTTTCATAGTTCAAGAGTTCAATGTGGAGAGTTGAGGAGGGGATGACAGAGAGTATTCACATAATTAGAAGTCATTCATCAAGTAAGATTACATCATTAATTTAAGTATTCATAATGTTGTGTAATATTATTCAGAAAGCCATTAATTAATCAATCGAAAGTTGCAAGTTGTTTTGTTGAATCACACCATTCGTTTAAAGTTGGGCCATGTTGAAATCATCAATAATCCATTAATCATCAAAGATCATAACATCCATCATTGTTGTTGTTGGTTGACCAAAAACCCATAATTCACATCAACATCATCATCAAATGGGGAAACACGAGAAAAATACGGTATCGTTTTTCGGTAAGATAATTAGTTCGGACAAAATTTTTTTTTTTATTGCATCGATTTTTTTATTTTAAGAAAAAATTTTTAAAATAAAATTTTTTGCAATTTTCGATATTTTTTTTATTTTTATATTTCTTTGCATTTATTCAATATTTTTTTTTTTTTTTGCGAAAAAAAATATTGAAATATTTCAAAAAATTGGGAATATTTTTATACACGAAATGAAATTTGTAGAAGGATTAATTTGTGTAATTTAAAAAATAATTAAAATAAAATATATATAAGTTTTTAACAAACTTAGAGAAGTTATTGCAAAAACAAAAACGAAAGTAAAAAAAAAGAAGAATTTGAAATTTTCATTTACGAATTCAAATTTACGGAAATAGTAAAAATAAATTGCGATATAGGTAAATAAAAAATTAATTAAAAATTAAAACTTTATTTAAATTAAATTGGTTTACCAAGCCAAATTTTTATGTTTATATGTAAAAAACTGAAATAAAATTTATCAATACTATGAAATTACACTGTAATAATTAAGTCATTGTTTCGATATCGAAGAATATATTATTCGAGGCAATAAAAAAAAATTTAGATTGATTTTTATAAAGCTAAAATTTATTGTTATTATTACCTAAATATTTTATATTTAATTTTTTTTGGTTATATCAAATCCACAAAAACAAAACACACACATCAATCAATGCTATAGCAGAGCACGCTGTTAGAATATAAAAAAAAATTTTCTTAGGCGCTTTAAAAAAAATCATTAATTTTAATTTAATTTCACATTTAAAATGTCAAAATTAATACTAATTCATAAAAAAAAATATAAATAATTTTATGGAAAATTTGTAATCATAAAGTTTATAATAGAATGATAGGTAGGATTATAATAAATTTAAGTTAATTAATGTCATACATTCTTATATTTCAAAAGTTTTTAATTAACATTTCATTAATTTATTTTGAAAAATTTCTATTATTTAATTTTATGTACGGGTATTTTTATTTAATTATTAAAAAATGTAATTCCAGCTGTCCAGACTTAAAAATAAGCACTGAAATGTTGTGATAATAATGCTAATAGCAGGTAATAAGTATTATATCTGCTAATAGCTACCGAAATAGTTTAAAATAAAATAAATTGCTTACGCCGTAATAATGAACTAAGCATTTGACATGGAATCATTATTTTGGTATATACACAAAAAGAAATAGCAGCACAAATGTTTAAAATGTTATCAAAATGATTAAAAAAATGTTCTTATAAATTATGTGTAATGAACTACAAAACAAATTATTCAAAAAATATACAAAAGTAAATAAAACACATAAAATATATATCATAATATATCATTGAGTCTTACAAATGTCAATAGTGTTTTTGGAATGCGTGACCTATTATATAATGCAGATGATGTAGAGGATTTGGACAACATATAATTATTGCTCTCTGTATTTTTACTCAATGGTAAATATTGGTTATTATTATTATACAAATAGGATGATAAATTATGGTGATTCTTATTAGAACTGGACGACAACATAGGATATTGATTGTGATAACTGTTGTTCATATTACTGTGGTGATTGTTGTTATAATAATCGTATAAATTTGGATTGTAATTCGGATAGTGATTGGACCGACCAGAAACGCGTTCATGTATTGAATTGGTAGTCGGTGGGGATTTTAATTTAGACAAATTATTAAGTTTTCTATTAGTACTATTTCCACTATCACTTGCATTATTCCTATTACTAGTAGAAGCTGTAGCAGTAGCTGCAGCTGTATCCTTATTATTATTATTGTTATTATCTGTATTAGTAGTAGTAGTTGTCTCTTCAGGATCTTCTTGTTCAGCATATTTCAGTATAATATTTTTTATTTCTTTTCGTTCTTTACGTTTAGCATGGCGATCAGCAAATGCTTTTGCTGCACTTTCATTATCTTCTTTTAATGCCAAAACGATTGCGGCAATATCAGCCGATGATCGATCGTCATCATCAAATTGATGAACATTTGTATCGACATTTTGTGTTTGGGATCTTTGTAATGCGGCATTACGACGTGCTGGTCTTGAATATGCACCACCGCCAGGAACATAACTACTAGGCTCATCTAAATCATAATCGAGCATACGATAATTTGTTTGATGCCGATTATTATCATTATTTTCACCATTACGACGATATGATTTCAATTGTCGACGTCGGCTGGAATTTGCATTCAGTGCATCATTATTCAAATCTGTATAAAGTAAATCTGGATCATAACGTGATTTAAATGTATTCTCTTTACCAGAGCGATCATAAGCACTGCTATAATAATCTAATACGTTTCGTGGTCTGTACAAATAATCATTATTATTTGCATTATATCGACTCGTTGATGGACCACTCAAAGCATCATATATAGAATCTTTATAGCGATTACTGTTATTGCTGCCGCTGGCAACATTAGATGTAGATGCCGACAATATTGGATCATAATTGTTACGATGATTGCGTGAACGTGGACTATTATAATCCTCATTTAATAATGTTAATTCAGAACGCGTTTTATTTGAGTTACTACTACTTGTATAACCACTATCGGCTGAATCAAAATATTTAAAAGCTTTGTTTTTCGTTAACCTATATGGTGTACGTTCTTTTTTCCGACTATCATTTACATTATGAGTAGTTTTTTTCAATACACTAGTAGTCGCTGATTTAGACAGTGGATTTATTTGCCTAGTATCTTCATCTGGTTCAAGAGTTTTATCATGATCAATTTCATTACGGTTACGCCTTCGCGCAAATCTATCTAAAACATCTGAATATTTTGATTCTAAACGTGAAATCGTCGATGATGCTGTGGGTTTATCTCTAGCAGTTGGTGTTTTATCTTTGTCGTCATCTTTTCTCTAAGATAAAGAAGATTTGGTTGTTCATTCTTCAGATTTTGAAGTAAAAAGGAAAACGACAGAAATTTTAGCTCAAATTTTATCGAGACAACATAAACAAAATCAAATAAAGATACGAAAACAAAAAATTAAAATTGTAGAAAGAATTTTCTTCTTATAAAATTTTAGTATACGAAATATATTTCATAAATTCTACAGTTTGATATAGTAGAGTGGGCGTAATATTTTATATATATATATAAAATATTAATGATATATATATGTATATATATACCATTAACCTTTCTAACAAAAAATATATACATATTTAACACGTGTTTGGCTTATACTTTTTGTCGCGACAAAATTTGGACTATCTTTCCTTTCCGTCTCATATTTTCAATCATTCATTTACAATTACTAAATAAGGATTCATTTAATTTCAATAAAGAATAATATAATTAGCAATTGTAAATTGATTTAGATTTATTATTCCATTTTATTTTTTTACTAACTTTTGGCGAGTCATCACGTTTTCCAAATGTTCGCATTAATGGTTTATAATATGAACTAACTGGACTTAAATTACTACGCAAACGATCTAATGCTGATGCTGATGGTTTTGAAGTACTTGGAGTTATCCAAGTGTTGCCAACAATACCACTGCTACCATAACCGCGTTTATTACGATCACTCATTGAATCGTTTTTCGAATTAATATCCGGACCTGATTTCGATGGACTTAAGTCCGCACTAGAATAATATTTTTATTTTAACTTTAATTTTATAAATTTCACAATTTTCGTTTTATTTGCTTTGTTTTTATGTGACTTTCTTAATGAAAAACTAAAACGCAACTGAATTTCATAGAATTTTTTTATATTTATAAAGGTAAATTTTTCCAACAAAAAAAATTTTTTTGTTAGCCAGGTTAATGGCTCTGATTTTATTTTAAATAAAATATATGAGCAATTATATATGGAAAAAAAATAATTTTTATTTTTGTCAAAAATAAAGATGAGGAAAATTGTTATTGAAAATTATTGCGAAAAACATTTCCTTAATTTGTAAAATAATAAAACGCTTTTCTTTTACATATATATATATATATATATATATATATATATATATATATATATATATATATATATATATATATATAGGATAAAATTCCGCATGTTATTTTTCCGTGATTTTACTAAATTTAAACAATTTCGTCGCTAGTAAACTAAAAAGTGCTATTTCATTTAAAGAAATAATATTGTTTGTCACATTTTTTAGTTTGGCAACAATTATCGTCATTAAAGGAAACTCTTTTTTAAAATTAATTCATTTATCAAATGTGAAACAATTTATTTGTTTTTTTTAAATCAATTTGAGAAAAGTTCTGCAAAATGTAATGTTTTTGAGTTAACGCGGATGTTTCTTTTATTCTAAACGAGAAATTGGCGATTATCTCTACCAGTTGAAGTTTTGTCTTTTTAGGTAGCACCAAATGAATATGGAAGAACTGTGATAAGGACTAAGTTTATTCTCTGAAAATGGAGATATCATTTTGATAATATAATAATTCATGCATGGTCAAATGTCTACTTCAAAATGTACATTTTTTGACAGCTGTCAGATGTCGGAAAATATCTTATTTTCAATTTTAATTCAAACATTTCATGTTAAATATAAATTTGTTTGACTGTTTATTTATTTTTATATTGACATGTGTCAAAACTGAAATTTTTTTTTTGTATTTACGAATTTCTTATGACAAAACTTAAGTATTTAAGTAATTATTAACATTTATTTATCAAACCTTAAGGTTATTTTTGTATTACAATAAAATATTTTATGATTCTTTTTAAATTATAATTTTTGACCCATTTTTTGTCTAAATTAATTTCTTGTTTATTTATATTTTAAAAAAAAATAATTTTTAAATGTCAAATCTTTTTAAAATAACACAATTTGTAATGAATCTAAAAATTCGTGTTTTATATTTAACTTAACCTATGTCGAAATTTTTATAACAGACGAGAAAATTGTTTAATTCGTTCAATTTTGTTTTGCTGTGCGAAAGAAAATTAAGAACACACATAATTTAAGTTCATTTATTTTTATAAAAATGATTATATGTATATAACACTTTTAAATTCTAATAAAAACGTATTTTTTTCTGCTGATCATAAAATAGAAAATTTTTATTTTTAAATTTGAGAAAAAAAATTATAAGAAAATTATTTTAGATTTATGTATTTTTTCTAGTCATACACCTTCAGAAAAATGTAAAAATAAAATTATTTTTACCGGGGAAGATTATTTAAGGGTGTGAACATTACTTATATATTTTTTTTTACAATTTCCACATTTTTCTTAACATGTTTTTTAAACAAATAATTAAAAATTTTTGATCAAATTTCGAAAAAAAATTATTTTGCACATTTTTAATAAACTTTTGAAATTCAGTTGCGCAATATTAGAAAAAGTTGAGAAAACTAATCGTGTATAAAACCAAAACAAATTCACAAAAAAGGGTTTAATTTTTTTTTTTAGTTTATTTAAATTTTAATAATTTTCTTTAATTTTTTTTTATATTTTACCGATTCGATCGTTTATCGGGTTTTTCACTTGGATTCCGACGAAATCTTTGCAACAGGCTGTTGCAACTATCGGACAACAACTGTGTCACACTGGACGTTGAGCTTCGTATGTAACGATTTCGTCTCTGTGTTGCTGATGTTTGTGTGCCGCTACTATTGCCGCTAATTGTAGCGTTATTAGACGTAGAAGCGGCGTCATCCATAATTTTCTTTTTTCGATTATTTATTTTAGCGATTTTATTTTTGTATATATATTTTTTTATTCAAAATTAAATTTTTCCTATTATTTTGCATATAATTTGCGTTATCACAGAATACGACGTAGAGAATTTTTTATTTTTAAATTTATTAAATTTAATTTTTTTTTAAATTCACTTTATCATTGAGAAAATAAAATATGGTGAACATTTTTTAGAATAAAACAAAATCCCATAATACTTAAAAAAAATTTCATTGACGTAAAAATGTATTTTTGTAAAAATTTACAAATTCTTATTTTTATAAATTTAAATTTAATATAAACAATTAATTAATAACTAAAATGATTTTTAAATTATAAACAAGAAATTTTATTGGAAAAAATAAACGTTTAGTTTAGTAGGTTTGTGAGCTATTTAAAAGAATTGTGTTTAAAACGCGACTTTTTTCAACGGTAGATCAATATGTTCAGAAGATATACGTCATAAGTGTAGGTGGGAATACCAATGAGTATTACTGCAGAGAAGTGATTATCAATAAAAAAAAAGTGGATATTGAACAAAATTCAGAAAGTTTGTAATCAAGACACTTGACCAGAAAAATGTTCAGATTATTATCGCCATAACAATAAAGAACCATGTCAAATACCAACAAAACAGCTCTATTGCGGAATCTGAAAATTTTTTATAATCTAAACTCTGTATTATATAATTTAAATAATATTACATTGAAATATTCACAATTTTTAATTATTAAATTATATACATTTTGAGTTTTTTTTGCCAACACAATTTAACCACTGACTGAATTTCGTTAGTAAGTAAGGAATTCTCCTACATTGAATTTACATTATTCAACTTGAATTTAGAATTCAATAAAAGTGTCAAAAAAATAGACAATTTTAATTGTTTAATAAAATTGTCCATTTGGAACATTACATAAATACTGTTACATTTTTAAGACAGGGTGTCACTCCGTAACAAAATTATAAGCATATTATATGATTAAAATCATGTACTTTTCTTTAAGGCATTAAGAATAAAATCTTTTCTATTTTTATATAAATTTACATTAATTCAGTTTGCAACTGATTTAGAAAAAAACATTGATCACTTTGTTTATATAAAAATATAAATTCAGATTCATAAATCCATTTTTTTTTTGTTACTTATGATTTTTCTTCCTTTAGAAATTTCAAAATTTTAACAAATAATGGCTCATTAAGAATTTTTTTTTTATTTTGGAATATGATTAATTTGCAAATTAATCAAGTTTTAACCTAAATTCGAGCATACAAGAAAAGTCTTGAAAGAGAAAAAACTACCGAAACTTATGATTTGTAAATTATTATTAGAGTTGTGATCAAATTTACAAAAATTTAATTATATTCAGATTTTCTTTTGGGCATTTTTGCTGTTCTATCAAAATTTTCTATTAGGTTGGCAAAGTTTAATTTTACTCATTTATAATAAAAATCGCCCATTAAAATTAAAATTTTTCTTATTATAATTATAAATAATTGTACAAAAAATTAAAATCTAATTCAAAGTTTTTGATTCATTGAGACTGAAAAAAACCACACAAAATTAAATTTTTTTTTGAACTGTTGACAGAAATAGAAAATTTTATAAGAAAATTAATTTTCGCGTCAATGAAAAGTTTTTTTTTCTTAATGTTTCTAATTTTTTTAATAATAAATAAATAAACTATATAAAAAAGAAATGAAGTAAAATTACTAATAATATTTTGTGAAAATTCCCACTTTAATTCACATAAATATAAACCCCCCGCGATTATTAACAGTTTTGAAAAAATCAATTTTTCTTTAAATATATTTTTTTTTTAATTTCATTTATTTTGACATATTTATCTATTAAATATATCACTATCACCAAAATATTATATTTAAAACTTTTCTTTTACGTATGCGTATTGGTAATTTTTAAATTTTCACCTAAGAATTATTGTTTTTTTATATTTCATATTTCACTACTAATTCATATTTTTTTTCATAAATTTCCATTATATAGAAAATATGATTTTCCCGACTTAATATTACGCAGAGCTCATTAAACAGAAAGAAAAAAACTATAATAATGGCCAACCGATCACGTAAAGTGAAACTCTGCGACATAATAACGACAAAAATACTTTTCCCAAAAAAAAACAAAAATTATTTTTCTTTTTGTAATTTTGAAAATATATAAAAAAAAAGAAAATTCTATTTTTTTTTGTTCCTATTTTTGTTATGCTTGTAATATAAAAAAAATGTGCGCGCCTGTTTTTACGTTGAGACCAACGTAAAAGAGACACTATAGAACTACATACATAATTAATGGTCTTGTTGTATGTTGTATCCCTTTTTGACGTTTCACATGCGCAAAGTAAACAAATAAAGTTAAGAGCACAGAACACTTTTTATTTTTAGTATTAAATTTTGAGCGGAGTTTTCATTTGCAGGAAAAAGAAAATGACTTTGGTACTTTTACATATATATGTACATACAAAAAAATAAAATTTAATTAAAGTATTGAGGCATAAATATTTATAAATAATAAAAATTGGCAAACAAATATGAATCGAATTTTCGTTTCTCTAAATACGAAAAAAATTTTTTTATGATAATCATTTGACTTTGGTGGTTTCTATAAATAAAATTTTTTAATTTAATTTTTTCTATTTCTTTCAATTCTAGAAAATTATTCTCTTAATACTTTATTTAGATTAATAGAATCCTCGTGCGCAGAGCTTAATTATTAATTAGAGTTTGTAGTTATGAGTTTATGACGTCGGTGTTTGATACGAATTCAGACACTTATAACCATTTATCGGAGGGCCTTACATTTGGAATTAGTAAGAAACCGAAAATTGCTTATGGATAAATTAATAAAATCACACCGGGAAGTATAATATTTCATTTTTCATGAAGTTCGAATATCACTTAAAAGTCAAAATTAATAGTCGAATGTCCAAAAATGTTAAACAGCATTAAATAAAAATTAGAACCTTCTTTTTCTGCAGAAACTTTTGAATATTTCTAAGTCTTTTTTTTTTAGTGTTTTTCAAAAATTAGCTTTGCAGTTTGTAATCTGCTGTTAAACGATAAATATTAATGTATGTGAAAAAGTTTGAACATCAAACAACAAATTAACATTTTTATTCTTCTAATTAGAAAAACACGACATATTAATAAAATACTCCATTTTGACTCATTCGATTTTTTTAAAGAAAATTTTTTATTGAAATTCACATGTGCCAGTGAATTACCCTGTATATGTGTGCACAAATAACACCTTAAATTTTAATCGACCAAGACGAGTTTACCCTTGAGGTTTTGAATTTATCGATATAAATATTTATTTATCCAAAATAAAAAAAAAATCTTTTTTTTTTCGTGTTAAATTTAGAAAAATCCTAAAGAAAATTAAAATATTATGGTTTTTTTTCTGCAATTCTCACAGTTTTTTCTTTTATTTTTAAGTGAAAAGCTGTGTGCGCAAGTTAAAAGTATATAAAATTTCTTCAGAGTTTCATAATATTTAATTTATCCGTATTTTAAATAATTTTTTAATGGTGTCAATTTTGTGACTAAATAAGAAATTTTGAGTTTACATATATATTAGCTATTTGTGTTTTTTTTAAGTCTCGAGAAACCGTCAAAAAGAGAGAAAAATTCTAAGTGTTCGTTTTTCTAGTGAAAACATTTTAAATACAAATGAATTTTCAAAAAAAAAAAATAAAAAATTGGGAAGAGAAAACTTTTTTAGTTGTTTTTTTTGTCACAAACATTAAAAAATTATTAATTAACAAGCGAACAACAATCTAATTTTTCAGCTGTTGCGTCAGGTATGTTAAACTTGACCTGATTTTTCTTACTGGAGAAATTCCTTTAATATAAAAATGTTACTTATTACAAAATCTATTTTGAAAATAATGTAAATAAAATTATCAAAGTTTGATACAAGGAGGTTTAAAAGAACTTGAAAATTTTTTTCAAATATATAAAATATTAGAAATTGAAATATTTGTAAATTAGGAAAGATTTCTGTAAAATCTAAGGTAACATTTAAAACGTTTCATGAAATTAGATTTTATTGACAACATAAAATTTTTGTTGAATTTTGGCAACATAAAATATTTTGATGTTTCCAATTAATTATTTTGTGCCAAAATAATAAAAAACTTTTGTTTGCGTAACTTTACGTTTTTTTCGGAATATGTTATTTTTGTTTATTATTTCGGTATTTCACGAAAAAAAAAAATTATTGGAATAAATTTACGATACAGGAAAAAACCTTGTTATTAGAAAGACACCGGTGTTTGTTAGAAGAAACACATCAAAACTCGAATGAAATATTAACCATTTATTAAGTATTTCTATACTTGGTCAAACCTCTTTAATTAATATTTTTTTTGGGAACAAATAAAATGTATAAGGCCGGACTGAGATATGAATTAAACTGAAGTAACAAATTAAAGAGGATCAGCCTGGATTTGAGAATAGATTATAACTTGTAATTTTATTCAGGTGTCATACCTTTTTATTGATATTAAACCTTCGTTTTTATAAGAACTACAAAACTCTATTATACTAACTGCTTCCTAAACCCTTAGACTCTTTAACTATAAAATTATTTTCAGTGAATTTTCTAGTAAAAAGTTGAAAGAGATATTTTTGCTTTTAACCCCCGCAAAAAATATCGCCGTCATTAAGTTAAATTTTAACGAAAATTAACTAAAAGTATTTACTTCTCTCTAAAAATAAAATCGTGTAAATCCTTTTTGAATCAAAACAAAATGAATTTTAAAATATAATTTATATATATTTTTAAATAATATTTTCCTGAATAAACAATAAACACACAGTTTTATAATTAAAAGTAAGGAAATAACGCCATTGGAAAATTTTTATTTGAAAGAAAACAAGATAGAAAAATACGTCGAGTTCTTTTATGTATGGTTCATTGTAGAAAATCTTGGCAATTAAAAAAAATTACTTAATTTTTTTTTTAAATTTTCATTGACTAATTCTTGAACCAAAAATCCGCATTAATTAAAAAAAAAAATTTAATTAATTAAAATTAATATGGATGCAAAATATTGTTTCTAAAAGTGTATAATAATAACACAATTATTTTCATAAAATCAAACAAGTTAATAATAATCACGAAATGTTCATTTTTATAATTTTAAAATAGAATTTTCTATTCGATTAAATTTCTTGATTTTCCTTGGCGGAAAGAATGTGTGTTGAAAATTTTATATATTATAAAAAAATCAAAATAAAATTAATTTAACTTTTAAATTTAAACGAAAAAAAAATGTGGCGGCCAAATTTACTCAACGCTAAAAAATGTATGCTCTAATTATATTTGCGGTAATACTAGAAATGATGAGAAGCTTTCTTATTTGAACCATTTTACATTAAATAGAAATATAATTAATGATCTTTTTTTAAATTTCATTAGATATTAATGAAAATTTTTTATCACCTCTCTTTGAAAATTAGATATTAATGAAAATTTTTTTATCAACTTTCTTGGAAAATTGAGACCCAACATCAAAGTGTTACTTTTATTTCATCGAGCATGCAACTACCGGTTACTACCGCATATCACCGTTGCATAATAGATAGTTCACGTTCACCTAAATGCAATAGAATAACGAACGAACCGATTTAGAATATCTTTTTAAATATTTCACAAAAAATCGTGCGATACTTTCTTGGTAATTTAATTTACATGTCTCAGTTCTGATATTTATAGTTACCAAAAGTTCTGTTTTTTAGCTTACAGTAGTTAAAAGTTCTTTGTAGCTTAATTATTGGATTTTTATTTTTAGTTTACGTTTCAGTAGAATTAAATTATGTATATTTAAGTTCTTTCTATTTGCAATCAAAACAATCTTAGTTTACAATGCACTAATTAACTAACTTAATTTTTAATCATTAAATATTATTTTTCATTTAAATTTAAACCTCGATACAAGAAATTTAATATTTTTATTCAGAAATAATTCTTGATTTAATTTTTATTTTAAATTAATTAGAAATCATTGAATATTTTATTTTCTGTTGTGGTCAAAATAATCTTATTGAATATTATTTTTCCAGTGGTGTAAATATATAATTTTTTTATATATTTTTTCAACGATTGAAGATTTAATTTTTTCCGGCATTAATTATAAATTCATACATAAAACATAAAATTTGAGATGAGGGTATTTTTCCGGTTGTCAATTAAGATTAATTTTTTGGTTTTATTATTATTAAAACTTCTGCATATACAGTCAGTGTAAAAAGTCTTCGTACAGACACGACAAAAGTCTTCGTACAGACACGATTTTGAAGTTTTAATTAAGTTTACGTTTACCACATAATTAATTAGTATATTGTAAAAATATCTTACCATATAAAACAATACAAATAATAACTTAATAATAATGTATAAGGCTCTATTTTATGAGCAAAAAGTCTTCGTACACCTAAATGTTAAAATAGTATATTATTTTTCAAACCCAGATATCTGGCATCCACTTTAATACTTGGTGTGACACCGTTTTGGTTTAATAATTGCTTGGATCCCCACCTAGGCGTTGAATCGACAAACGATCTAATGAAATCCATACTAATTTTAGTCCAAAATTTTTGTACCGCAGTAGTTAACTTGGATTGTGTGGTGGGGTTTTTTTTTAATTTCTTAGTTTGTGAAATTTTGATTTTAAATTTCAGTGTGCATTTTGTAGCTCATAATTTTCATTACGTTAATTACCAGTTTAGATGCACTGATTTTGGGGTCATTTTTTAGTTTTCTTATTATAAACCATAAATTCATCTCCATTAGTTTTGTTAGTCTACCAATTCTTGGCTTATTTTTAATAGTATTTGGCTTTATATACCATGCTACTATATACTGAACCGTAGATCTAGGTTTGCCCATAATATTGGTGATTTCACTTTAGATTGTTAATAATTATTTTTCGAATTGTCTCACTAGTTGGTTTCCTTTTTTCAGGGATTTCTAGTTTAAACTGCTCTAAACTCGATTAGATTGAAATTTATCACTTGAAAATAACTAACAAAAGAATGCAGAAGTATTTACAGAGGAATGCAACTTTTCAGAAAATTTATGTAGTTTTGCTCACTAAATAATAGAATGAATATATATTTACTAAGTTATTATTTTATGTTGTTTGTACAGTAAGAATCTTTTAACAATATACTAATTAAATATTTGGTAAACTTAAATTTAATTAAAACTGCTAAATATAGAACTAAAACTATTTTTCTTTACAAAATGTATCTGTACGAAAACTTTTTATACTGACTATAAAAATATAAAAATAATGTTTTAAAAAAATATATACATACATACTTAAAATAATAAATAATAAAAATATTCATATTTGGTCACAAAATTGTATTAATAAGAATATTAGTTTTTTCTGTATGATTTAAGAGGAGATATTTCCTTATTGGTTAAGGTAATTTTTTTAGATATTTGGTGAAGTTTTGAATTTTACTCATTGTATTTTACCGATTCTTCTTTTTTTTAAAAAATTCTCTTAAAAATTGTTCTTAGTAAAGTAAAATTTATCTTCTATCTAAACAATATTAAAATTCTTTAATTAAAACAGAATAATATTTTATTTTTAAATTTTATAAGTTTAATGAACATTTGAAATATGCAAATAAAATCGTAGATCAAAGTCGTACTTTGTAGAAAAATATTGAAAAAATGAACCTGACTTTGTATGTAAATAATTACATACAGAGTTAAAAACGAAAACTGATAAACGGGTCATAAACTGAATAAATTGAACTTAAGGGAACAATATTTATGTCAATTAATGTTTAATTTAAACTAACAAAACAACGCCTCAACATCGCTTTTAATATACAGACCAAAAACAATTTAGACGGACAAAATATTTTAATAAAATCTTTGAATTTTGCTCAAAAATAATCAAAGTTTTCTCATAAAAAATAATCGATAACTATTTAATTTTTTTCTATATAAACATTTTTAAAAACCATAAAACTAAAGCATGTACACAAAAATAAACAGTTTCAAAGATTATGTAGCATAAACTGTCAGGCTAAATTCAAACTTTAAATTACAAAAGTTAAAAAATAGAAAACTAGCAAACAAACACACAAATAAAATTTAAAAAAAAATATTCTTTTCTACCTCATAATAAACTTCAGCACATGATTGTGTCAAATTATTATTACTACAATTGGACACAGACGATGATGATATTTGATCAACATAATTATAACACGCAGATGATGTTGATGGGGGATGATGAATTGATTGTAATTGAGGAAGATTTTGATATAAGTGCGGTGGTGGGTGTTGTTGCTGTTGGGGTGTTGATGCCGTAGGTTGATTATAACTACCACCGCCACCTACTAAATAACTGGCCGATTGTGTTTTAAATAAACGATGCGGTGATCTTGGCTTTTGTTGTTGAATTGAGGGCAATATATTTTTTACTAATTTATTTGTAGAATTTGGAATATTTATAGCATCAATAAAATGTTGTTGATCATTTGACTGATGATATTGTGGATGCTGCTGTTGCTGTTGATAATAATATGGATCAAATGAACTTAAAATATCTGAACGAAATTTATCATCATTATATCCACTTCCAGTATTTTTATTATTATTATTATTTCCGGAATTATTTGCAGATATTTGATTTACTCTTGTATTACCAATAGGACCAATGTTATTATTCGTTGATGATGCGGTTGATGTTGGTGCTATATTACCTGTTTTACCCACAAAAATTGGATTTTTCCTTGAATTACTAATTGAATTTTGATATAATGTTGATTGAGGTAATGATGTTGATGAATTTGGTGCTGTAGCAGTTGAAGTGTTGGTTGTATGCCCACTGTTATTTGATGTACAGGTATTATTTAATGATGATGGATTAATTATTGGTGGCACATATGTGTTTGGTACATATTTTAAAATATTTTCTTTACTAATATTTTTATTTTTATCAATTTCATTTTTATTATTACTATTAATTATTGCATTATTACGTTGTGTTAAATAAGATTGCTGCTGTTGTTGCATTCCAATACTTGTTGTAGGTATATTATTAACAGGTTGTTGTCTCAATGATTGTCCATGTTGTATAAATTTCCCTGGATTTGACGATGTAGAAGTCTGATTTGTGTTATTATTAAGTTGATATAATAATGTTGATGATGCTGCTGATGGAGCAAGCTTTTTAAAATTTTTACTACAATCAACAAATGAACTCCAATTTGGTAATGGTTTTTTAAATTGCCGAGTTTGTGGCGGCGGCGGAGCAGCGACTTGTTTTATTGAATGGTGAATACTTGAAGTACTATTTGATTTACCAAGAGGAAATGGTTTAAATATTCCAGTTGTTGTAGATTTATTAATTGGTTGTTGTTGCAATGAATTTTGGTTTATCTGATTTGAATTTATTTTTAACATATTTTCAGTATCTTTTTGTTTTTTCACTATATCTAAATCACCTTGAAGGGGAATAATAGGTGGAGGTGGTGGTTGTCGATGATGTTTTATTGGTTGTTGAAATTGTGTTGAGTTATTATTGTTATTATTAGATTTTTCATTTGTATTTTGACAACCAGTGATTGGTATATTAATAGCTGATGAAACTTTTGTTAATGGTAAATTTTGTTGGTTATTACTTGTATGAAAAGGATATTGATGATTAAAAGCAGGTTTATAATTTTGATGTCCATTTGGTTTAATGCTAACAACATTAGTTACAGAAGAATTTACAGGTGCAGGTGAATTTAAATTATTTGTAGATGTGGTAAATGACTTAGCAGACCAAATTTTCGAATCTGGTTGATATGCTAATGGTTGATATTGATTTGGTCCTAATGGTTGATATTGATTTGCTCTATTACCAAATATACATGAACTTGATGAACTTTTTTGAACTGGACGATTTGAATTTTGTAATGGTGGCTGAACTGAACTAATTATTGGTTGATAGTTCATATTTGTTGGATAATTTAAATTTTGGGAATTTTGTTGTAATGGAATTTGTACTGTTGAATTGCTTTTACTTAAATTTGTTGGCATTTGTTGTTTAATATAACATGGTATTTGTGATTTACTATTTGATTTCATTAAACCGCCAGGTACATTTGATAATGATACACTTTTATTTAAATTCATAAAACCTGGAATATTTTGTATTACATTGATTTGTTGTTTATTATTCGTTTCATCAATTTGTTGACAATGTTGATATTTTTGTTGTTCACTTACTGGTTCATTGCATATTAATTTATAAAGTTCTTCTTTACTAACATTTTGTCGTATTTTGTTATCTAATTGTGATAATGATAAATTTTTTTGTAATTTATTTGGTTGTACTTGTTTCTGTGGCTGCTGTTGATTATGATAACAACCACCTATACTATTATCAATTGTTGGTATTTTAGTTGTTTTTGGTGGAACTTTTGCAAAAGCACCATGTCCTTCAATACTACTAAAAAATGGTTGTAGTTTTTTATTATTATCATTTGTTTCTGATAAATTTTGTTGTTGTTGATTATCATTAGATATAATTTTGTCATAATTCCATCGTGTTGGTTGTTTTTTTGTTGTATTTTCATGTTTTTTTTCTGACCAAAAATCATTGAAACTTTGTTTATTAGCATTTGATTGATAAATACATGAATTCGATGAACTTTTTTTAATTAAAATTGGGTTTGATGATTTTATAATTGGATTTGTTAAAGGAATTTGTTGTTGTTGCTGGTCAGTTTGTTGTAAATTAGTTTTTGGTATAAATCCAACAATTTCAGGATAATTAATTGGATAATTTGATGGTGTGATTGACATATTTGTACTTGATAAACTTCTTGATAATTTGCCATTATTATTATTAGATTTATTACAAAATTGTGCAAATATAGATGGAAATGATGTTTTATTCATTTGTGCTGTTTGAACAGGTTCAGCAGCTTTAACAATTTGTTTCCAATTATCTGATTGCCAATGTTTATCTTCTTGTGTTTGTTGCTGTGATGTTGATTGTAATATAAGAGGAAATTTATTTTTACTAGTTTTTAAAATACTTTGATGTGAACTTGATTTAGAAAGTGGTATTCGTTGTTGTTGTTGTTGTTCCTGTTGCTGTTGTATTAAACCACTATTTATACTTTGAATTTGATCATATAAATCTTCACATTTTTGAAATTCTTTATGAATTTTTTTATCTAATTCTCTATAATCGGGAAGACTTTTTAAATAATTATTCATATAATCAATTTCTGCTGTATATAAATCACTTTCATTACCAGTCGAACTAGATATATTATTGTTATTATTATTTGTTGTACATAATGATGATGACGGAATTGGTAATGATGAAGAAAGTGCTTGACTATTATTATTATTAGTATTATGTTGTAAACGATTTTGTTGTAATAATTTTTCTATTGCCATCATGTCAGATTGTTTAACTGGTAATATAGAAGAAGAAGTATTTTCTTTTAAATTTACTACTGTTGGTTGATATTTATTATAATTACTATTATTATTATTATTACTTTGTTTTACTGTACTTTTATTATTACTCGTTTTTGGCGACAATTTTTCACTATTTAATTTTTTTGATAGACCACTATTTGTTGTTGCTACTGATGATGAATGTTGCAATTGAAGTTGTCTATTAAAATTTGTAGAATTATTATTATAAGATAATGATGGTGATGATGGTGGTGATGATGATGATTCTGATAATGATAAACTTGATGTTGGTGATGGCATTCTTGGTTTATGAAATTCATTTTGCATAATTTTATTATTTATAACATTTTGATTTGTATCATTAAATTTTGTTAAATTTGTATCAAATTGTAATGGTGGATTATTATTATTTATATTTTTATTCGACATTAATTTATCATTTTTCGTAGGTGGTGGTGATGATGGGGGATGTTTGAATTGGTTTTGTTGTTGCCCAACAGCAGATGATATTTTTAATTTACTAATTAAATTAATATTAGTCGAGTGATTATTATGCATTTCTTTATTTTGTTGTTGATCATTATTATTACTTTTATTTATTAATTTATTACTATTTAATTGTTTATTCTGTTGTTGCTTTATAGATGATATATTATTGACAGTTGTCTGATGTGGTATTATTTCACCACTTCTTTCATTTTCACAATATATTGGAAAATCATATGTTGAGATACGATTCTGGAAAATTATTTTCACTTTATTTTCTTTTATTATATAAAAAAAATTAATTGCGATGAATAAAATATGTTTAGCGCCAAAGCAGTGTACATAATTTATTTATTGATTGCATTCGATGGAGAAGAAAATTATTATGATTTTTTTTTTAAGGTTTGGATAAAATATATGTTTTAGTATTTATATTTAATTAGAATGAGGTGATAATAAATTATGAAAATATGTTAAAAATGAAACATGAAACTATTTTTTTGTTTAAACTTGAATGATTTCATTATATAGAAAGTAATATTATTTTGAAATATTGGAATAGACATGTTATAGAAAAGTTATTGACCTAAACTTTCATCAATATTTATTTATAGAATTTTTCAAATTTTCAAAGAAAAGTTTCGTTAATTAAATTAATCACTGAAAATTTATTGAAATCTTTTATAAATTGGTAAAATTTTAAATAGTCCAAATTTTAAATATTTCTTTGCGGGCAATACGATGATGAAAAATATCAGTGTATGTAACAATACAAATGGTTTACATTAATTTTTCATATAAATATAATTACAAATATTTAATCAAAATTTTAAATTTTTCCATTAATCATTCAATTATTTAGAAAATCCAAGAAAATCCCAGCTATACTAAAAATAACCATAAACGATTTAAAATATAATTTTTTTTTTTTATAAAAACCTGTTGTAGAAAATTTGGTGGTAATTTTGTATTTTTTGGTACAACCAATTTTTTAATAATTATTATTTTATCACCCTCAATTTTTTGTATAGTAACCAGGCGTGGTTGCTGTAGTTGACGTGATCCAGGAAGGGATTGAGGTTTTTTAATTGAACCTGGTACATTACCAGTTGAAGCAGATGTTTTTAATGGATTAATAGTGGTAGCAGTTTTATTATTATTATTAATAGCAATTGAAGCAGATGATGCTGAAGCAACAATTTTTGATAATTCTCCTCCAGTTTTAGCGGTTGTTCCTGCTGCTGTTGTTGCTTTAGCAGCAGCAGCAGCAGCAGCAACAGCCGCTTTTGCAACAGTTGCTAATTTTGGTTTTGGTTGTGGTTTCTTATTGGAATTATTATCACTACGGACAATTGAAAAATGATACAATGGTTTATCATCATCAAGTATACTTTTTTGTGGTATAATTTTACGTTCAACTTTACGTAATACAACACCTAACATTGGTTGATTTTTTAATGTAACCGTTGATTTTGGTGGTGTAACACGTTTTAATGATACACCTAAACGTTCAGAATTTGATGGTGGTGTTTTATATTTACGACGTTGACGTTCTTCAGGTATTATTCTTGATTCATCTTGTTTAATTTCAGTTTGTTCTGTTTTTATTGATTCTTTTACATTATGTTGTTCATGATGATTATTCAAATGTTGTGTTGATTCTTGAATTGATTGAAAATCATTTTGTATTGTTTGTAAAATATCTTGATCCAATGTATCAAATTGTATATTGTCACCATTGATAATAATTCCATTTGTATTTGTCATTATATTAAATTTATCTAAATTTGGTACCGAAATTGGTATTGTTGTAGTCATTGTCATTGTTGTTTGATTTGGATCACCATCTTGTGTAATATCTTTAGTAATTGTTGTTGTAGCAATTTGTTGTTTTGGATCCATCACTAATTTATCATTATTTAATGTATTCGGTGATATTGTATATTCAGTAGATGATAATGATAAATTATTATCTAAATTATTATTTTTATTTTTGTTATAGTCAATTGGTAGGATTTGTGGTGTTTGATTAATATTTAAACAAACTGGACTTGAACAACAAAATAACGGATTACGTGGTGGACAATTTATTGAATCAGTTGGTGTTAAACCATTTTCATCTAAATTCATATTATCAGTTGTTTTATTATTATTATTATCGTTTAATAAATTGTTTTCATTAATTGAATTATTATTATTTAAATTATTATATATTATTTCATTAATATCAGCTTCTGACATATTTTTTTTTATAAAATCAATTTTTGTTTATTATTTGTATAATTTTTTTGTTGATCTAGAATTTAACATTTTAATTACATACTTTTTCACTTGCGCATTTTTTAAAAATTATCGTTTGATAAAATTTATTTTATTTGTATTTTGTTAAATACATTTTCTACTTAATTTGGAATCAATTTTATTATTAATACAAAAATATCATTGACTTATGC
The DNA here is from genome assembly GCA_963932195.1 of Empis livida. Lineage (NCBI taxonomy): Eukaryota > Metazoa > Arthropoda > Insecta > Diptera > Empididae > Empis > Empis livida. Next base: position 28,703,904 of record OZ010645.1, on the reverse strand, counting down.
ATGAAAAAAGAAAAATATCGGACATTGGTCCCCGGAAAAAACTATTATATATATGGAAAGTATTATTTGTTTTGATAAGTTTTATGTTTGAGTTCTCTGAACTTTCAAAAATTTTAATTTACCTGTCAATCAAATTTATTACAATTCTTTAACCCTCATTTACTGACTAATGTTTATTTTTTTCATTTATGAGTAATATTTAATTTCTTGATCATAAAATTCTGGTAGTACGTGAAAGTTTTCAACTTCAAATGTGAATTTTTAATTTGAAAATTTTTTCTAATGGTATCTCGGGTCAAACAAAGAAAATATGAATTTCTGTTAACCAATGACAAAAGGAAATTGAGTTTTTGGAAAAAAAAAAGTAGTACGCGCAATTGAAAAATTGTACATGTTTTCGACGAAAAACTTCGCCTCTTCTTGAAAACTTGAATAAATTTTTATTCAAAGCTGTTTTCCTAACCTTTAATTTTATATATACATATTTTAGTAAGTGAAATAGCTTATTTGAAAGGATATTATCTTATAACTTTGAAAATTTAATGAAACATCATTTATTTTTATACATAAAAAACACATCAAAAAACTAGAAAGAACTAAAATATTCTATAACATTTTCAATGTGTCATGACCTTGATCCCTTTATACAAAAAGTCCACAAAAAAAAAAAAAAATGTATTTTAGGAAAATAGAAAATTTATATCTATAAAAATTGCAATAAATGGATTTTACGATATTTTTGTGATAATAATGAAATTTTTTATATAATTTCTTCAAGTTTTCATCATTTTTTTTAAATTTTCTACAAAAAAAAAACGCAAATTTTTAAAATGTTGGTTTTTTTTTTTAAATATGTATGTTTTTATTTTTATATATTTTTAGAAATCACAGTGTAATTATATTCATTTTATTATTATTTTCGAAACACACATATGAAGAATTGTTGTTATTTTCGAATTTCCTTCACGAAAAAAATTCTCTCAGTGGTTTAAAATCATACAAAAAAAAAAAGAATAAATTCTAAAAATAATTTTATTTTATTTGTTCAAAAAAGAAAAATATTATATTTTTAAATTTATTTTCAATTTTATTTCTCTTAAAATAAAATTTTCCAATGTTTTTTTTTTACATTAAATTTAATTAATTATTTTTGACCACAAAAATTAATAATTTTATTTCCAAAACAAAAAAAAAATAAAATTGAAGAGAATGAATTTAAATTCTCTCATAATTTGTGAGCGAAAATCATATAAAACAGGGGTGGATTTTTTTTTTTTTTTTTAAATTCTTACACAATTTTTCACAATAATTATTACACTATCGAAATTTTTTTTGCAAAATTTTCCAAAAAAAAAAACAAATTATTTAATTTATTTGATTTTATAACCTTTTTACACAACACGACTACACACGGCGACGGCGAGACTGTGTTTCGTTTTAATTACCAATTATTTTACTTATCACAAAAAAAAAAATTATTTTAAATAAACAACGAAGGGTATATATAACCCAGAGACGGATTTAACTAATTAAAAAAAAAAACCAGAAAAATTTGACAAAAAAAAATCTTTTTCACAGAATTAATTTTTTTTTTAGTTTTTTCGTTGTCCGCGTACAACCAATAAATGAAGATTTTTATTGGTGTGCTTTTTTTTCGCTTAAAAATTATAATAATAAAAAAAAAAAATACACAAAAAAAATATATATGTTTTTTTTTGAAAAATATACAAAATTTTCGTAAATACGAAAATTTTAATAATGTGTTGGTATATAAAAGAAAAATGAAAAACCACTTTGAGAATTTCAAATTCAAATTGAAGAAGAAAATTGGGGAAAACAAACCCAAAATTTTTTTTTCCACATATAATGATGATCTGTAGATCTGTTATGAATCTCGTCGTGTTTATCTTCAAGATTTCTCTTAAAAATTTTCAATTTTCTTTGTTTTACTGTAAAATTAAATCATTTTTTTTTGCAGCTAAATACACCGTCAAAAGTTTTGAGTCATAGTAAAAAAAATCTATTTTACTACATAGAGAATTAGAGCAAGGCAAATGATTTTTTGTCTGAAATTCGCTCACAAATTGAATTTGACAGAATTATTTAAAAGAAGTAACTTAAAAATCTGCAAAAAAAAAAAATCTGTATTTTTTGTAGTAGTAATTGTAATTACTACTACAACAGCAGTCTAAAGAAATGTGTTTAAAAGAAAATTCACAAAATAAAAAAAAAAACAATAAATTTTAGACCACTGTAAGCTTTCCCAGATACAGAAACGGAGCATTGTTTGTGCGTAAAAAAATTGGTTCTTCGCAAAATTTGAACTAAACGTAATCAATTGTCAAAAAAATCTTAAATAAATTACGTTTGATAGTCAATTCGTTGACAATTGGTTATTATTGTGGCGCCAGTAACGCGAAGCATTAAAGAAATTAAATGACTTAATCGACAATTTTTATAGTACACCTTATTCTCATTAAACTAACTAAAAATCAAATTTGAAAAATTATTTTTAATCTTCTTACTCACAAAAAAATTTACACTATCACTAAAAATAATTCTATTTTTAACATAAAATAATTTGTATTATGTTTCGTGCTTATTATCTGTCGATCGTACTTCAGAGTCGAAATTAATTTTACACAGAGGAAACAAGAATTGTATAATTTTTTTTTGTTTTGATAGTAATACTAAAATTGAAAAAGAAGATATAGGTTAATCCAATAAAAAAAATACAAAATTTATTATCAGCAAAAATAATGACACAGAGGAAAAAAAATTATAATAAAACTTTTAGAAAAATTTCCAATTTCTATTTCCGGACTTAATAAATTTTATATAATTTTTATTTTATATATTGTACTAATTTTTTCTCTTAGTGTTTTAACACCAAATTTGATTATTATTATTATTGTGGGTGATGCGATTGAGTTAATTATAAAATTTTTTAAAAATTAATATTTTGATGAGTTAATGTTGCGAAAATGAATTATTAAAAATTGAACGATAACATTTTTTAATCACTTACATTAAACAATTGTACATAATCTTTGAAACTCAAAAATTTTAGCTCATCAGTTGTGTCTTTTAAATTTAATTCATCAATATTTAAATCTGTCATTATTATTTATAATAGTAATTTTAATGCCGTCTTATAAAATTAGTATACGGTCCGAATAATTTACTTCCGATTTACTTCAAGTTCAACTCATTGTTATCATTAAAAGAATTCATTTTATTGATTAGCTATTTATAAAATATCATTAATTAAATTCAAATTACATTTTACGAAATCAATTGCAATGATTAATAACACACTATTTCATACAATTGATAAAAAAACTGGTGCTAAATTGTAAGCCAAAAAATTAGAAGAATGTTAGAAATACCAACTATAAAACCAAGAAAAAAAAGATTATTTTCTATTCTGACTTTGAAATTGTAATAGATTTATTTGTAACTATATTTAAATTTATTGCTTTTTAGAATGATAAAAGAGCAAAACAATTTGCATGTCATTTATAAACACTTAAATTAAATGACAAAATTTGAAATCGTGGTTCTTTTGTATCAAAAAAACTAACTATTTATAGATCATACAGTTTACGCTCGATAAATCGTCTAAAAGTTATAGAGTTAAGTTTATTATGGATTAAGACATGGTACTTGATTTTAGTGTGACAGAGCTTGGTTAATTGGGTAAAATTAGCGTCATTAGCTGACTACCAATTCTTTACAAATAGAAACCATTAGCTTAGTTGCTTGTTTGATTTTCGATTCTAAATATTTGTAATAATTAAAAGAATATCGAAAAATAGAAATATTATTTTTTTAACGAATAGCTAGACTAGTTGATATTATGGTGTTTTTACATTTTATTGCCTAGCATATATTTTCACGGTTAAATCACGTAAAAAAATATTTGCCAAGGACATGATCACACAACAAAGAGTTTAGCATAATCTAATTTACAATCAATATATATTGACTAAAAAAAAATTCAAGCAAACACGCAACAAAATGAATTAAATTTAATACTTACACGTAATGAATACTCGATTTTAATGTTTTAATAGTTAAATTTTATTTAAATCATTTATAGTTTTTATATATATTAGCAAAAACTCCTTTAAAAAACCCCACCTAAAGATTTCTTTGATATCAAAACAATGACTGTATGTAATTTATTAATTGGTTAAGCAAGATTTAAATTTTTTAAATTATTAATTAATAAATAGTATATTTTCATAGTAAAAATATTTGTTTGTTTTAAATTAAAAAAAGGATATATCGCAAATATTTAATTAGAATGTAAAACTATAACACGATCAAACCGCGTTGGAAAAAAAAAAATTATCGACGGATAAAAGTTTACGGATAAAAAAAGGGTAAATTATAAAAAAAAAACGGATTAGGGAAATTATTTTTGACTTTTTGTTGTAAAAAAATTATTTCCCTAAATATTATAATGAAAAGTTTTTACCTTGACTGGTGATGCTATCCTATTATCCTTTTCTTTAGCCCGATCACGATGACGACGTCGGGAACTACTGTCCTCGGAATCATCATGACGAAAACGATACTTATGTGCCCGTCTACCTGAAGTTGGTGACTTACGGTGATGTGAACGTTTTGAACGCTCTCTTCGTCGGCGAGATGATCGTTCATAGCTAAAAAGATATTAATGAATTAGTTAAAATAAATGAAAATTATTAAAAAAAATATGAAAATTTATAAAATAAAAATTCCTAAACTCAAATGATGTTATTCGATCTTGGAGATCGTATTTCTCGTCCATATCATTATAATATTTTAAAATAATTGTTAAGTTTAAATCGACCGTCAATGTATTATTAGAGCACATTATTTCTATTTAAAATTCAATATCGAAAATATTAAATATTTTTCTTATCAGTAATTGTATTTTTATATATTTAATTATTTTCGATTCAGTGTCATAAACTAAAAAAATAATAATTTTAATGATATTATGATTACATTTTGATCAATAGAGTGCGCGTTAATTTAGGTCAACAAATTATTATATTTTTTAAAACTATGCTGTTTTGTTTATATGAAAACTAAATAAAATTTCCAATTAATGTGTTTATTAATATACTTCAGAGAAAGTTTAAATGTCGAATAAATTAATTTTTCCAACAATTGAAAAAATTTCAATGTTTTCGATATTTATTAACATTCATATTTATCTTATAACAATCAAAATTATCTCAAGAATATCGACAAAATTAACACGAATTTTACAATATTGATGTTTCGCATTAACTGAAAATAAAGTACTATAAATAAGCTGTTTTAAACCACTAAACACTGAACAATCTACACACTATTATAAAACCAATTAGCCCGTAAAACTTTTTTTCATTCCAATTATCCAAAGCAAACTTTTAAGTGATAATTATAACAAGTTTTACGGGCAATAGACAAAATATTTGTATGAAGCAATCATAAGAAAATTATAATATTATTTTTCGTCCATATAGTTTTATTAATTTTCAGAGCATATAAAAGTTAATAAATTGGAATATATGTACAAAAAAAACTTAATCACAACTTACAAAATTGGTATATATGGTGATAGTGATGGTGGTGGTGGTGATAATTTAAATTTATTGAAATTATTTAACAAAGTATGCCAATTTCCATATACCAATGGATATTTCCAACACATTGCAGACATTTTTAAAATTTTATAAAAATAAATGTATTAGAAAAATATTTTAAATTATTTTGAATTATCAATTTCGAATTATTTTAATTTTTATTCCAATTCTTTGTGAGTACAAGTTATTTGTTCAATTTGTAATAGAATACTAATCAGACTGATTTTTTTTAAAGAGAGAAACGATCATTTCTTTTTCAGATCTAACAAACTGTGATGTTGCTGTTATACTTAATACATCTTTTTGCATCAATAGCAAGCTATAATTCTTAACCCTTAAATGCCAAACGACTTCGATTTGGCTGAAAAAATATATTATATTGGAAATGACTCATATATATATATATATACAATTTTTAGCAAAAACGATGAATTTTGAGCAGTGGATTCAGAACTGTAAAACTGAATCATAAATGCCCAAGTATTCCTGTAGGAATTCCTGGGCAGTTATGATTATATAACCATATTATAATTATATTTTCTTTGCTGAAAAACTTATACATATAAACAACTATTTTTTTAATCCAATAAGTATTTTTCAAGAAGAATTTGCTAACACAATTTTATTACTCTGTGAAGCACCTCCGATAAATCGAGTTAATGTTTGAGACAAAATTATGTGATGAAATAAGCTGTTTAAAGTAGGCTTCGAAAAAAGTCCCTACTAAAAGTATAAGTCAATAGAGAATATTAAATACATACATCAACTTAGACGACCGTTCCTGTAGTAACTATGAGGTATTTAAGGGTTAATTATACAATACAAATAAAATATAATTATGATAAGGGAGATGTCGGCATTTTTGACTTTAAATTAATTGAACGACATTTTTGTTTATTATCAATGTAACATTTTTTTTTAATTAGAAATTATTTAGAATAATAAATGAAAAAAATATTTAGAAACCGCATATGCTTAATATGTAATATAGAATCCTTAAATTAACGTCTTAGAAACATAGAAATATATTTCAAAAATATGCCTGTTTTGATGTTGACAAAAAACGGCTTTGTACTTCATTTCGAAGGTACAAAAACATTATGAATCTTGCAGCAGCCCACAAAATATTTTAAGAATATAACTGACTGACGCGTCAAATAAAATTATAAGAATAATCAATGTGAAATTAATTTATTCGTTCAAGATACAACAACAAATTAAGAAATATTGAAACAAGTTCTAGTTTTTTTCTGAATAACTTACTTAATTTATTATTGCTTTTCGAGCGACATAAATTAATTTTACATTGATTGTTCTTATCATTTCGTTTTATCATAATATTAGGTTAAATATTTTTAAATTACAAAATTAACGAATATAACTTTTTATGAATGAAGAAATCAAACAATATGAAAAGTTTTTTTTATTTGGCAAAGTTGTATTTCTTGACCTAGACATAAACCAAACATAAATTTTAGTATTTTTTCGGGTTTATTTTTTTTTGTTATGTTTTTCTTTGTGTAGTTTTTTATTGATATTTACCAAAACAAAACTTTATTAATACCGATTGATGATACTAAAAAAGTAGGTGGTAGACATCACATGCAAATAATTATTGAAATAAATGTGAAGGAAATCATAAATGAGTTGCCGAGACTTGTAATAACTATTGGAGTAAACATTTTTGAATCAGATACTAAATAGTTGAATAGAACATCCACCGGATGGATGCCCTAACTATTTTAAATGTACATTGTCTGAAAGATTCTTAAATTTGTTACAAAGAGGTGAAAAACACGATTGTTGTATTTACGAAATGATTTGTTGATACATAGGTTGTTAGTATTGAAAGCAATTTTCATCGATAAAGAAAGAACTTTCATTATAGAGTGAATTTAGTGTTGTTAGAATAATTTAAGTTATGTAGGTTGATATATTTCCATTTCTACTTTGATATATATTTCAAAATATTTATATGAAATTTATTTACAAATATGAGATATTTATATATATGTAAACAGCAAGTCAGAAAACTAATTCTTTTAAAATTAATTCTGTAATCTATGATTCATTTAATTTGATTAAAACGTTAAATATATTTATTCATTAAAAGAAATAAAATAGAATACAAACTTTAAAAATGTAATAATTATGGTATATTTAAAATAATTTTATTTTTCTAGCATTGATAGTTTCCGCCGTTTCAAATAAAAAAATATATTTACAAAAAATAAAATCTTTAAATTTATTGTATTGAAGAAAATCAATTACACGTATTTCTTATTATTTAATTATATTAAATAAAATTCAATAAATTTCTAGACGTTTACAATCAATTTTATTATAGACTAAATAAAAAATTATAAAAAACTGTAGGCAACCAAAGAAAATATCTTTTTAATTAACATATTCAATAATAAAAAAAAACAGTTGTTATTCGCCAGTCTGTAAAAAATATGTTTTATGTTATTTTAATTACTGATTAATTCAAATGTAGAACTTATATTAATACTTAAGTCAGGGTCCATAATTTTAATTTGCTTATTAACACAAAAATTTATATTGTGGTGACGGGAAATAAATTAAATATAAGTTGAGATTTTTAATTGAATAAAATAAATTGTAAATTAAAACTGAAAGATTTAATTATATTTAAAAAAAAAAAAATTACTTAGTTATTCATAAAAATGATCACACGATGTAAACATATTTTAATCATCACTGATTATGAGTTGTAAAATTAACACATTTTTCAATATTATTTGCAATCTTTAATAAATTGTCAATAATTTTGCGTTGGTTTATTTTTTTTAAATAATTTTATTCTTCTAATCAAGTTTTATGTTTCTATAATTTATATCAACTACTTTTAACTTTAGATAGATTTAATGTAAAAAATATTTTTAGATCATATTGAAAATTAGTAGTTTTTTCTATTAAATTATTAGTCATTATAAGAAAATTATAACAATAAAAAAGTCATTAAATTGCAAATAAAATGAATTAAACAAGACAAAAAGAATTTATATGAAAAATTTGAAATTATGTTCTTTAACCACAGTGCTACACAGACCTTGATGGAATTACATATTTATTAGGTAGTTTTTAAGATTATTTTAATGTTGGTGTGTTTTAATCAAATATAATTTTGAGCTATTAAAATAATAGCTGAATTATTTATTTTTATTTACTTTTATATTATATATACAGGCAAACATATAAATATATGTTGTATATTATAGAAACTTCAGAAGTAAATTAGGAAAATTAAATATTTTTGAGCAAAAATACTACTGTATATGTTCTTAATAAAATTAAGCTTTTTTTTTATAATTTATATGTTCATTTTTGATAGAACAATAAGTTCTAATCAGGGAGGACAACATTATTGTATATTCTATATCAATGCAGTCGTTTGGCTTTTTGGAATACTTTTAACACAATACCTTTACTTCTAGAACAACATTAATTTTCTGTTAGACTACATGTGACAATTATTCATTATTTTTAAATTAAGAAAATCTCTCCAAATTTTTATTGTACAAATGTAAAAAAATACTTAATTAAGAATCTACATAAGCGAAAAATTAATGAACAACAGATTCTAAGAAAGGTTGACTTAAGTCCTTTGAATGACTGATTAAAGACTACTTCAACAGTATTTTTAAAACAGATAAATTATAAGACAGGAAAACGTAATTATTATACCGTGTTTTATATTATAAAATATATTTACAAAACACATAGGAGAACTGTCTGCAAACATTAAGTATATTAATTTTTGCCCAATTTATCTTAAATTATGTCACTAAATTTGGAATTTAATATGTAATACAAGGAAAATATATTGGTTGGAAATTTAAAAAAAAAAAAAAATAAAACCATAATAATATTTCAATAAAACTTATCCTTATTTCTATTTATTATATATTTTAAATCTGTAACTTTGTATTTAATTGTAATATTTTTTTCATTTCATAAATTTCAAATGAATCCCACACACACACAATATTAATAAATAATATGACTGCAATTTTTATTTATTTCATTTTTAAAAAAACATATAAATGCGTTTTTCATGTACTTCTCATGTTTTACAAAAATAAATAATATAAATTTAGTGTAGGTACCAAACAGCTTATAATTTATAATATTTTTTTCTCCAAATTTTTTCGAGGATTTACTATTTGCACATCGAAAGTTTCTATTATTTCATATAATTTAATATTTTTTTTTTCTTAATAAAATATTTGTCAATATTTATTTATTTAATAAATAAATGATCAAAAATAAGTTGACTTTTTGTAAAATTGTTAAAATTTTTTTAAGGTGGTAAACAAGGCCCGCAACATATAATTTTCTTGAAATAACGAAAATTTTTATTGGTAATATATTTCTTTCCCCTCAATTTGCATTTTAAATTCAACCAACCTACACGATTAAGAATTGGTAAAAATATCTTAAATAACCAGTTTTAAATTTTATTTAAAAATTTGTTTTTATTATTTTGTAGATTGTAGTAAAAAAAACCGATTTATATTTAAAATTATTGCAACAAAAAATTACATAATTATAATAAAATGAAAAAAAAAATTAATTTTAATTATAAATTGTAATTGATTTAATCGTTTCGTAAAAAGAGAAAACTACGTACGTAAAGAGAGGTTTTAACAATTGCGACAATGTCCCTCCCAATTAATGAGACATTTGTCGGAATCGGAACACAGTAATTTTAGGTATTAGTTAGTAATCATCTTTCTAAGTTATAAAAAATTAATTAAAGATTGAAAGCTGGAAATTTGGTAAAACTTGATAAGATAAATTCTAAACATTTAATCTTCAAATTTACAAAAAAACTATGTGAAGTTTTTTTAAAAATTTTAAGATAGAATGTTTAACAATTGAAATCAGAAGTTATCTAACAGAACAGAATATTTAAATTTTGGCAAATATGCACTGAGTTATCCTAAAAAAAGATTCAAGACTTATGAGCCACTCCATAATATATACACAGATTAGAATTTGATATCCGCCGGTAAAACTTTCTTATTTACATTACCTATAATTATATATTAACTACACGGTTCAAAATTGAAGTGTATTTTTTCAACTTCATCCAACTTTTCTGAGTTTAAAAATATATTTTGAACGATTTTGTTGATTTTTTCAACCTCTAATGTTGGAAATATTAAATTATTTAAAAATCTAAACATTGAAAGTGGGTTTTTAATCCTAAAGAACTGTATTCATCTAAATTGTATAAAAATAATAATTTTTAGACATATTTTGTGTTTAGAACAGCTAACCACAGGCTTGAATTTGTAAACCTTAATTAATCATAAAAAAATTGAATAAAGTTTAAATAGCATCAAAAAATGTGTAAATATCACAGGACTAATCTGTGATATCTACATCTTTTAAAGCTGAATTATTTTAAAATAATTGGTACAAAAATTCATATTTATGGCCTGATATTTAAAACTTGAAATAGTACATCTCAAAACTCCAAAATTTAAATTTTTTCATTAAAAAAAATTGGAAATCCTTAAAGAAAAAAATCATCTTTGATGTTGGAAAATTGCATTAATTTTAGTAAGGATAAATATGCAAACCTTTAAAGTTGAAAAAATAAACTTCAAAGTCGAACCGTGTACACACGATAAATGCATTTAATAAAACTTGCTTAGCCACAAGACTTGACTTGACTGTTGAAGCCATCATCACTACCGGTCTTTCAAACACACACTTGTATTATGAAATGCAGTTTGGATTTTTCTTAAGTTTCTAATTATAAAATGACCGACTGGAATTCAAAAACAAAAAGAAAACTGAGAAAATTTTCAATTTAATATGCAAACTTATTTATTGAGAATACATTTTTTATATTAATGAAATTAAAAGTGAAACCTTGAAAATGAAAATTTTTATAAAAGCGAAATTTTATGGAAAAATACAAAAAAAAAAAAACTAATAAACTTTCGATATTTATTAATGGTATTATGGTTAATATAAGAATTATATATTATTTAAATTAATTTATTACTGAATAATAATTATAATGTAAATTTAAAAATAAAATGAACATTTTAATAAATTTTATGTTTTACTAAGTTTTAATACCTGTCAATTTTATTTTAATTAGTTTTCCTTTGGAGAAATTTATAGTTATAGATAAAAATCAATTTTGTCACTAGTTTTACATGATTTTCTTTATCACTAGTTTTTGCATAAATTCTATTTGCAATTTTCTTTAACACACAACTTTTACTAAATATTTTACTATTTCTTATTTAATTTAACGAATATAATTGTTCATGTTAAATTTTTCAATGAAAACCACCCGAAAAGCAATTAAATTTCCTTCAATAAAATTTACATTTTAATTGTCAAGATACTTTTTTTTTTATTTATATTTCGTAAATTTTTAAATATTTCATCCTACTTAAAATAAAAAAATTAAATTGTGTCAATAACACAGAAAGTTTTTAGCGCCTCAATAATAAATAAACAAAACTAAAATACTAAAAAAAAAGTAGTTGAGTAAATTTTGAAGTTTAACCAACTATGACACTAGCAAAAAATAATCATTTTCTAAAAAGAATAACAAAAAATTTACTAATTTAATAATTTATGTAATTTTTATTATGCCTCAATCGATTTAATAATATATTTTTTTAAAAAATTAATAATTTAAACAAGAAAAAAACTTAATATTAATAATTTTTCTATTTTGGTTGTGACAAGTTTTGTTTTACTATCAGTTTCTAACGTAAATGGTAATCGGGGATTAAAATAAATTTTTTTCTGTTGATTGTCGCGAAGATTGATTGATTTATTTTATTTTAGTAAAATATATTTTTATTTTTGTAATTTTGATTATATTTTGAATTGAAATGTGCTAAAAAAGATTCATTGTGACAATACATCCATTGGTTATACACTGATTAGAATTTGTCTAAAGAAAATTCCTAAGAAATGACAAATAATTGAGATCTAGTTTGAACAGAAGTAAATTGTATGAGCAGTTAAGAGAAAGTTGTCCACAGGATGGATTTTAATCAAATATGGATACTTAAAATATAGAAATATATTTTAAGCCATTGCTAATTTAAACTAGACTATTTACAAGTGCAGTTTGTTTCGATAAATCTCATTGAATTATTCTATTTCGAATTATCAAAGCAATCTCCTAAATTTGAATACAAAATCTTGTGACTTGCTAATTTATAAATATTAAATAGTAATTAATATTTTATTCAAATGTATCTTAATTTAGGATAATAAAATTATGCAATTTGATTTTAATTTTAATAATAGATCACAAAAGCTAATAATTTAATTTTAATACTGATTTAATCATCTGTTATTTAAAAATTATTTATAAGGTTTAAAAAAGCTTTGTCATTATTATATATAAAGAACAAGTTATGGTAAAATAATTTAAAGATAATTAAATAGTAGATAAAATTTAATTTATTAATTCACTATTTAAAATTTAACGCACAAAACAATCAATTCTTCTGTATAAATCCACTGATAGTTCTCTTCAAGTATAAATCCACTGATATTTCTAAATATTGCACGGTAAATTCAATTAAACATATAATTAACACATAATTTGTTAAACACTTGAAATTAAATTTATTTAAAGCTAAAAAAAATTTAACTTTTGTTAATGAACAGAAATTTCAAAATTGACGAAGAGAAAAAAGTGTAGGAATAAAAGTTCTTCAAAAAAACAAAATCTTGTGGGTAAAAAATTTTTTTCATTCCTTTTTGAATTTGCTTCAAACAAAACGGTTTGAAATTGATTGATTTAATTAAGGAATGTGTTATCCGCCCACAGTATTAGTACTTTATATATTCTCGCACTTACATCAAAATGAAAAACTATTTTAAAGTGACAGAATATAACAGTTTTTTTCAGCTATATCTTAATTTTGATCAAACAAACTACGAGATTGTAATTAAATTTGTCAATATTAACAGTTTTTGAAGCTTTCAAAAACTAAAAAAAAAATTGCTAATTTTAAGAATTAAAAACTTGAAAAATTATCACACAATAAATAAACATTTTTTTCTTTTCATTTTAGCTTAAATTCTTTTTTTTTGACAAAGTTTCTGACTATAAACTGAAATAAAATATTTAAGACTAACAAGACAAATTATTTAACCTTGTTGGAATTAGTAATAGAATTTTCGTTTTTTTAAATGATGTATTTATCAAATAATTAACGGGATTCATTGACAAGTTTCTGACAAGAATAATCTGTTTAATAAACAACCAAACAGTTGTAATGATTTTTTTGTTTTGGTATTGAAGAACCATTCCTTAGGCCTATTTCTGCTAAAAATGGCAACAGAATATTTATTAAAAGTTTACTTTACGATAATTTTCAAATTAGTCACCATTAGTCATTGTTTATAGCATAGTCCATCCGTCAAGTTAATGGTAATTTTTCAAAAAAATATTGACAAGAAAATTGTCAATATTGACATATTTAGCAGCATAATGGAGTGACTAATCCATCTTTTTCTCTTCTAATAATCGAATTCAGAAATCAAACTTAGCTGAGAGATTATCTAGTGTTGTATCTAAAATTCATAAAAAGATCACAAGTAAATATGTGAGACGTAATCGAGTCTAGTGTAGGATAGACGTAAAATAGTTTTATTTAAATTTTTCCAGCTATGTTTTCAACGGCAACAAATATTACTTATCACAAAAAATGACAAAATAACAAATTATTTTTTAAAAAATTCAGAAATTCCAATGATAAATTTTAAGTTTTGAAATTCGTTAATGAATGTAAAAAAAGAAAAATCCTTTCTCACCAAGTTTGCGATTAAATTAAAATAAAATGTCGTTTATGAATTCGAGCAGAATTTTAAATTTCTTGCTTAAATTTTGTTAATTAGTTGTTCTAAGAGCATGATTTGCTTTCCTATAATCTAGGTTAACTAAAATTACACTTCTACTTAATCAGGAAGCTATTAATAATATTAAATGGGACGGTTGGCGGCATCTAAAAAACAACAACAAAATAAAATTATTCAAAAAACAAACTATACTAATTCTTAATACTTAATTACTTCAATGTTTCGCTTAATAACACTTTGTGTCTCATTTATAATTATTATTATTATTATCTGTTTTCATAACCGCCTGAAGATATTAAAAATTCATGTGACAAAATTAATATATTTTTTTAATAACTGAAACAAAATAAAAATTCTTCACAATAAAAACTAATTTTATGAATACATAATTTTTTCAAAAAAAATATATTAATATTGGCTATGTTTTTCTCGTTTCACAAATGTTAATTTTCTATTAACTGTATAACCATAAAAGTTATTGACTTATTATTGAGTTATCATGCTTTCTATGAACAAAAAAAAATTAAAAAAAATCTCTGACTTCTGTAAAATGATTCTGGGCCAATTCCACTAGGCACAATTACACTAGGAGAGTCTAAATTTCTTGAGTGAAATTGTTCCCTAGTGCAAATGTTTGGGAAACAGTTCTTTGGCAACAGTTCCAAATTATAGCAATTTTCAACCCCTAATGCGTTTGCCAAATTGAGCGAGTGAAATTGATAAGTGGAATTGGACTGTTGCTAGTCGAATTGTTCTAGTGGAATCGGCTGGTTACGTATATAATGAGTCAGAACTAAATCATTTTTTTGTTGTATACGCATAAAATATGCGGGAGTAACTAAAGTTTTTGATTGAAATCTCTTCAATATAAACCAATATGAAAATTAAAAAAAATCGCCCAATGAAGTTTGATATACAATTTTTTTAACCGCAACGGTTACACCAGCAGCATCAAAACCAGAACTATAAGAATACATTATGCTATACGTCAAAGTGTAGGCGAACAAATTATTATCATAGAATATTATAATATGTATAACTTTATTTTGATTATAATTATTAGCTTTACTGAAATTATTGCAGAGAATATAAAATTACCTAATTTTTGAATACATGTAGTTGTAGTGAGTATTATAACATTTTTGGTTTTAACAAATTGACAAAATAAAAATAATTTAGTAAGCTGGTTAATGAAATTAATGCATTGGAGTGGGGATCAAACCGGTTTTGATTTTAATTGTCTCAGTCTAAGAAATAAAAAAATAATTTACAAATTAGTATGATTAATTTTTTCTGTACGATATTTGTGTATGAAAAAATTTTGAAATTTTGTAATCAAATAAAATATTGAATTTTATACGAAAGATATAATTTTCAAAAATTATGTGCTGATATTTTACTATAATTTAAAAATTAGTTATTAAGATAAGTGGTACAGTAGATAAAGCACCTGCTTTCCAATTGGACAAGGATAATCAATTTAGGTTAATACGTCCTATCCATTAGTCAACAACAAAAATAGAAATTACGGCAAAACGTCATTTATTAATCAACAATTTTACTTTGAAAACTTTTATACTTTTAGTATTTTGAATAATAATAATAATAATCATAATATTTCTGAAATCAAATGAAAACTATCGTTAAAATTCAACAATTTTTTATTTTAGTATAATTTGAGTCATACTTTAGATACTATCGAATAATTTTAAAATTAATTCTCTTATGGATAATAATAATTTTTCCTACATAAATCACTAACAAAATCCCAGTAGTGTATTTCCATATACATACATTAGCAATTATTATTAAACTTTAATATCTCGTAAGGTTAACATAACAATTCACGAAAAAAAAAATAATATTAATAATTTGTCAATTAAATTCAATATCTTTTTTTTAATAATGTCTTTATAGCAAAAGCAATATATAATTTTTTTCCCATTTTAACACTACAATTTAATAAATAATTTATTCTGTAATGTATTCCCAAGTATAGCATTTATATATTTTCATTTCATTTAAAAGAAGAATGAAAAGTGCTCATAAAATTTATAGACTAAAATTTATAGTACATATTGAAAAAAAAAAAAAATCTTAAATTGATTTATAAACATCATAAACGAAAATCAATTAAATATTATTTCTGCAGTTGAGACTAATAAATTGTTTTTGATGTTGATTTCAGCCTACATGTAAGAATCAATTAATTTTTTTACTATTATTAAAAAATGTTGATGGGAAATTCTTTTGACTAGAAAATTTAAATTTTTCTTGTTCTTTTTCTTTATCATTATGTTTTCATTTAACCTTTAAAACTAGAAATTGATATAGAATTTTATAAAATTTATGAATTTATATTAGCGGTATCAAAAAAAAAAATTTCTATATCTTTTTTTCAATGTCAATTATTCATAATAGCTTTTATGTAACATAATTTTTTTAATCATTTCAGGGAGATTATAGACTTACAAGTTGGTACATACAAAAAATATAATTAAATTACTAAATATGGTTGAAATTTTTCGACTGGAATTTAAATTATTACTATAAAATATTTTATTTCTTTTTGTTATAAAAATAATTATGGTGAAAAAAGATTTATGTTGTGTCAGATAAAATATATTGACAGCTTCTGTTGTGTGTGACAATATTTCTTAATATTAAGCTTTCTATTTATTTATGTAAAATTTCAAATAAAGTAAAATAGAAGAAATTTTTTTTTTTCGTTTAAAACATACTTGTAAAAGTTACGCTTTCATCAATTAATCAAAATGACCATTTTTTTTTTTTTGATGGTCTTTACAATCAAAGAAGTAAAATGGGTTTGGCTTTTCTTCCAAAAATTGTGTAATTATGTTTATAGTGCAATTATAAATATATTGTTGTTTATTAAGTATTATTTTGGATTACCAAATTAGTGATAATCCACGTTAAAAAAAACTCACAAGTTTACATTACTAATCACATTTTGCTACTGTGACTGCTAATTTATTGTCACAGATGACTATAATTAAAAGTTAAAATTTAATTTACTTAGCTGAAAAAATTCTTATGATATTGTGACAGTGTAACTATCATAATTATTTTACAAATAGCATCCCTGTTTATGTAATTAAAAAACTAATAATTTCATTATATTTTCCGTGCTCGTAATTTCTCCTATAAATTATGAAATTAAAACAGTAAATTTACTTTATTCTTTTAAATGTAAATCTGACAATTATAATAATTTAAATAAACACTTTTTTTTTAGTAGTAAAAAAAACCGAAAAGATCACTAACCTTACTCAATACAAAAACATTGCAAAAACTTGTGTGAATAATATTAGAATAAAAATAAAATAGTCATAAATATTCAACAAAAAATTATAACATTCGGCAATCAAAGTGGTAATATTTAACAATCAATAGAAATAAAATCTCAAAATCTAATATACACAAATTATGTCTTAAAATAATAAAAACTGACTAACAAATCAACAGTGATCTTTCTGGCCTTCAGAAATATTCAAATTTTTCAGTTTTTTTTATATAAAATATAAAAAGAGATCTTATTCGAAAAAAATATAAAGATGGTCAAAGTCAACGACAAAAATGTCCAAAAAAAGACAAATCTATAAAAAAAACATTATCTAAAAATAAAACGTCGCATTGCCACTACTTAAAACGATGTCGCTCCATCCCTGCTTCTATCATTTTTGTTTTATTTACCTACTTAGAAAGTGAACGTAAAAAATCGCCTACACCACACACTGAACTTTATTAAAGAAGCTAATATTAGTTGCTATAATTATTATTATTATAGCACGTAAATGATGCTTTTTATTATTTGAAAATTGTAAATTATATTAAAAAAAACCATATCATTTTTGCGGAATCATATTATAACATAGAAAACTGGCAGAGCAAAGCGCTCGTTTCATTATTTTTGTATTTATTTAAATTTTATATTAAAATTGGATTTGTTATTATTTTATTTTATTAGTATACACCTTGATATCTTTTTTCGTTTTCATTTTGGTTATAGAAAAAAATTAAAATACAAAACAAAATATTTATAGTGTTATACATTCATATTAAGAATGCGGCACCATCAGTACACCAAAAACGTTAAGAAAATTACGATTAGTCATTAGAAAAAAATAAATAAAATTAATTTTTGTCGGGAAATTTATATTTTATATATATAGTTTTTTTTTACCATAAGTAAAGCATTTTGGGAAGGTCAGACACGCACTACAAACGCAATGATTCTTGAAAATTATTTTGTAACTTAGTAACAAGCTAGTTTAGCTTTGAAATTTTAATAATTGCAGATGGAATAAATGGCAAAAAATAAAAAAAAAAATAAATACAGCATAATTAACCTTAATATTTATGCTAAAGCTATGAAATAAATTTTGTGATTAAAAGCTTAGAAAAAAATAGCAAAAACTTCAACAATTATAAGAATAAATATGGTTTGAATATTATTTTGTAACCACAAATAAAGCATTATTATGGTGCGTATAAAAAAAATCAATGAAGGATGATTTAAGTTAGTAACTAGATCAGATTATATTGACTTTCTTCAAACACAGAAGTAATGAATTTAATTGACTGGAAAATGTAGATGGACATTGAGTTTTCAGAGGCCAAGACTGAATTTTTCATAAAATGACTTAAATGTAAATAAATCTTCTATGTCCTGAGATATCTTTGTCTTGTTTTAATAATAATATGCGAGCTGGATTCATCATTATCAAACATAGTAACCACAACTACTGACTTTAGTATTTTGTTTCAAAATCTGAGACTTACAAAAAAGCAGATCTTTACAAACAAAAAATCCTAAATTTGGGCCAAAAAACTTATCACTCTAGTTTCCAGCTCTACGAACCTTTTTATTATTTTAATTTGATGATATACAACTGCGTTTATTTAATTTGCTAGTTTCGTTTCTTAAGTATAAAAATTACTTATAAAATAAAATAAATATTTTTTCTTTGCTTTTTCTCTAGAAATTAGGCCGATTTATTTTTTTTTACACTACATTTCGTTTGTTGTGTTTTTTAGCTGCTAATAGTTTATTGTGGCTTCAATCAAAGGTTAAATAATAATTGCGAAAAAAGCAAAACTTTTCAACGTTGTTATTACCATTATCATTTTTTTCTCGGATACTATTTCATTCTTAGAATAAGGTGGCTTCTTGTTTTATAAGTAATTCAAAAATTAGTTTTAAATTTAATTTGTTTTTAAAAAGATCTTAATTTTAATTATTAACAAATTATCACTTGTTTTTTTATAATTTTAGCATATCTGATAAATATTTCAAATGAAAATTACCGAAAATGTGTTGAAATAAACATTTTGTATTGTAAAGTTTTTAATTAGCATATAGTACTGAACAAGTAATTTTGAAGAACACCAATTTATGATAACTTTGTCCCAAAATAATTCTGTAATGTAGTTTTAGTTACTGAAATAATTACACAATTTAATAAGTTTTTCAATTCGAAAGAAACAAAAAGTTCACCATCAGGGTTTGTAGTGACAAAAGATATTGGGACAATAAATTTAGACAGCTGTAATTTTATGATTCAACAATAAGATTAATTTTTTTATTATATTATTTGAATATTTTTTTAATTACCGACTGATGATTTCTAAATTATTTAACACTTGACAAACACTTAAATTTCATTTAGTAATTAAATTTTATATTAGCTAGTAGTTAATTTTTACTCAATTTAGTTATTAACATTATTTTAATTATCCTATGACAGCTAAAATTAAGAGCCATTTATAAACATATATATAATTTAGATAGAGATGTTTATTGCAATAACGATATAAGCAGATATAAAATTTAATTAGTGTTATAATAATTTGATTCTAAGACATATAATTATTGCTAAAAAAATTATGACGGAATATGTTGTAAATATGTCAGTAAATTAAGCTGAAAAATTAATTACTGTCGTGAAATTTTATTGAATTTTCGTTAATATTCAAATAGTATGTGAAGTGCACATTTGAAATGATCTACTAATTTAATTAAAATAAAAATATAAGCAACACTTCACAAAACTGACTAAGAAACCTTAAAACAAAGCGTTGTTCATTCAAACAAAGAATTTGTGGAAATATAAACGAAAGCAAATTCCACACAACATAAGTTTTTATTTGCTTTTATAACATTTTCAGTTTCAGTCCGATTAATTAATAATAAAAAATAAACGACCAATGACCTCAACAGCAAATGAACCCCTACTGTCACGATATTTCCTATTTTTTTAAGGAATTTACTAAATTAGATGTTCTAGTTCTAAATCAAAACAAAAAAAAATCTAGTAAATTGTACAGTAAAACGAACAAAACTTAATGAAATTTAAATCTTTAACATAAATTTTTAATTTTTATAAATCATGTTTTGTGTCACTGATTATTTCGTTAATCATTAATATAATTTCAAATATAATAAATTTTACATTAAACTTGGAGAATTATTAAAAAGCTAGGAAATTTTTGTTTTCATTTTTAATGAAATAATAATAAGATACATAGCATAAATTTTCATTAAAAAGACATTTTAACACTTATGATTCTAGATTTTAACATTTCACCAGGGGTAAAATGTATTTTTATAATTATAAAGAAAATACAATGATGGTCATTGACATTTTTATGCATTTATTAGTTTAACAAATAAACTTGATTATTAAGCTAGCTTAATTAATTTTTTTTTGTACATTAATCAGAAATGTTTGTGTATATATTTCCACCCCTTTTCTTATGTTGAAAGAGGAAGGATTTTTGAATAAAGTAGGATTATTTGAATTAAGTAGAAATTAATCTTATAGTTTTTTTCTACTTGATTTCCTTATTCGTTTACGTTTCGGAAAATTATTAGACTGAGTTTTAGCAGCTAATCATTTTTAATGAAATACAAATAAGATACACTTAATTTAAATCTTCATTAAAAAATCTTTATTTAAAAGACGTTTTAACAATTATGATAAAAACAATTTTTTTTCAATTTATAAATATAGTCTAATAAGTGAAAAAAACAACTGTACATAAAAAAACCTTAATAAATGAAAACAATCTACCAAAATTTACAAAATAAATATGGTGCTTTGACCTTCAATATTAATACATTTAAAAAAATAAATTAAAAAATCTGTGTCTCAAGTTTCTGTACAATTTCATTTAAGTTTAAAGTTTTTGCAAATTGATAACATTTTTATATTTTATGGTGTACTCAATTTTGTTATTTAGTCTGATGATGAATAAAAAAAGATGACCTTAAGAAATACTTTACTGCAAATATCGTTGAATTTCTTAATTAAAAATAAATATTTATGTGAAATTTGAGACGAATATGTTGTTTTCAATAATTACAACTTTATAAAAAAGACTGAAATGTTAATTTATTGTACCGCAATAATTCTTATTTAGAATCACATTATTAAGTGCAGATTTTAATATATACAATGATTAGCCTTAAGGAATTTGAATCAGTAAGTGACATAAGTCAATGACTTACCCTCCTCGTCGCAGTCACAATATTTCTACAAGTTTAAACGCTTATTCATAAATACTACATACAAGTTTCAATTGTTATCCCAAAAGTCTGTTGAACTTTCGTCTAAAATTTAACATTTTTTTGAAATTCTTTTCTATCTTAAAAACCGAAATGATTAATTTTAAATTTCATCAGCATCATCATTGACACTGTAACGTGATTTAATTGACGTACAAATTATTAGTATAGAAGAGGGCAAAAAACTATAACTGTTTTAAGGAAAATTATATATATATATATATAAAAATGTATTTCCTACCTAAAATAACAAAGTTATTAGTAATCCTACAAGATACAAGATATAACTGAGCGACATAAAGAAATATTATATCAAATATCATTCAAAAACAACACATCCGGATGAAATATTATTATTGTATATAATTTGGGTTGCTCATTATTTGGAAAATTTAAAATTATTTCATAATAATGCATAACGACCTTTAAACAAATAAAAAAATCAGACAACCAAATATAATTTTTTTTTCTTATTAATTCGTTCTACCAAGTCAAACAAAATATTCACAAAATATTTTTTTTAAATTTTATTAAGCATTTCTTTACGAATAAAAAAGTTCAAAACAAACAAATCAAAACATAAAATCATTATAAAAAATAAAACCTTAAAACAGAATTAGGCTCAACGATTCATGAATATTAAAGCAAGGCCGTCACCCAACAAAATTCATAGCCGATTCATATAATTCCAAAATTTGAAGGCAAAATTGTGAACAGGTGCTTATATTTTTACGACTTCACAAAATTTCAAAAAATATTGTCAATTTTCATTTCCGACATTAATCAGTCAAAAATCGGTGAAAATATGATAAAAGTGAAAAATTACTGTTTATGACAAGCTTTAAATTTTACTGTCAAACTGTTAAAGAAATATAAATTTATTTCTAGTAAATATGGCCAAAAATGATGCTATATTTCATTCCAATAAGTAAAAATCCGACCAAAAATTATCTGCTATTTAAGCGGAAACTAAAATTCAGTAAGACCATATCCTATTCAGGAAATTAAAATTCACTATAAGAAAAGAACACATCATTATTCAGTTTATTAAATATAATTTTTCACCCGTTAAAATTATCCCAAAATAAGAAAAATACAAAAAATATTGGGGTCATTTAACCCTCAACGCTTTTGAATTTCACATTTGTATCAAAATGAGGGGGTAAAGAAACCTAAATAAATATGCTTCACCGTTTCTATTTATTACTGCTAAAAAAAAAATTCTTATTCTTGAAAAAAATTCTTAATTTTTTATGATAAAAAAAAAAAAAAAATTTTTTAAACGGCTTTTTAATTTTATGAGCTGTGCTTTCATAAGAACAAAGGTATATAATTTAAGAAAAATGAAAATTATTTTTGTGGCTTGCGCCGCCGTCAATCGTTAAAGTTTAGCATAATACAATCGCACGTGAAACTTCGTTTTATTTCGTTTTATTATTCTAAAGCTTATTTTTATTAATACAGAAATAATTATAAGCAAACTTCTTCTTATGAATCACAATAGTTCAATGTGCTTTTTGCTTTTGTTTGGATGTGTTTACCTTTAACAGAGAAACTTAAATTTATCAGCGTGCAAAAAAAAATATATATAAAAGATATTTTATTGTCAGATATAATTCACATATGTAATTTTCGTTTTTTTTTTATTCAATGTTGTGGATTGTCGAGTATTTGGCTTTTGTGTCAAAATTTTTGTTAAATGCCAGTTAAAAAAATTATTAAATGAATAAACTGTAAAATTAAAAATATAAATGAGATTTTTATTTATTTATTACAGATTCATTAATCATTTTCTAAGATTGAAGTATGTTTTTTCTTATGGAAACCGGTAACGGGCTAATATTTGAGTAATTTTTTTTTAAAATAAGGGGTATTTACATTAAATTTTAGTATTTAAAATAAATGAATATGTATTTAAAAATCACTGAACAGTCAATGAACACAATTTAAACGAGTAAATTAAATAAACTATTTTGTATTAATAGAGATAGAAAATTAGTTTCTGGAATATAATTTAGAACATTTCTGTAGCAACACAAAAAGTTTTAAACTATGCCTACTTTTCTGAATTAGGAATTAAATTATAGCGACTAAAACCGTGTGAAAAGGATTTCCCCAATTATTCTTAAAAATTAACAGAAAAAATCTAGACTTGTTCTGATTAATTTCACTGTGAATTATAATAAGGATTACACGAAAACTTTATTATACCACGATATAGAATTTTTTTTAATTAGCCTTAACTTGCTACGTAGGCACATATATTTTATTCATTTATATAGATGTAGTATATTCTATTTGGGTATAACCAAAATCTCAAATTTAAAATCCATTAAAGTATAATTTATGACCAAATAAATCAAAACATAAAAGCATTGAAAAACCTTAACAGCGAATAAGACTCAATCATTCATAAATATTACAACAAGTGGATCACCCAACAATGTTGTGAAAAATGTGTTTAAATTTTTACGAGTTCAAAATATTTAAAAATTATTGTTATTTCAGTCATTATTCTGTTAAAAACTGGAGAAACAAGCTTTAAGTAAAAAATTTTATCATTGAAAACTTCCAATCCGTTAAAGTCGACTTACTGCCAGATAAATGAATTTAGTTTTTTATGATCAAAATATTTTACTTGCTTTACAAATCCTTCCGTTTATCTGAAAATTAAACAAACTTTCTTAGAAAAACCAACAACTGATATATGTATATTAATTTATGGGATCCAGGTAAATTCTTTAATATTCACCTCATTTGCAATAGTTTATATAAAAAAAAACAGACAAGTCAAAACATTTAGGTGTGCCAGCAAAATGTCAACATCAATTTATGTTAAATTTAATTTAACTTAAAAATTAATTATTTAAAAAAACATTAAAATCAATATTATAGTACATACTTATTATCACATTTCGTGGATTCCAAAATGTTTTTATTATGATTTAAATTTTTTGAATTTAATATATATTTACCATTTGATTTAACTTTTACAATTGGATGTTTATCACAATTATTATTATTTAAAATATCATTATGATTATTATTAATTTCTTGATCTTCATCTGTATTATTATTATCAATTAAATTATTATTACATTTTGGAATCCACGATGCAACAGCAACATAAACAGCATCATCTTCATCCTCATTTTCCAGATTATTATCATCTGTCGTTATTGTCGTTGTTTGTGGTTTCGTTGTAACATTTTCGTTAAATTTATAAAAATAATCTTTACTATTATTATTATTCGATAATCTCCTTTTTGATAAATTATTATTACTATTACTACTAGTTTTATCTAAATTCTTTTTATTATAATTATAATCATCAAATTGATAATCATTATTATTATTATTATTATTATTATTATTACGTGAAAATCTTCTGGTAAAATCAACATAAAGCGGTTCATTTGATGGTTTCCTTGTAAACTCATCATCATCATCACTATCCATTATATCAATTTGATTATCCTTATTATAATTACTGTGATGATTATCATTTATATTATTTTTATTTAATTTATTATTATCATCATCACGTGTATTACTACTACTATATAAACTATAGTTACTTGATGATGCTTGTGAATGAGAACGTTGCCTTCGATTTTGCTGTTGTTGATGTTCTCGTCGATTAATTAAATAAAATTCATCTTCAAATGGTAAACCATTTGGATATTTACTAGAAAATGATCCTTGATGATTATCATTTTTATGTGTATTATTAATTGTTATTGGTAAACTACTATTATTATTAATAGCAGCTGATAATATTGTGGGACGTTTTTGATATTGTGGTGATAATGGTGTTGAGGATGTACCAGCATTTTGAGGATTTGTTACTTTTAAAGATGATAATACAGATAATTTTTCATCTTCTTTATATTTCTTTTTTATTGAACCACTACTTTTCAATATTGGTGATGTTGGTACTAATGTTGTTGTAGTTGTTTGTAATGATGGTATTCGACCATTATTATTATTATTATTATTATTATTATTATTACGATTACTATTATTACCAATAAATGATTGTCGTAAATTTGATATATTACCATTTGTTAAATACTTATTTTTATAATTATAATAGCTACTAGTTGTATTACAATTAGGAACATGATTTTCTTTTAATACTTTGACAGTATTATAGGCACGTTTTTGTCCACCATGTAATGAACCAATTAATGATAAATTATTATTATTATTATTACGATTATAATATGTTGTTGTACCAATTATATTATTATGATTATTTGAACTATATTTTGGTTGTATTGATTCATCTGATGTATCACTAATACCAGGTGATGATTTTGTTGTATTAATAAAATTTGTATTATAATATCGTCTACTATTACTATTAATAGTATTTTTATTTCGATCTAAATTTGTTGTATTACTATTATTATTATTATTATATGTTCTTGTTGAATATTGTTTATTTGTTGTTAATGGTGATGATGTTGGTGTTAATAATTTTGTATTTCTATTATTAATCAAATCTAATGTCGTTCTTTTTGAACATGTTGTATCAATACGTTTACATAATTTTGGTGTTAATGGTTTTATTAATGATATTGGTTGTTGTAAACGTTGTTTTGAATTTATTATTGTATTATTATCATTATAATCTTTTATTGATGTTGGTGTTACTGCTACTGATGATGATAATGTTGATGTGGTTGATTTCGTACCATATAAACTATTACGATATGGTTGTAAACGTGAATTTGTAAAACTACCATTTTGTTGTGTTGCTGATAGTGATGATAATGTTGGTTGATAATAATGATGATGTAGTGTTGTTGGTGTACGTAATAAATGTTGTCCTGATGATAATGATATTGATGAACCAATATTATTTTGATGTGATAATAATAATGGTGATGATGGTGTTGTTGGTTTAGCTCGAAATGAACTATATGGTCGTGAAGTTATATGACTAACAGGCATTTTTAAATTATTATTTCACTAATATTATTTATAATTTTTTTTTTTTAAATATTCAAAGAAATCAAAATTAAATTTTTACTTAAAGCACTTTTCTTTTTTATTTATCACAACAATTTTTTTTTATTGCTTGTATACAAAACTTTTTTTATGCACAATTTTCCTTCATTTTCTTTTTATATTTCGTATTTTTTGTTAATATTTTTTTATAAATTTTCATTTCATTGCAACTACTCTTTTTTCTTTACTTAACTTAAACTTTATTTTAAATAAAATATTTAAAAATTAAATTTTCTTATTTCTTTAGGACGAAAAACTAGAAATATTCATAAATTTTTAATTTTTAAAAAAAATATGTTTTTTTTGTTTTGTTATGCTTTATTGAAAATTATCTTTTTGCTGATTTTTTTGTATGTAATTTAGTTTTTTTTTTTGCTTTATTGTTGTTGAAATATATGCCAAAAATATATTTCTAAATTTTGTGCTTGGTAAAAAAACAGAAATACGAATAAAAAAAATTAAATTTCTTATTTATTTTTTAATAATTTATTATCACAATTTTCTTCGATTTTTTTCAATATTTTGGACAACACTTTTTTAGTGAACAAAAAAACTGTTTGAAAGATTAATTTCAAATTCGTGTATTGTGGCAAATTAAAAAAATTATCTTTTTTGAAAATAATAATTTACACTTTGCAGAAGAGAACAATATTGTAAGAAAACTGAATTTGAATTAATGATCGAACGAATAGATAAACACCATATCAGCGGATTTAAGTACTTTACACGTTGTTAATTATGACTATTGTGAAAATATCCATTTTTCATTCATTGTACTAATATGTTCGGGCAATTCCCATGCAAATAGATTTCCTGACCGAAAATGAAGATTGGTGTTCCACCTCGAAAGCATGTTTCCCGAAAAACTTGCTAGAGAAATAAGAACGAAACAAGTGTAGCATTAAATCAAAGAACTGAAACAGAACTGAGTCTAAATTATGATATCCAATTTCCTTGCAAAATTGTATTAATTGTTCACTTTGTGTACAAAAATTATTATTTATATTTTTAAAAATATCGATGAATATATTTAATTTTGTATTTTTATGTAAAAAAAATTCACAAGGTCGAAGATCTGACAAAAAAAATTATAAAGTTATTCGGCTAAAAGGTCTAGAATTTTCAGACAATCTATAAAAAATATTCTTAAGTACAATTGATTATTGATTACATATGTATTACATATTAATTTGGATTTTAAAAGCTTTTGAGAAACATAACATTACAAATTAAATTTTTTTGATTATGATTGACTCAAAAAAAAAAAAGACGGAAGACTATTTTCTATCTAAATTTAAAAACGTTTTCATGAATCTATTTTTATAACTAATTTTGTTATCTCTATTAATTTTTTCATATAAATTAGCACTTAAGCTTTACGAAACTAAAATTTTTGATTGACATATTTGTGATTTTCAGTTGTTGATTACATAAAAAAATCTATACAGGAAAAGATTATTAGGATGAAATCTTTAGGAGCGTTCTATACACAATAAAAAATAAATAAAAAAGATTAGTATTATTGATTTTAGAAACCTATTAAATTATTTTTAAAAAAATAAGTAAATATTGACTCAGACTCAGGCTCAGATTTTAATTTAATTTGTTTGTTGTAGGAATGGATTGAGTTTATTGAAAAAAAATAGCTGAATATACAATTGTTTTTCATTATACATCAAAAATATTAAACACAATCATTCTACTTCCATGTAAGATAGGCTTTAAGATTCTAAATTCAAAACCAGCTAAAAATATGAATTTTTTATAGAAATTTATAATGACATAATACGCCAAAAATACGATTTATTCCACTAAAAATGTGCAGATCGAAAAATGTTTTTTATTGAATTCGGATTGTTTCAGTTGCAGGAACATTCGCAGCACAACCATTAACAATTAATTTCTCATGACAATAAACATAAAATCCATATAAATAAATAATTAATTCGAAACGTTCCCGCAAGAAGCCACAATATTTTCAAAAACCAATTATAATAATAAACTAATAGTTTGGATGAAATATCATGTTTCGAACCAGTTTTCATGGTTCAAACAGAACTACAAAAAGGGACATATTCACCTGCTAATATATTACAAGCGATGAACCACTGAAAATTTAGAATTAAGCGTCATCATGCTCAAAAATAATCAATTTATTACTTCCATATTTAATAAAGAAAGAAAACTGAATATGAAGTTTTTTGGGTTTCATGATAAATTTCAAAAATCTGCTTAGACTCGATTCTTGCGGGAAAGAGCCAAGTCAATATTGAAACACAATATACAAGCAAAAATAAATCAATTATTCAATTTACTAAAAATTTGTAAACAGTTGATACTTCAAGTTGCGAAGTATAATTATTTCATTATGAAAATTCAAAATTACTTTCACCATTTAAGCGGAGATAGTAAACATTAAAATTTTATTTGCGCATTTCAGTAAAATTTCTTGTCAATAAAATTATTGATATATAAAAAAAAAAACATTTTAATCTAATAAAATTTTAATAATAAAATAAAATTCCATTTCCAATTTTATCAAAATAAATTTCATTTAAAAAAAAAACATCAGATAATAAAAGTCAATTTAGCCGGGAGCGAAACTACGATAAGCCACACACATAAACTATTACGTATTCTGAACAAATAAATTTTTTCATTTGTTACAACAATGCTGCCTATTCTGTCAGATTATAAACATTCAGAAAAACAGATAATTTTCAATCAAAAATCTTTAATAAACAAAAAAAAATACATTTTTTTTTTTGAAATTATTTAAATTAAATTTAAGAAAGAAAAACTTTATTTTTCTGTAATGGAAACACACACAAAAGTCCATGAAATTTACAAATGTTGTACACAGGTTGATTTTGGGATTTTTTTTTAAACAAAAACAACCCCAAAAAATCACAAAATTTTTTTTTTAATTAAATTGTTTATTTTTTTTTTACGTAAAATTAATTTAAAATTTTCCACAAAAAAAAAAAAGATTATTAATTAAATAAATTATAAAACAAACAAAACTGTGGGAAACACAAAATTTTTTAAAAATATTTTAAATAAATTATATTATAAATAAACAAAAAAAAAATTATTTTTAAACTTTTGCTTCCATTCGCACAAGAGTAATCGCATCGACTGACTTGTTGCAAACACTTACAATACCAAAATACCCTCGTCGATTATTAAATTTTGTGTTGTCGTTGTTGTTGTGTGGAAATAAAGCAAGTCAGCCGACAGCCGAAGCAAACTTAAACAAAACAAAAAAGAAATAGTAGTGGCTTGGAAATATATGTAATAAAAAAACTAAAAGCAAGTAAATTTTTCTATAATAAAAGAATGACTGATATTTGTAGCGGCGGCGGTCGCTC
This sequence comes from Empis livida, assembly GCA_963932195.1. Classification (NCBI taxonomy): domain Eukaryota; kingdom Metazoa; phylum Arthropoda; class Insecta; order Diptera; family Empididae; genus Empis; species Empis livida. Next base: position 28,673,425 of record OZ010645.1, on the reverse strand, counting down.
GGTGGTGCCACTAAGCAGCAGGTCGCTGTTTAAATGAATAGTAAAAAAAAACTTAAAGAAATCAACCGATTAATTTTTTTATTATAATTTTTTTTATTTAGTTTTTTTTTTTTTTTTTTATTTTTGCTTAATGAATTCAATGACAATGACGGCGAATTTAGGTGTAAATACTCAGCTGCCATTGCTCGTTTATACAACATTATAAGAAAATATATTTTATTTTGTTATTAAATTGCCTAAAGAATTATAAGATTTCAACAATAAAACAAAAATAGTTAACAGAGGTTTTGGTTTTCTGTTGCAGAAAAAAAGTGTTGTTTTTTTTCGTGGTTGCTGGAGGTTCAGGAAAGATACACACGAAAAAATATAAAAAAGAAATGAAATAAATAAAAATTTAGAGATCGAAACTAAATGATAGGAAAATCGCGTGCCAGACAATTTATTAGTTTAACGTCACAAGTTTTGTTTTTATTGTAATATTTAGTTTCAATTTTTTTGTTTTGGTGACTGAAGTATTTCAACGGAAAATTTATTGAAAATATTTTTAATTAATATTAAAGTTGTAGGTAATTAAGAAATATAATATTAAATATTTTTACTGGTATGTCCAGCTATGCTCGAACGAATATTATCGCATTGTGCTTGACATAACATTATTCCTTTGCCACTGAAACACAGTCTTTGCTCGATACATATTTGTAGTTAATATTACGTATTCGAATATTCATATACATATTTGATTTATACTTTTCCACAATAGTTTCTTTTGCAAATTAACTGAAAAATGTTAGTTAAAAAAGAGAATTAACACGTTAAATGCCAAACGAATTTAACATTAACTTTACATCTAAAATTAAAAACACAAAACTAGCGAAAATGTACCAGTAAAATTACTGTCGGACCCAACGTGTTCATTTGTTTTGCAAAGGATTAATACAAAACGATAACACCATAATCTGTCAACACTTGGGACACTTTTTATGTCATTACTCGGATATTTGGAAGCATTGTTAATAAACCAAAAAGTATTTAATCAAGATACCTTTAAATTGATTTCTACCACGACTTGGACCTATAAAATGACTCAGTTTAATATAATTTCACTATAAATTTAAATATAATTTAAAATCTTTTTATATATTAGCATAGACACGACGAAACTGTAGCAGCCATTTAAATTAAACGAAACATTATTAAAATTGTTCGTCAATATTAATTTTAAATAATTATAGCTTAATGGATAATAGTTCAAACTATTTTAAACTATTTTGTTTTTTAAATATTCATTCGTTAGTCACTTGAATTACTAATTTTCTAAAAATTAAACTAAAATTCACATTTTTTTTTATTGGCATAAAAAGTAAGGAAGAACTGTCACAGCCTAGTAGTAACATCTTACAAATGATTCATTTTTTCTTAAAAGACAATGTTGTTTAACACTTAGTGATATTTTTATCATAATTTTTAATTTTAAAAACAAAAATTTATTTTTTGTTGCAACAACAACAAACAAATTTATGTGAGAAATAAAAATAAATATTATTTTCAAAATAAAATTTTCCTTTTTATAATGAAAATAAATTTTTATATTTTTTTTTTTCAAAAATTTTGGATTAAAGCCAATTGGAAAATTTTACTGAAAATTGTCAAACCAAAACAAAATAACAAAAAATTAATAAAATTACTCAGTAAATAATTATTGAAAAATTAAATAAATTTCAAATAAAATAAAGTTTTAGAAACTATTATGCGGTCAACATTTTCAAAAACTCAAAATAAAAATACATAAATAATTTTTTTTGTATATTTTTCCAATAAAGTTTATAAAAGGTGCACTAATATTATTTCTGCCGCTCGCTCTTCCGCTACCCGTTTCAGTACCTAAAACAAAATATTATACAAAGAATCAAAGACCTTTGAAAAGTTTTGTTTGTATGAGCAACAAAAACGAATGACATAAAAAGAGATAAAATTTTATGTTGCAAGAGAATTAGTAAAATAAAAACAGAGACAAAAATTTAAAATTATAAAAGAGCTAATATTATGCCTATGCGTATTAAAGTTGAAAAGTATACCTGTATCTTTAGGCGTTAGTTAGATTGAAGAACAAAACATGAAATTAATATTTAAATTAAAAGCAAATTAAGAGAAAAATATACAAAAATAAGAGAAAACTTGGCGAGGCAATTAATATTGTCCAATACAAAATCCAGGTACAATGTAAATTGAATATTTAAATCAGGTTTTGTGGATATTGTAAATGAAAATTTTTCTTACTTTCGTTGTCTAAAAGTTTGTATATATGTAATTTCATTTAAAATCCGGAAATTACCTATTTGATGGTTTTTAACCAGAATGACAAACTACATAAATAACAAATCATAAAACAATCCTTTGAATGATAATTTAAAATGTCAATATTAAAAAAGTTTACAGGCAGAAATAAATTACATATTTCCTCTTTGTTAAAGGACTCAGGAAATATTTCATTGTATATAATTTTTAGATTTTACGTGGCAGCTATCCACCTATAATTACTTTAAATCTCGATATCGTGGATACAATCATAAAAAATGAAAAATTCACATAAAATTACTGGATAGTAATATTTCAGGGCTGTTTTTTTATTATTCATATTCAAATTATTATTGATTAACTTTCCAATTAAGAACAATTTCTCTCTTATTTACATACAATTTTTCAAAGGATTTGTATAAATTTTATTAAAGGTGGAAAAACTGAATATTTACCAAGAAAAAAAAATATTTTATTGAATAATAATATTTAGGTTAAGTTAAAACAGAATAATTTTTCACTTTCAAAAAATTAAATAAATAAATTCAATTAACCGAGATGAATGTTTTAAAAAAATTAACCGAGATGAATGTTTTAAAAAAAATTTTGGGCCAAATTTAATATATTTCAGATGTCGTTAAAATAAAATTCAATTAAATATAAAAGAATTTTTATGTAGGAAGACCCTATAAAAATTGAGTTCATGGTGTTAATTTAAAAAGTTAATTTTTTTGGATAATCTTCAACAAAATAAAGGTAACAACGAATAAAAACAAAAATGTCAGAATTATTTTCATTTACAATTAATTCTCGACTGAAATTTGATTTTTTTTTAGATAAGTAGGAATTTTTTTTTTTTTCATAAATTATACATTACTGACCTGATTAGTAAACAACATAAAACAGTTTCATCAGTAATTGAAATATTGTACTTTTTTTATTTTGGTGGTAATCATTAAAAAATAAAAAATAATTTTAAGAGAAAGTTCCGGTGTGGGTAGCATAAAATATTATTTTGTATTTAAAAAAATAATACTGATTAATTGATGTCAGGTATTTTGGTTGTTTTCTATTTTTTTTTATTGAGATTTTTGGTTTAATCTTTCTTTTTTGTAGAGCTATTTTACTGAAATTCAATTGGAATTTACACATATCCTAATTGCAAATGCATAAGCAAATTATCTTTATGTCAAGATATATTTAACAAATTTTATTTTTGAGGATTTATGTATTAATGAATTGTATTACAATGGTAATCAAGTTTAATAAACTTAGAACAACTACACTACCGTATTTTTCTCACTACCGGACTAATAATAATATACGCACATATATATTATTATTATAAGCTTAATTTTATTGATCCTTAATTGGTTATATCCATTTTTTCAAGTGGTTTATTATCAACTTAAAATCATAAAAGATATTAAACTAAAACAAATAATAAAAGTGTATGATTTAAAAATTTCTTGGAATATAATTTATAATTATATTTTTAGCAACAAAATTATTTATCACTTTTATTCGACTATTTAAAATTTTATACACATTTTTTTTTTTACTTTTTTGAATTGTTTTTGAGAGTTTTACACCTGACAATGATTTCTAATTTTAAATCCAAATTGCTAAGAATTGTAGAAAATAAATATATATAAAAGATACAGACGAGAAGTTCAAAAACATTAATACGTAAATTGAATTTTAAAATATTTTAATGACCGGAATGAATAAATGTTTAATAATTTTACAATAATCATAAAAACAAACTTGATGATTTACAAACAATTTTTGTTCAAACATAACAAATTTAAAATTCTCGCCAAAATAAAAATATCAAAAATAATCACGTTTTGCAATAAAAAATATTCATATTTAAAATACAAAATAATTAAAATTTTATTTTATTTGCAAAAAAAAATTAGAGTAATGGATTTTTAAATATTAATTGAAAAGGTGATTGAATTCGTATAATAATTTATGAAACTCCCTGTACTGTGTGTTTTTATAGATAAATATATAATTTTCAATTTCAAGTTAAAACAATTTTGTTTGCACAATAATTGCATTTCACCATGTGGATTAGCATTAAAAGTAAAAAAAAACTTTTAAAAAACGAAAACAATTATTTATTTGCTCATCTAAATTCACATGTTTGTGTACAACATAAAACCGCACAAAATAAGAAAAAACTGAATTTTTCGTTTAATCGTTTATATTTGCATTCACATTTGGAGAAAATTTAAAAATAATGTGGCAACAAAAAATAAGAAAATTATAAATTTGAAAAATCGCAGAATAAAAATATGCAAACGATATTAATTTAAAAATTACAATTTCATATAAAATGTGTGACTGAGTCAGATATACGATTAGCAATTAAATCTCTTCATAGGGCAAAACTTTTCATTAAGATAGACAAATCGACAGTTGTGAAAAATTCCAAATACGCTTAATTTATGCAGGAAAATTAAAGTCTTTTTTTTTATTTCATATTTCAAACTTTAGATGTGTCATTCGGTGTACTAATAAAGTCTTATGACTGTCCACAAGACCTTTAATAAACATTTTTAATTAGTGCATACATTTTTGGCTTACAAAAAATAAATAAATGTAATATCTAAAAATATATTAAATACAAAAAAGTTTATACTCACTGTAATCATGTAACTTTATTACGCTGAATTAAGTACATAAATTAAATATTTTATTAGTTTTATTAGAGCAAAAAATTAAAACTTTTAGCACGACAAAACAATTTTATTATATGTAATATACATATATAAGCTTGTCTAGATCAAAGTTTACATTAATTTTCATTTCAATCAAACACAATAAATTCATATATTTATTTTAATAAAAAAAAATTCTCATCACATTACAAGTAATAAAATATACAATATTTTTGATGTTAATCAAAATATATAATTCTCATTTCCTTAAAATATTATCATTAATTTATTTATATTTTCTAATAATATTGAAAATATCTTATTCGTTAAAATACAATTTGTGATTTTTTTATATTTAGAACAAAAAAAAATGTTTTCTAATGAAGATGAGAAAATCTGTGTTTGATTTAATTTATTAGGAAATTAATTGTTTTTGAGGTTATTTAGCCTTAATGCAATAATCAATTAAATAATGTTTTGTATTAATGAATTAATTACAAAAAAAAAAAAAAAAGGAAATTTTGAATCGTGATTCTGTGTTTTTAAAGGTTAATAAAAATCATAAAATTTTTCTATTGAAAATATTAATAAAAAAATATATAATATATCCGGTACAAAATTATTCTGTTCAACTCGAAAATTAAAAAATTAAATATATTATATAATACATTTTGCATAGATTTCCTCCGAATTAAAGAATTGGTGGCAATTTGTTCTGCAAATCAAAAAACAAGAAAGCTCGAAAACAAAAACAGCTAAATACATTTTTTCGAAAACAAAAGCCCTTAAAGAAATAGAATTGTTAAATATAATTATTATCACTTGTTAACTAAACATTTTTTCAAGTGGCTGAAATTAATCGATTTCCAAAATAATACAATGTGGATGTGATATGAGAATTTTACTAAATTTAATTAATGCATTTAGTATAAATTTACCATAAAGTCTAAGTGCAATGCAAAAAGTTTGTGAATACAACACCATATTTTTTCAGTAATTAACATGTGAAAATTAGACTTTTTCGCATTTAATAATAGTTGTGTTCACAAAAGTGTTGTCTAATGTTAACACAAATAATTATTTGTATTATTTTAGAAATAAAATATTTTATTTCGCCAACACATATTTTTTACTCCAATTTTTTTTGTTTTACAATTTGCATTCCAATTTTAGTTCGTTTGAGTTTTCATCAATATTTAATGTTGGAACATTTAAATAACAGAAAAGGAAAAGTAATAGTATAAAACATTTTAGAATAATTTATTAATTGGTTTTTATATTTAATTTATTCCATTTATTGCTCGATCAAACGAATATTAGCGAATTGCCACGCTAGTTAACCTTGAATCAATTTCAAGCAAAAGCTTTGGTCCAAAACTTAAAAAATGTTTTTTCTTGGAATTAATTATATTTCTGAATTTTCCCATTAAGTTACCCAATGTCAGGTCAAGGATAACACGAACTATATTTGAATATACATAAATTATTTGAGTCTCGATTGCTGATAAATGCATATTCAAAATTTCTGATTAATGACTACTAATCAAAATGGTGTACGATTTTTAAAAAATATTTCTTGTGCAAATGTCAAAATTGTTAGGTCTGAAATAACTCAATGTTCTAAAAATATTTAATAATTTGCTTCCAACAGTTCTGTATTCAATTTCTCTAGCCGCAGTACCCTCTATTTATATCCATATAGAGGTTCTATTGTAATGATTCCAGATATGTTCTGGTAAAAAAGTTCGGTAATCATGTTAGTTTATAACGAAAAGAATTTAAGCATTGGATCATATTTCGAGTCTATTAATATTGAATTTATGTAATTTACAAAAAAAAAATCCAAATATAGTTCATTCATAATTCCAAATTTATTTATTTGGAATTATGAATAAACTATAAAGCTGTACTATGAAAATCTATTAATTTGATTAAAATAAGCTCCACTGTACCAACTACATTATAATGAAATAGTCTCTTGTCTCTTCTAAAGACACAGAAAAAATATCATCTATAACGTACTTTTAAAGAGCTACTAAAAGGGGTGAAATCTCATACAATTTATTTCATTTAATCCAAGCACTTTGACACAAGCAAATAAATTCTCCGAATTGTTTTAAAAAGAGTCTTGTGCATAGTGCAACTAATGTGAATTATCATAGGCATAATATTTTAGTTTTTGATCAAATTTATCTGGTGTTGAAAATAAAAAAGTGCAAAATAAAAAGATGAAGATTATGATTTTTTTAAAATCATTTTCACTGACAATTGGTTATTTAAGAACAAATTTCTAATATTTCCTGAAAAAAATACTGAATATACAAGTTTTCATCTCTCAAGTAAGAAAAATATTTACAAATTTCTTTATCAAATTTTTTATAATAAAATATAATTATTATTTTCCCAATTCATCTTCAATATTTATGGAAAAATATCATTTTAAATTGTTTCAGATTATTAATAAATAATTTTAAATTATAAAAATGCAAAATCATTTAACAAAGAATAATAATAAAGTTTCACTAATGTTTTACAAGGTGAAAATATTTATTATTTATTAAATATAAAAATATTGCCTCGAGTGGTGAGAAGGACATTATAAGTCTATAGAAATACAAATTTATAAGAAAAAAAAACAAAATATTAAATTGATTTTCCTTTTAAGGAATTGTAATGTCTGTTTATCTGTCTGAGGCTTAAAATAGGAATCTCTCTAACCTCAACATTTTTCATGCTTCAAAAGCTCTATACAATAATATTAAAATAATTACAGTTTATTGTAATTTCTACTTCTTCTAGAACCAGCATATTTATTTTATTTTCGTTTTTTATAAGCACAGAGAAGATGTTTCTCCCTGACGTAAGATGGTTCTATTTTTCAATCAGAGTAATAAAAAAATCTTGTATATTTTAAACACCATCTTGAAGGTGGTTTAATAATTTCTGATTTAGCTTATTTCAAATTATAAATTTAGAAAAATTGAGCTGTTTTAATAAAACAAAGTCCTGTGAATGGGAGAATCAATTCAACATTACCGAGCGAACATTATCGAATTTTTAATTTGTCCATAAAAATCTGGATTATTTTTCTTTTTTTGCTTTTTTACCCACAGGCAGTTATCGTTAGTTCTTTTAATTCAATTACATAATAACAAAAATTATTCATGTTTTATTCTAATTTTAAGTATTTTATATAAGCGTGTGGTGGAATGTGGAAATAGTGATTATGAAAATAAATGCCATAGAGCAGATTTTACTACTGGATTAATTGCGTCTCGAACTTTATATTTATATACAACATTGTGCTTATCCTGTTACTAACTAAGTGGGGTTTATGAGTTTTTAAACTAGGCCCATCATATATAATTAAATGGTTTTAGCATAAAGCAGAAAATATTAAATTTAATTTATTTTCAATTCAATTGTCTTTTTTTATTTTTTTGTTATTAGTATTTCACTTTGAATTAAGCTACAAAAAGTAAACTTTATAAGTTTTTTAGAAATTGTTTTTGTCATCCTTTTATGGTCTGTTTCACAATTTATTTTTCGACCTAATTGCAATTTAATTAAAAAAGGCGTAAAACTGTGGAATAAATTTGAAACTAATTTTTTTTAAGTGGTACGGAGAAATTTCTTTTTTTCGGTAATTGAAATAGAGATAAGTGGGTTATTGTCTTGGAATGTATTTAAAAAATATTTAATGTGTAGAATAATCTAATATTTCAATAAGATTTTTTTAAACTATAATTTGAAAAATGTACGATATTGTCATAGAATTACTATTCAAACCCATTGTTGTGAGGAAACATTTTGAATTGTGACGGACAGATATTTACGAACAAAAATGTTTAAACAAAAACGAATTTCAGCAAAAAGACCAGCTACTAATTTTTGGATTAAGTTTGTTATTTGGTAAGGATGAGTGAAATTTAATATTTTTCATTACAATTTCATTAATTAGGGTAGTAGCTGGTCTTAAGCAAGCACTTCTAACTTTCGATAAAGTCTACTAAGCAGAAATAATAATAAAAATATATCAGATTTCGAATAACTTCTTTTTTTAGTGACTAATTAGAATTTATATTCTAGTTTTATTTTTTCCATTTTAGATAGAACACAAAAGAATTTAATTTAAAACTGAAATATTTTTGAAAAGCACGAGAATCCTTAATAAATAAACAACTGATTCATTAAATTTCCTGGTAATATTTTTATTTTTTTCTTATACTTTGTTAATATTAATTTATTTTGTTGGCGATTTTAATCTCAATCTTTGTTAAAGTGTTTATTTACGAAATTTTATTTATACGATCAAAAAACGAACTTTTACCATTTTTGGAAAAACACGATTTTTCAATTTTATTATACTAATTTAAATCTGAAACAAAAGATTAATTTCAAATTTTGAATTACAGTCAGCAATAAAATTTACTATTGGAATTTACAATTATTTGTATTTTTAAATATCAGGAAATTAAAATAAATTCTTCAAATACAAAAAAAATAAATTGGGACAAATCTTGTTATTTTGTAAGAATTTACTGAGACAGAAGTATGACTAAATTGTATTTCTTTATGCAAAAAAATGGTCAGATAAAAAGTTGTAGCATATTGCCACGGTAAAAGTGAAATTAACCATAACAGGTACACGAAATTGTTTTTGCGGTGAATCAAAAAAGAATACTTAAAATTGAATTTAAATATTCTGAAATTTGTAATAATTAATTAATTATTGAATTTATATACTCTAAAAACAAAAAAAAATTGTTATACTTTCAATATTGTAATTATTGTATTTGCAAAAGCATTATAACCGAAACAAACTACCAACAAAATACTTGAAAATTCTTTTTTTTTTGTTCTAACTGAAACGTAAACGTAATTTGAAATATGAATTTAAAAAATGGCAGGAGATTAAAATCCTACTAAAATTGAAGAAACATTTTCAAAATAATTCCTTTTACACTTTATTACCTTACGAAATTCGTTACGAAAGTCATCCTGATGTCAGTAAATTGGAATATATTTAATATATGTACTTTATACAAAAATAAACTTTACACAAAATTTAAGTGAAAGAAATTAAGCAAATTTTGATTTTTATATTCACTGGAATTCCACACTTATGAAAATATAGATAAGTGGGTTATTCTTTTGGAATTAGGAATTTGTAATCAATTTCTTTTTGTTTTCAAATAAATTTGTCAAATTACATTTTTTTACAGATAAACATAATACAAAATTGACCTGGTTTTCATAACTGATTAAAAAGCAACGCAGGAATTTGTAATCTCAATCTGGAAAGATCAATTTAATATACTGACAATGATATTAAAACATAAATTTAAACAAAGATCTTTATTATAATTGAATTGCATTAGTTTGTCAATTTTTAAAAACAAATTGTTTCTTATTGTCACAATAAGATTTGTCAATTTCCAGATTTATAGAAATATGTTTTATTGAAATTCGGTAATCTACACCAATATTAAATTTATATATAAATATTCCTCAATTAATTTATATATAAATATTCCTCAATTAATGTTGATAATACTCTAATCTCTTAGTACATAATCAAATCTGAATTAAAATATATTAATTTGTTAAAATTATATGAATTTATCTATTTAACTGAACGGATAAGACAAAGCCAATCTACAATTTTGTAATATTGTCTACTAATTTTAAAATTTTAACTCCAGAATTATTTTCATAGTTTTAACTTTTTGTCTTTTGAATAAAAACATTTACCACCGTCAGAAGATTAATTGTACATAAAATTAACGTATTTTAAATATAAATTTATTTTTAATATGGAAAAGTCTGAAATAACATTCTAACGTATTTTCATTTCCTTATTTATTATTTACTTAAAATATAACACAAAACCCACAAAAATTCATCATTCGCTCCAAAAGAATTTATGGTATCCCGTTCATATCCCTGAAGAAAAATTTAAATTCTGAAAAAGGAACTTCCAGTTCAGGTCGTTTTTAATCGTTTTAAACTTTTGAAAAAGTAAAATTGTATCATTAAGCATTTAATTGTTCTGCTTGTACATCATTATTTTTTTTTAACCCAAATTTTGTTGAAATGAACATAAAATTGATCGCACTTACCAAATATAAATATCAATAATAACGTGTTTGTATATGTAATTATTTTAAAATAAATAATATTAAATTCAATATTAATAAAATTAATACAAGTGACCCCGAAATTTCTTTTCAGGAAAATTATGCTTTATTTAATTTTCATAAAAGGATATTTAATTTTCCTTTAGGTTGATTAATAAAAATAAAAATTAAATCAACTTTTGCAACAGTTTATTGCTTTTTAATTAAATTTTAGTACTTCGAATTAATAAGCATTTAAAAGAATTGATTTTGTATTAAAAAACAACATTTTTTTATGTAAATTTATTTAAAAACAAAAAATTCGTTAATAAATCGTGATTTCTGTAAAAGGAAATTTGGTTATACAGTTAAGTATTTTAACTTTTTAACATAAATGTTTTTGCGACAAAGAGGTTTTTTATCTCTTCAAATTTATAATTTATACAATTTTCTTTTTATATTTTTTTAACGGTTCACAGGAGACAATGATTTAAGTTTTTTATTTTATTTTTTGAGATAACCAGGAAGTCAGAGTAAATTTTGTTGTTTTTTTTGTTGGTTGATCAGAGATTTGTGCTAAAAGGAGTTATTGACATTTTTTTTACACCTACTCATAATTATTTTGAAAATTATTTCATTCAGATTACATTTTTTGATAGAATTTATTGTTCATAAACTCTGCAGAAATTAAAGACCTCTGCAGAAATTATAACAAAGTTGGAAAATATGCAAAAGTTAATGATAGAAAAAAAATATTATTAATTCGTACTTAGGAATTTAAATAGTTAATATGTATGAAGTTATAAGGAAATAAATATATTAAATAAATTGCTAAAAAATATATTAATAATTAATCCTACAAATGATTAAACAACCCAAAAATGTTTGTTTTCCTTTTAGAAAAATAACGATAGTTATCTGTCCAATAAAGAAATTAGGTCAACATGCCAACCTTTTGGAGGTTAAAATTTTCGTATTTTTAATATAATACTTTCCAGGGTGTCAGTATTTTTTGTATAACTTATATATTTGCATTTAAATCGTTCAATTTCAATATTATAACATAAAAACTTTTTTTACCTACACGCAAAAATATTTCTTGTTTTCATAATTTCGTAGGCGTACAAAACATAAGAAAAAAAGACAAAAATATAAACAAAAACAAACTGACAAAAAATAGGAAGATTGAATGAAATACACAATTCATTGCACCTCTTTTTTTTTACTAAGGCCAATAAGAAAAAAAAATATTTCTTAAATTGATCGCACGCAATGTATAAATAAATGTAAATGTAACTAATCTAACAAATATTTGTAAAAGTTAAGTGAAGTTCTGCTAAAACAATAATTTATGACTCCAAAAAGGATTTTTAGTTAAATGTTCATATTTTGTAGTTTGCGTATTAGATCAAGTGGGATATTTCGATTAAAAAAGTGTTGTAATTTATTACACCTCTCAATGTAAATAATTTTGTTTTACACAAATATCTGTAAATTATTTAATCGGTTTAAAATATTATGTACGAATTTGAACGAATTTTCTTAACAATTAAGAAATTCTATTTAGATTTTACATTATTTCGAAATATTATTAAAAACTTCACATAATTAAATCGGAAATTTGCAAAATTAACTTATGAAATCTAATATTTTTTCGTATTTTGAAAAATAAATGCCAATATGTAACCAATTTCATTTCGGAATTTTATAAATTCGATAAAATATACGAGAAACTGATTGATGATAAGTTTATTAACATAAAAATCAACTATACGTAGGTGTCAATATTAATAGGGTCGTATATTAGAGGATTTGTTGCTGATGTCAATGTTTCGCCCAGCAGTTAAAATTAATTTGTTTTTTTTAGTTCAATAACGAACCTACTTTTATTTAGTATACCAATAAACAAATTTCCATCATTCAAGTAAATAAAATAAACATACTAAAACACAAAATAAATGTACTTACGATGATGCATTCGAGACTTTATCAATTTCTTCAGATTCATGGCGTCGTCTTTTCACGTCATTACGTTTTCTAGAACTACAAAAAAAAATATATATAGAAAAAGTAAAGCTTAATAATTAAATATATAATAAAATTAATTTTAATATTAATTAATTGTTAAAAAATAAATATCTTACGGCGATTTTACTGAAACTAGAGACACATCATCAGAATCTACACGTCTACGTTTTTCTTTATATCCTCCAGATGATGTAGCCGGTGAATGATGTCTTCTACGTGTCGAACGGCGTGGCATCTAAAAATTAAATAATGTTCTAATAAAATATCTGCATAAACAAAATTATCTCTAAATTATATAAATAAAATTAATGTTTATTTTCTATTTATTTTCATACTTCAATCAAAATTTGATTATACAAAATTTGTCAATTGATTAAACAAGCATAGAAAATTGTTATTCTTAGTGACAAAATAATAATAATAAGTTTCAGACTAATACAGTTAAACAAAATAAACCATTTCTTTGAAATTATTAGATTTTTTATTAATTCATTTTCAAAATAAGTTATTTTAAGTAGTACAAAATAAATTGGAGTTCTATTAAATTTCCAAAAGTATAACAACAATTAAAAAGCCTGATTAACAAATGTAAAAAGATTCTTTTATTGTAAAAAACAACTAATGACCTACCAATAAATTAACAAAAGTAGAAATTAATTTATCCATTCATTTAAATATTTATTATAAATTCATTTATTTCACATTAATTTCTAAGGTCATTTTTAAAATCTATTAAACAGTTTTTTGTGCGCGCGAGAATTTTTAGATAAATATTTTGAACTTTTTTAAAAATTTTAATAGATAAAGAAAAACAAATATTCTTGATGCCAAATGAATTGCAAAAACTTATTTAGTTCAAATATCTACTTTCTCTACTCATAACCATTACTAATTAACAAAACAAAAATACTTGAACAATGATTTTAAAATAAATTAACTTTAAAATAAATTAACATTTTATTTAAATTGAATTTAGCGGTAATTTTTTTCTAAATTTATAACAAGGACAATAGTTCATTGAACCGCTTAACTAAAAATCCTTAACAATATTATAGAATTACGTAAACGAAGTAAATTATTTGTATTGTAAATAATGTTAAACTAGACAAATTAAAAATATTAAAAATGAAAGTTGACTATATTTATTTTGTTATTCGTAAATTGTATCAAATTATTTGATGATATCAAATTAAATAAAGATAAAAATAAATATTTAATTCTTATTCCCATAAATAACTTTTGTTTAATAAAGTAGGAATATATTGGGCATAAGTAAAAAAATAAGGTACTAAAAATTGATTTATTTAGACGAACAGGAGAATTAAACTTATAGCATAATGACAAAAATAAATTTGTGTCCAGAATTGATGTAATATAACAATTGATACATAATAAAATATACAGTTGTGTGTGAAAGAAGTGTAACAAAATACTAAATAGTTATTTCTAAATAGTTTTAATTAATCAATCCGAATTTAAATATGCGATTTAAATATGTAAAATTAATAAGTATCGTTGTCGTTGAAAAAAAAATTATAACTTTGTTTTTAAACTTAAATTTGAGAAATATAGTTCTGTAATAGCTAAGAGAAAATTATAAAATTTAAAAAACTAATTTATTAATTTACATAAAATTTTAACCTACGTACTTGGCTAACTATAACTACAAAACTATAATAACATTGATAATCTATCTAATCAAGTTTTTTTAATGGCAAATTCTTATGTTTTCCTAATATTTTATATTTTCAATTGAAATTATAATAATTTCTTTGTAAAATAAAAAAAGAAACTGGTTATTTCAGAAAAACCAAAAATTAATAAAAAAAATAATCAATTTTTATCGTGTAATCTATTGCCACCTACTTGAAATTATTAAAAATATCAATAGCTTTTCGGCTTTTATGAAAATTAATATAATGTTAAATATTGCATTTCCAAATTTAATAGTTTTTAAAAAATTGTTAATGAAAGTATTTATAAACTAATAAACTTAGGTATATGTAATTAGAAATATTTATTTTGGAATAATGGGATAAAAAAGATTTTCAAAAACAAAATTAATTAAAAAAATATATTAACTAAAAAACAAGTACATATACTAATTTTAGACTTATATTTTATTTCTCGTAATTATTTCAAAAAGGGACTTTAATTACTAGGTTACTTACACCTGCGAAATAGTGTTAGTAAGAAATGTTAAATGAATCCTTTTAAAAAAAAAATTGCAAAATTGATTCTCATGAATATTATATATTATGTATTATACAAAATAAATTGAATTATAATTATATTATTATAAATTTCCCTACTTTATTTCGAAAAATAAGTTGATTTATTAAAGTCCAAAGCATTAAAAAATTTTTTGAATGATTGAACCGCATATTCTTAGATATTTATACATTGCAAAATTATATTATTGAGGAATTTAAAGCAATAATAAGAATTCTTAAATAAAACTGAATTCAAAAAAGAAATAAAAAATACAATGATACGTGTTAATTTTAATGTTCTTGTACAGTTTTAATAGTATCACTTAATAGATTTCCAAAAAAGTTTAAATGATTGCGTTGTTGTACAACCTAAAAGTAAAATCCGTAAAATAAATACTGAAAAAAAGAAAAGTCATATAAAAACAACAAATTTTAATTAAATAGGAATTTTATAAAATGGTTAGTATAGCTAGTAATAATTGTAGCTTTAAAAATTTATGTAATAAATGATAAGCTATATATATAAAAAAATATGTTTTTTATTTATTTCTCTTCAACACGCACTTATTAAAATCAATATGAATTTGTATGTAAAAAAAAAATTACTTTTTACTTAAAACCAGGAAAAAATTATATTTTTTTTTTAAATATTATTTTCATTAATAATATAGATTCAAAAGTGCATCAAAATTTATGTATGCTCAATTAAGATATATAGTACGAAAAAAAAAAAAACGGAAATTCTAATAAATTTCAAATTACATAGAATAAGTACTATATCTTCTTTTTGGGGGAAATGTTTTGTAACTTTTCTATTTGCTTTTAATTATTGGATAAATGCCAGAATTTAATAATATAATTTATCAAAAAAAAAATAGTTGACCCTAAATTATTACACCACTTTTTTTTTGTTTGTTCTTATTTTAATTTAGTAGTGTTTGCAATTAAAATTTTGGTGTAAACTCGGTTTTGGTTATTAAAAAATTTTCAATCCGAGTAATAAAAGTGAATTTAATAGTGGTATGTAATATGATTTTACTACTTTAAAATTTATTTTACATTAGGAAAGATTTTATAAAAATTATTTTTCATTTTATATAATTATATTTTTAGTCAAAAAAGTTTAATTTCTTGGCACAAATTTCAATCTAAATTTGAATTGAAAGGCATATTAATAGTGTAAATGCAAAATTCCAACATAATTTGCATCTATTTTTTTATAATTGCAATATATATGTATATTTCTTTTCAGTTATCATATTCTAAAAAATTATACAAATAATGCAATTTTTTTTTTGTTTAATATAAGCCTCTAATATTTTGCACCATCTAATAGAGATATTGTTGATGAACTCAATGCAAGATTCTTTTATTGATAACAAAACCTAAAATAAAAGATTTTGGAATATTTAAAAAAAATCAAATCGAACCTCAAGAAGACCTTCAGAAAATTCGACAAAAAAAAATTTGCTGCGCACACACCATAAATATGACACAACCTGATGAACTATAAATTTTTTATATGAAGAAATATTTACCCTTAAAACTTTTATTAAATTTAGAATAATTTTCATTATTACGAATAACTAATTCTTTTTCTATTCATTTTTTATTACCTTTGAATAGAAACTCTTTTTCAATATCAAAATTATCGATTGATTAAAAAGACATTTTACATTTTTTTTGACAGCACTATTTGCAAATATGGCAGCCATTTTTTTTTTTTACGTGTAGTAAAAATGAAAACATTTCAAAATATTCGTGGAAATTTGGTTTATTTTCAATAAATTTTAATGAAATAATATTCATTTTAAATTAATTTTATAGTTATTTACCTCAATTGCTGGATAAGGTTGATATAATTTAGTCCAAAATGTATTTAATATATTAGAAAAAACACGCTTCCAAGTTTTTACGGCTGGTTCTTGTATGCGAATGAACATTTATTTATTTTATATCGTGTTAAGTATTTTAATGTGTGTGTATGTGTGTGTGTGTGTGTGAATGTTTTATATGATTATTTTTAGTAGGGTTAGTATATGAATGACAGTCCCAAACCAAAATCCAAAGTATTTTGCTTCAGTTGGCTTGGCGCTTCTTATAATGCACTATTTCTAATATTATATTACCACTACATTGAAAAAAGCCTTGCAGCGATTATTGTTTTTTTTTTATAGAGAAATTATTTCTAAAACTTTTCTAAATAATTTCTATTTATACCATCAGTATTTCAATCACAGTATCTTATTATTCCAATAAAATGTTATTTGTTGTAGAAATTAAATACAATATTTTATAAATCAAACACAATAAATTAATTATTCTTGTCAATAATTTACAGCAAAACAGCAAAAACAAAATTTGAAAAAAAAAAAGATCTTTTCTCATTCTATTTTGAATATATCGATATTTATTACATAAAATGTATCGATTCTTTTATGATTCTGTTTGTCCAATAAACATTTTATCTTTTCGTGTATATCACATTTCCCTGCTTTCTGCGTTCCATTGTATTACATATAGACGTTAAAATTTCTATTCAATTGTCAGAAACACTACAATAATCAGAATAACGGAATTGAAACAGAATTCTGTACTTTATACTTTCAATTTCTGTACATGATGATGAAATAATATTTTATTTTATTAGAATACAGAATTTAAAGAAATTATCCCGAAACATAAAGCAAATTCAAAGTGTAAGCATAATCTTGGTTTTTTATGGTATAGTTTAGATAATAATTAGATTCAACATAAATGAATTGCCAGTACTTTTGCCGAATTTATAACCTCAAAGCTGACCGACCTTATAACCCTCAAAGCGACTGAATTTCCGCCAAAGCTGAATAGTTTTATACTGTGAGTGTTTTCTTTTATTAATCTTTTCGCACCGAAGACCGTATATTCCAGTGAAAAAAAATTGTGACAAATAGTCGAAGACCATATTTATCCGATTTCATTATATTTAGGCGACGAATTCCGTAAGCTACCGTTTTATGTGTTAGATATGTTTATTTGTGTTTATAGGCAAGTTTAAACTTGTCTGTTATTTTATTTGTCCGTCTTATAGGCATATTTAATAGGAAAATAGCACGTCGCGAAAAAGTTAATTTAGAATATTGTGAAAATGACAGGTTTCTTTTATTCATTCTGTCAATTGTCTATTCTATTCCTTCTGCTCTGTGTTTTTTTATTTACTCTGAATATTCTGAACGTATGCTTTTTATTCTACATTCAGATTAATTTTTCATAGAATATTGAAATTTTAAAATATTTTTATTAAAGAGCAAAACAAAATATGTCACTGTCGCCTCAAAAATTCAAAAACAACACTTTTTACTTCATATTATACAAGTTCAATGTTGTCGCCATCATTGTCGCTGTATTTTACTAGATATTTAATATTTTCAATTGTCGCCCTTTTTTAACAATTTTAAATTACAAAAATTTGAATTTAGTACAATTTATTTTTCTTGCTATTATAATATCTTTGTATTGCAAATCTTCTTCATTTATACAATTTTAAGTACACATATATCCTAATTTGAGATATATTTGGGTATTTGATATTGCACATTCGTCAAAATTATCGAAAGCAAAATAAAAAATTGCACGCAAATATCTTTGCACTTGCTACTTTTTCCTCACTACTTTTTTTTTACTCATTCAAATGAACAAAAAAGACATATTCTGTTCCGCCTTTAAATTAAAATTCTGTAAATAGATAATTATTAAACTTGGAAAATGAAAATTGGTGTTAATTCTTAATTGTGAAAAATAAATTTTATAAATTTTGTTTTGTACGAAAATGTATTATGTTTATATTGTTGTGTTCTTTTATGCCGGTAAAAGAACACAACAATATAAACAGAATATTCTACAGTATTCTTTACTTGTGCTGAATGAAACACTCTGAAACTGTCAAGAATAATAAAATAAAATTCATTCGGAATTCGATTTTTTTTCCTGCAGGTTAGTTTCGTTAGTCGGAATTTCTAATTTCAGAATATTATTTGTATAGATAGAAAAATTTTTTTTTAAAAATGTTAATTTTGCAAATTATTGTTTTTGGAGATATTTTTCATTCATTTTAATATAATAATATTTTATATACTTAATGATTTTTAATAGTTATTTTTTATTTTTATTTTGGGTAGTTTTTATTAATTTTTAAGTCAAAAAGTTTTGTTCGATATCAATATTTATAGTTGGTCCTAAAACTATGCAATTTTATTTGCTTTTGACAATTGTGTTTTGTCGATTATCAAAAAAAAAAAAAATTTTTAAATTTGAAAGGATTTTTCTTCGTTATTATTTTTATTTACTATATTTTACGTTATTTAGAAGAAATATCATTTATAATAAATATTAATCTAATCAAATTATTTATTACGACGACCTTTATTACTTAATTTTTATAGGTAATTTATTTTTGAATTTATGCCCAAATACTAAAAATTAATGTCAAATTTAATGGACATCTACTTCTGTTTGAAGTTTTTTTTTATTAATTTTATAAAAATAATTTAAAAAAAACTAAATCTTGAATTTTGCAATTTTTCAGCAGAATCCTGAAGATATTTAAGAAAATTAAGAATAATTTCATATTAAACAAAGTAAGTTAATCAATCCAATTTAAATTTATACAACTGCCAATTAATATTTGCAGTAATTTTTTTTAATCAGTATAATTAATACTTTCACATATAAGAATTATTAAAGTCCACAGGAATTCTTCATGAAATACTAGTTTAAATAAATATAAAGAAATACAACGTACAAATAATTTTTATCATGGACTCAATCAATCACGTTAAAATAGCTTGCAGAATATAACTTCTGCTATTCAGATGTAATTTATTTTGTTTTGATCAACTAAGTGCTTGATGGATATGGATGTAAATGCCGGTTAACGGTTATATAATTAATTTAAGTTAATAATTTAAGTTTTTAATAGTCGATTCTTTACAAGTATTTATTGTCAAATGTAACATTTCAATGTAGATTCGTGCGCTGTCATGCCATATTTATTTTCTCATTTACAAGAGCAGATTGTACTTATGTAAGTGGTTTATAAAATTTGTATACCTAATTTAAAGAAATCTTAAAACTTTAGAGAAATCTTAAACATTTCGTAAATTTATTTCGAAATATTTTATATTTACTTTTCAGATAATTCTCTTAAAAAAATTCTTGATTTAATATTTAATAATAACCATTGTAAAATTAATGTATTAATGAAAACTTGAAAATTATAGAAATAACTTCTAGAATACAAAAAATTTCTGATTTGGTCTTTATTATTTAAAGAAAAAAGAAACGAAATCAATGAATCTTTAGTTAAATAGTTTGTCTGTTTAAAAGTTGAATTTCATCATTGCCATTCCATTTTAAACCAGAAATAAATGAAAATTATATTTTGTAATGTAAAAAATAATAATATAAAAAATGATTATATAATAACAACCTTTGGCCACCCACACCCACCAGCCACCTGCACAAAAAAAAAAACATAATCTATTATGGTTTATCCTTCATGCTAAAAATTCTTATTATGAAATTAAAGCTTTTTAAAGAAAAATGAATTGACAAGAAAAGCTTGAATTTTAATATATGAGCACAAAAATAAAAATTGCAGCTAATCAGATTTCAACTTATAATTAAATAACTTGAAAATTATCCTTTGATAAGTTTCCATTTTTCAATTTTATCAGTTAAATATATAATTTTATCAGTTAAATACAAGCTTTACAATGGGAGAGGAAATGTATTAGCATAAGCTCTGACAATACATTAAGATAAAATAATATAGATAACAAAAAATTTAAGTGAATAAATTAGTCAATTACATAATATTATTAGATACATATGTTATTAATTATATATGTTATCATAACAATAATAAATATCGAAAAAGTCTTTCGTTACATCATATCTGTGATTGTACAAAATAGAAACCCGTTTGATAATATTTAACTATTTAACATATGTTAATATTTAACATATATTAAAAATAATTTACTAATCAATTCTTAATTTCCTGGCCTGGGGAAAAACACATATAAATCAATTTTCAAACTTTACAGACGATCGTTTTTTTAAGTTATTTTTGTGGACCTCAGTGAGTGAGGTAAATATTTTGGATGATTAAGTTTAGTGTGCATTTTTTTAAAATTAGTTATGAAATAACTGAATTTGGTGTTAATTGTTAATTATGAAAAATTATCTCTTAATGACGCGACGCGGTAGACATAGAAAACAAATTGTCTAAAGTCCTTATCCCCAGTTGACGTAAATTTATTAGTGATTTTTACTGTGATACTAATTGAAATAAATTTCCTCGATAAATAATTTTAATATATTTTGTGCTTTCTTTGAATTGGTAACTAAATAATTAATTTTTGATCCTTTTTTTCTTTGTTTGTAAAATATTTACCCCACAATTATAAATACATATAACTACAATTCTCATACATCTGAACATATATAATATTATCTTTTTGTTATATATTAGCCCATAAGGTACAAGAGATTGAAAACATGCGCATTTAAATATTACCGCAATTTTTTTTCTACCCCACAAAACTTGTCTTTTTTATAATAAATATTTTCTTTTATTTTATCGGCGCGTTTTCGCAGTGTAACCCTAATCATAATTGAAAACGGATCGGAATTTTAATATTACAAAAATTAAAGCAAAAAAAAAAATTTCTTTTCACATTTCACAAAAAAAAGAATTTCATTTTAATAAAAATAATGGAAAATTGTAAATGATATTCTTTTTAATTTCAATTATTTGAAAGTTTCGTTTATTTCAAATTATTATTTAAATTTCCACATAAAAATTTCTGTGAATAATTATTTTTACGCGGTTAACACTCTTTTCAAAAACAAAAAAGGAAAAATTTCTATTTAATAAAAAAAATAAATTAGGAAAATTTAACCCAAAAAGAATGTCAGATAAATTTTGATAGTAACATAAATTTTTATTGGTGATATAAGTTTTTTTTTTGTACGAAATTTTCAATAAAATTTGACCAGCTCTTAAGGCTCAGTGTTTATCAAACCCCAAAAAAGTGAAATATTAGTACAATTTTTTTTTTTTTTTGCAATAGCGTGGCGTATTAAAAAATAATGATTTGAAAATTACACATTCATATTTTCTTTTTATTTTATATAATTTTTAATAAAAGAAGGAAATTTGTAACATACAAAAAAAAAAATTATTAATTTCTCTGGAATTTTTTTTTTAGAAAAGCTTATATGTGAAAGAATATTTGATATTTGTTGTATTTGTGATTTCTAATTTTCATCTGCAAAAAAAAAAAAACTACTCCTTAAATTTTATTTTGTACAATAGTGTGAGTAAAAGTTTTATAAAAATTATTTTTTACTTTATATTGTATAATAAATTTGCATGTATGTTTTTTTTTTTAGATATCCTCCGATATCTTTACGTTGTACTGTACACGTTGTATTTCTTATACATATACCAAAAAAAAAATTTCTACAATTGCGAATGCAAAATTCTATTGACATACAAATACAATTACAATAATTTTATTAGGATTAATAAACAGAGTCATAACACATACCAAAAAAGGATATTTGGAATGTTTTACTCTTCTCTTTTAGTCTCTTGTATTTTTATTTATATAAATAAATCTTTAAGACCTTTGTTCTTCTTGTTAGATTTGGAAAAAAAAACTCTACGCCAAAATAAAATAATATCTTATCAATGTTTGTTGCATGTTTTTGAATAAAATAGTTCGGTAAACATCACATACAGTCGACAGATATCCTTTAGAATATTCTTATATTCAATATTTTTTATTATAGAAAAAGGTAATTTTCCTTTCATACGAAAAGTTTACAAATTTCAGGGTATACATATAAGGAAAGAAAGGTTTAAAGGGGGAGAAAAGTGAAACTTTCATGAGATAATTTTCTGATATGTGATATAGTAGTTGAAATTTTTAATATAACTAATGAGCATATTTAGAAGTCAAAGAGAATAAGGATATAATTACGGAGTCGGTATGTGTGTTAACGTTGAAAAAATAAAATTGCACGTGTTAAGTGTAATCAATAATTTTTGCTTTTCAAAATATGAAATTTTAAATGTAAGGGTTGTCTTACTTTCTTTGTGCCATCCCAGAAAAATTAGTCCTTTTACCTTGATGCATGTTATTCGTTTTAAAAATAAATTTGTCATTTAAAATAATACTTAAAAATATTCACAATATTTAAAATGATAAAATTTATTAAATTATTTATTTTTATATACATGAGAAGGACAAATCAAATTCCGTTCAACAAAGGAAGTGTATTTTATTTTTCTGTCTGTTTTAACAAAATAGAGAATTATAAAAACGTATAGAAATGATGGTAAAGCACGTATTAAAAAAAAACTACAGAAAAGAAAAATTGAACTTGAATCCAAATTAGATATTATATAATAATATTAAAGCTTTTTTATTGTTTGTTTTTTTTCTATTTTTTTTTTCACTGTACTGCAATATCACGTATCTTTAGAAATATGATATTATGTTGTAACAAAAAAAAATTTTTTTTTGGAATATAATTTTTAGAAAATGCACAGTTGAAAATTTCTACCATCTTCATAAATCGTTTTTTTTTATTATGTAATATGACAAGGTCACAATTATTGCTATTTAAATAGAAAAAGTTATACAATAAAGTTTATATTTTAAATTAATAATTTATGCGACTAAAATAATAGTATACATTAGGGTAAATACAATAATAGAAATAAAATTAAATATTAGTAGACTTTAAATATGGAGTAATAAAATAGAAGAAATAATGGAAAAAATGTTTAAATTTGTTGTTTTATGGAATAGAAAATAAATAATTTTTATTTATCAAATTTAGAATATAGTATTAAATTAATTGTAATTAAAATAAATTTATGAAAAAGTTTTTATCTATCCCCCTATTCACACTGGATTTGATTTTAACTGGTTTGAAATTTTCTTTGTGGATTTAAAGTTTTGTATGTGAAAACAAATTTCTTGAAAATTATTTCAGTTGTTCCAACGTTTCTTCCTTGTATCCTCATACTATGTAATGAATTATATAATTACATATCCAGCCATGTTGAACATTTATCTCCAATTATCTTAATAAAGTGTAAAATGCACCCATACTAACTGAGATTATATGAATTAAATATTCTAATTGCTGTCCAATACAACCTGAATCCGACCGGGACATATCGTAAAGAAGGCATTGAAATCATACTAAATCTTTACAGATAACCACTAATTAGCTCTTGGAGGAAACAAAGTATATTTAACATATAAAAACTGCAAAACCCAGATATAATCTATACAAATCCTAGCAAATTGAGAAATAGTTCTCCAACAAACAACTGGAACGATATTCGGGATAAATTCAAAGATACAGCCGCTGCAACAATTGAATTTCAAAGTAAGAACCGCCAACTGTAGATCTCAGATGCGACTTGGAAAAAAAAGAGGAAATAAGGTATATAAAATGTTCTATAAAACAATACAATGAAGCAAATAAAAAAGTAAAGATGATGGTGCTGAAAGACCATAGAAACTACTACGACAACATAATAGAGAAAGCCGTAAGCGCAACAACAACAAATAATCCAAGTGAAGTGTACCAAAATATAAAGACAATTAATGTCTAGAATGAAGAACACTACTCCACTGAAAACACACATGGCGACATTCTAACTACAAAACAACAACAACTATAGATATAGAGAGTATTTTCACTAAATTCTTCGTTCTTACTGACGTAAGAACGAAGAATTAGTATTTAGTGAAAATACTGAAACAAATGAAGAAACAATTGCAACTGCTGCTCGCATAGACACACATCCGCCAACAGAGCGTGAAACTAAAGAAACAAATCGGAAGGATAACAAAACTCCAGGACCAGTGAACTTCTAAAACCAGATCAGTCAACACAAGCGGCCATCTTAACACTGGCTGAACTGATAAAAACAGATCCATCAACACCAGCGGCTATCTAACACCTTAGGTACAACAGATGTGAACATCCGCAGAAACTCCAGCTCAATAGAAAGAAGGACTACTAGTGATACTACCCAAAAAATAAGATCTAAGAGAATGTAAAAACTTGCGTGAAGTTACACTACTTCATCCATCACAAAAATGATCACCCACATCATTCGCAATCGGATATAGCCCCCTATAAATAGTAATCTACGGAAAGAACAGACTAGGTAGATCATGTCTACAGACTAGGTAGAGCATTATGAGGAATTTTCCGTAGATTACGGAAAGAAGAGACTAATCTACGGAAAGAACAGACTAGATCATGTCTACAGACTAGGTAGATCATGTGTTGATCACAGTAACACCATAAGGAGCATTCGATCGAATAAATAGAGGCTATTTGGAGAGCATTATGAGGAATTTTATAGAAAATCATTAATATAATCAAGTCGCTATATAATAACTTAATCTTACCCCATTGGTTATCATCATTCAAAGGAGATAACCAATGGCGTAAGACAAATATGTGTACTATCGCCTAAACTAATCATAATAGTATGACACGACATCATGAAGGAAGTAACGAGAAGTACAATCAGATTACAATGGATCCTAAATGACAAATTCGGAGATCTGGATTACGATATCTCTAATGCCGCACTCACATCGGGTTATCCAACCAAAACTAACAACACTAAAAATAGAAGCAGAAAAAGTAGAACTTAAAATATACATAAAGAAAACCAAAGTTATATGTGCCAACACAAGCAACATAACTCCTATAACATTGGAAACTATAATGATAGTAGGAGTTAAAGATTTCGCCTACTGGGAAGCAATACCAGACAGGTATATGGGTCACTACACAAAATATGGAACTCTCCATATCTCACTAGAATCCACAAACTAAGAGTGTATAATGCCTGTGTAAAATCAGTACTTCTGATTTTACACAGTAACTTAGAAATATACAACATCAGACACATCAAAACTCCAAGCAAGAAATGTCTAAGAAGAATACTAAGAATATTCTGGCCAATAAGGATATCGAAGAATTGTGGACGAAAACACACTAGGAGAAAATAGAAGTCGAAATAAAGAGAATAAAGTGGAGATTGACCATACACTAAGGAAACATCCAACAGACATTATCTGTATGGCACTGGAATGGAATCCACAAGGACACAGAAATGTTGGAAGACCACCCACCCTGGTGCAGAACTATAAGAAAAGAGTTACAGAAAAATGGAAAAAGCTGGGAATTACAAAAAGATTTGCAAGAGCAACAAATAAAAAGGGTTGAAAAAGGCTCTTGGAAACATAAATTAATTGTGACGCCAGTAGAGCAAAGTTTATTGAATAGATTTTAAAGAAAATTTCTATTTAATCTACGACCGTAATTATCTGAATTCTATGAACTTTTGGTATATGTCTGAAAAACGGAATTGGCAGTTTACTTATGTATTAGTGCGTAGTTTAAGAATATTTGTATAAATTTTTTTAAAATAGGTTGCTATAACACAATTAATATTTAACATATTTTCTTTTATGAAACATTTTAAGTTTCAAATTCATTTTAAACTAATTTGACTAAAAATTTATGATAAACTGTATACTTATCAAAATTTAAAATACATTGTACTGTCTTCATATTAAAGAATTATATTCATAAAATCGAATGCCGATAACGTATTTAATGATTACGGAACTATAAAACTACATAAATTGTCCCCTTAAAACAACAAATGAAAACAAAATTTTATTGAAAATAAAATTTATATTTGTACAACGTAACAGAATTGCAGGTGTAAATCTTATTATGTAATATAAAATATATGAATTATGTGAAGAAATATTCGTAATATCACTTAATTTAATATAATATACAGTAATATAATTTTATATAGAGACGTGTCCGGATAGTTGTATATTTCACCAGATAGTGAATACCTGATACCCGAAATATTTGGCTGGAAAATTAAATGTCAATTACTATTTGCCATTTAGCCAAATGTTATGTTATGTGATATTGTGGGTAAATAGTGTACAGATACAGGACTTTGCAGCATATTTTAAAATATATACTTGTTTAATTTTCGTCTGCGTAATATAAACTTACAGCCATTTCACTTGTTCGTATAATACATTTAATAGTAAGTTCTTTTTTCCCTTATACTACTGCTATTTAAATTTTCTATTACCCTTTTCGGACTAATATTTTTATAAATAATATTTTTATAAAATATATATAAAATTTAAAATTTATTTAAACAAAACTAAAACAAATGTCCTTAAAAATTTACATATTTAATTTTTGTTAGGATAAAATTTTATACAAAAAATATATTAAAAGTTTGATGTTTCCTTTTTTGGTAATACTAACCAAAATATTTTACAAAAAAAATTAAAAATACATCATTTAATCTTATTCAGTACATAAAGAATCATAATCCCAAACAAAAAAGTACATACAATCTATCCATTTGGTGAAATTTTAATTTTCATATTAGCGTTCTGATTTTATTTAGAAATAGTATTCTACATATTTTGAAGTTCACCCGAAGGTACAAGCTCAGACATTCTTACACTATTATTCTGGTATTATTTTGGATTTTTATCCAAAATAATATCAAAAATAAAGTCATAGAATATCTTAGAATGCATAAAACATTAATTTCAGCACACCAAATTTTCCATTACAACAACATGGCCTAAATATACAATAGGGCCACCATATTCTAAGAGGTTAGAAGGTGTTAAGTGACATTTTTGAAAAATTCGATATTATTGCAAAGATGAAGGTTTTTATTGGATATTTATATGTGTTATATGTGTTAAGTGAGGTACGAGGACTGATTGATAATTATGTGGACTGACAAAGAAAACACAGTATTTTCGGTTTTTTTTTTAATTATTTGCAACAAAGTTTTATCAACACAAGAAATTCGTTTTTATCCATTTTTAAAAATTCACTTAGATTGACTTGTTTAAAAGACTGTTACACGTCGTAAACTAAATAAGATATCGACTTGAAATTTTATATATAGCCTAGTAAATGATTTTTGCACAGGTATGAAGTACAATTGCGATTGATAATTAAATTTACCAAAAAATATAGTTATTAGAATGTAAAATTAAATTTTAAAATTATTTTGTTAGTACTCGAAAATTCAGAGGTTTTAAGAAAAAAAGATTACTAACAAAAGCATTTTTAATTAAATTTATTATTATAGCAAAATCATTTTTTATATTAAAAATACTCGTACTTTAGTTTTAAGTTAAAAGATTATTTTAATGCTATATTTTTTAAAGTGTAATACAGTATATCTGTAATTTTATATTTAATTTATTTGCTTGTTTGATGCAATTTATATTATTAATAATTCACAATTTAATTTACTTCATTTTTATTTTCATAAAAATAAACTAATCAATGATAATGAACTTAAGTTAGAAATAAATTATTGTAATAAGAAAAGTCCCATATACAAAAAACTATAATATGGAAGATTTTAATAAATTCAGTTTTATAAATTGTTTATTAAAAATGGCACCAATTAGTAAGGATACTCATATATCGCCCTCAAATGGTTTGGATATTGATAAACCTAAAAAACATTTTAGTTGGTCAAAGAATCTGTTCGAAAAGTGAGTAAATAATTAGAACTTTCGACTATAAATTCTTGAATTTTTAAATTTGTATAAAATGTACACAATAAAAAATTATTTGCCAGCTATGACGGTTCAATATTTTCTTAACACATTTGGAAAGAGTGTAAACAAAACTGTCTATCTGGGTCAGTTTTACATAACGTTTATAGGAAGAAAATTTTCCTTCTGCCACATAATATGGAGTATAAAATTACAAAAGGGTATAATCGTTTTTTACGATTTGATTTTTTATGGGCGGTTATAGTAGCACAAATTTCTTATACGAAAATAAAAGGTAGATAACCACAATTTTCACGAAAATGTTAAAAATCATGTTGGCTGAAATTTTGTAATTGACATTTTTATAAATTTAAAGATATGATGCTGTTTTGAAAGTTATGAAAAATTATTATCGCGTTTAAAGTTAATAAATAGAATGAATTTTAAAATATTTTAAAAATTTTTAATTTTTGTATTCTTTATTTGGAGCACATTGATATATAGTTGTTATTAAATATTTTAATAAATAAGATTTATATTTTGAAGAAACTTACCCACTAAATACTAATATATTTATGGTTTTAGATCTGATGTTTTCTAAAATAATTTTGTGCAATCTGAAAAATTAAAAAAGATTATGAGTAAAAAATAAAAAAAATTACAAGAAGAAATTACAAGAAGTACCTATTTATATAATTTTAACATTATGTTAAAATTATAATAAAAATTCCAATAAAAATGTTAAATCCAAAAAAAGTTAAAAAAATTTATGAAATCATGAATTTAATAAAATAAAAGAAAACTCAATAAAAACATATTTTATAATATCTACATAATTTTCATGTTCATTACAATTAAAATTGTATTAAAAAAATTTAAACTCGATTTATTCAAAATTGTACTTAACACCTTTATCCTTTTCTAACCTCTTAAATTATGTGGCGCAATTTGCAATAATATAAAGGGAAATTTTATTATAGCATTTTGCTCATAGACCGAACTTGCGCAGGTGACCAAAGTATTTTTAATAACTATGTTTATTCCGTAAATTATTCATGCAATATTAAAAAACAATATTTTTATATAACTGATAGCCAACAAATATTTTCTCTTTAGTTCAAAATTTTTAGCTTAATCAATTTATAAATAAATAAATAAGTAAAAAACAATATTGTTTGCTTATTGATGAGATCAATCATTTTTTTTTAACTTCTATTAAGAAAAACCTTTGAATTTTCGATTACTAACAAAAGCATAATTTCATTATTCACCCATCATACACCACAATAGAATCTTATAGGTCAAAATTGAACAAGACTAAATAATCATCCATATTATATTTTTGGGATTATGATTTTGCGGTTAGTTGGTTTATATATATATACATATATGTATGTATATCCTTTATAACAAGGACCAAATTTACTTTATATATTTGCTCAATTTATTATTATATGCCTATTTTTCGTAACATAATAAAAGAGCGCTATATACAATATATATATATATAATATACAAACACATATTTATTTAATCAAAACTTCAAGGACTTCAATACTAACAAATGGAAAAAATCTTATAGTCACGATACTAAACTAATTCCAACATACAATAAACAAAATTGTCAGTTTTCATTAATACTACACAAAAATTGAAAAGATATGAAATTTAATTCAACATTTTATTTTCTCTTTTTTTTCCTTGTGTAAAAAATTATACAACACATTCATAGCTTCTGATGTTAAACTAAAAAAATATAAGAACATTTAACTACCAAAAAGATATCCTAATTCTTTAGCTCGTTATAATAATTTTAACCTGTTATAACTTTTATTATTACCTATAGGGTTTCTGGACTCGACTCGACTCGACTCGGACTCGTCGAGTATTTGGGTAGTTTCGCGGACTCGGGACTCGACTCTAATACTCGACGAGTCCCGAGTCCAAATTTTTAAAATTGAAAAAAAAAAAGGTCAATCGATTTATTAAATTTCATTGTCGTTTACGGCTACCTCCAGCATAATTAATTCAGAAGAATTTTTTTTAAATTTTATTTTTGTTTTGTAAATTATTTTTAATTGTTAATTTTTAAAAAAACATAATAAAAATAAACAAAATCTCATACCTCCCCTAACACATTAGTATACCTCACCAAGGTAGAAACCCAGGCCTATATTAATATTCATTCTACAATGTTGGTTTAGCGAAAAATTTCTTTGTACGAATTCGCAGAACAATGGCACTTTTATTTTTCAACGTAAAAAAAAAACGATCAGAAGACTGTAAAACTCAATAATGAATGAAATTAAAAATCAAAACACATTAGTATACCTCACCAAGGGAAAAACCCTTGGTAAGGTATACTAATGTGTTTTGATTTTGAAATAAAAGAACGTTTTCAATTAGTGGCAACTTCTTGCTGACAAATCTCTCAATTCATTAGTTTTTTTGAAATATTTGTACGTTAAACCAAAAAATGAAAAAAGTAATTAAAAACAATTATATAGTTTGAAAGCTTATTAAGTTTTGAAAATAAATTAATTAATTGATAAATTTGATTGGTACATTTCTTTTTAACATATAATATTATTTTATCAGATTCTTGTAATATTTTTTGTTAAAGACACCGGACTCGGACTCGACTCGGACTCGACGAGTTTTTTAAATTTTGGACTCGGACTCGTCGAGTCTTAAAAACCCGAGTTTTCAGAAACCCTAATTTACCTAGCAGTAAATTGAAATTAACTTACAAATTATATTAAATGTGCAATGGAATGGTAAATATGAACTGTATGTGGAAAATTACAATTTTCTTTTCTTATTTATATAAATTAACCCAAAAAATAGAAAATTTTATTTTACAAAATGTAGTTTGGTGTTTGGTTATGTAATTCCGTTAGATTACAGTATAAGAAGTTTTCTTTTTCATTGAAAATATCTGGAAAATATTGTAGTTTTTATTTGAAATTTTTTTATATACATTTTATCAGATACATAGTATTTA
This sequence comes from Empis livida, assembly GCA_963932195.1. Taxonomy (NCBI): domain Eukaryota; kingdom Metazoa; phylum Arthropoda; class Insecta; order Diptera; family Empididae; genus Empis; species Empis livida. The sequence continues at coordinate 28,641,430 of OZ010645.1, read as the reverse complement.
GAAACATAATAGTCTAAAATTAAATTATAGTATTTAGGATAAAAACTCATTTTAACTTTCTTACAATTGTAGATTGAAATGCCGATTTGAATACATTAACTGAAGAAATTTAATTTTCATTCACATCTAATAAATTTTATTAAATTTTAATTAGAATACAAAAGCTATATTTAATGGCAATATTTCGTAAACCAAGTATTATGGTTTACGTTACTTACAACATATCTAACAGTTAAATAAGTATGTCTAAAATTCAGTTTATTTCATTTTGTGTATCAGGATTCGTAATTTGTCCAGCAATGTTTTCATTGCTGCAAAATCAAGTCAATATTAACAAAATTGCAGCTGCAATTATTTTTTTTTTTAGTCCAATATTGAGAATAATTTCCCTTAACTGTGAACCCAAAGAATATTTCCTATGGGCAACGGATGGGTATTTGTAAGTTGGGAAATTTTTATGAATGGTAGCTAAGCTGAGTTTTTAAAAATTGGCAGTGCATGGCCCTTGATAGGATTTGAACCCGGGTCCATCAGATTGGAAGGCAGGTGCTCTAACCACTGCCACGAATTAGCTGTGTTAAATTTGTAATATTTTTGTATTATAGGGTTACAAGTTAACAATAACTGAAATTTGGATTATAGTTTTAGTTAATCCTTTATATTAAAAAGATTAAGCAATTTTTAAGGAATTAAAATTATTATGGTGCTTGCTAAATTATAACAAAATGTCTTATGAATACATTCTTTATATTTAGATTGATAAAAATAATTCAATTTTAGAACTAAAAACATTAATATTAATACTGCATAAAGTCAATAATTATTATTTAATATAATTAATTATCTAAACAATGTAAAAACATATAATTAAATGAGTTCTTTATTTTGAAAGTTGAACAAGTCTATTTTGAAAGGAGAATTAAGATAATGACAATAATTGATATATCATATAATTTGATCTTGATATCTATACGAGATCTATACCTAAAAATTACTGAAATTCAAACATAAAACCTTAAATATCTCGGAATAACAAAACATTGACATTTAAAATAAACGGTTTAAATGCAAATATTTGAATGGGACTCAATCAAGCACCGATATAACTTTTAAATTTCAATTCTTTTCTATAAAAAATTCTATGAAATAAAAAAATTAGTCAATTATTATTTCTAATTTCAAATTGACGTTTTCTGAAACATTGAATATCATTTTGCTGATTGTTAACACTAAACAACTTAGCTTTACATAAAGTGAAAAAAAAACGCATAAAAGGACAAAAACTAATAATAATTCACTCTAAGTTCCGACCATGGAATGTTGTTTCTTGTTTCTCTTCTAACCATTTTCCCAAGAGTAATACACTTTTATTATAGTCGTGTTTTTGTTCGTTCGTTTGATGTATTATATATTTATGTGTTTATGTTTATTATCCAAAAAAAAAACAATTCTATATAATTTTCACCTCATAGTCTGAAAATATCCTTAAATTTAGAAATAAATATTTAATTTATATTTGTTTGATTTCGTTTTATTCGTGGGTAAGAAAATTGTTTTTCTGTTTTTTTTTTAACTTTTAAAAATATTTTATTAACGTAATCAATAAAAATATTATATATATACATAAATATTAGAATACTCAATAAATTTTAAATTTAATTGATTTGTATTTTTAGGATATTCCATTTTTAAGCTAATCCTGATTTCTGATAAGATTATATCTTTCAAAATCCACAAAATTAAGCAAAAGGGTATGTGCAACAAAATTGATGAAATAAAAATATTTGTACCAATAAATGTGTACGAAAAAAATGGCGATTATAATAGTCCTTTTAAATAATGTCCTTGAATTCGACATGTTTGTCAACTTTCTGTCTGCTAAGTCTGTACTTAAATTTTCCCTACTATATTTCACATATCCTTGAAATTCTTGAACAAATTTCAAAAATATTATCAAAATTATCACATTTTCACTATATTTTCAATATAAATTTTAAACTTTAATATTAATGTTATACATTTTCAATGTTAATTTAAAGTACTCATGTGGAGATTAAAATTATATCATCTGTATACATTATATTTATTGCTTTATAACGAGTTGTAGGACACACATGTACGTTTAAAATAAATATTGAATATTATTTGTTTATCTTTTAAATAACAATCTTAAATGTAGAAAAATTATGATTATTTAAAAATCATCTCATCGTCGGTTCAATTTATCATATATTTTTTTACACCTCATTAATTTTTATGATAATTAATGAAATATTTAAGTATATTTTTGCTCTTCTAACTTTTTATTTTGTTCTATAAATTATTAATTTTTCATTTTCATAACTGAAAATATCATTAGAAAACTTTTACACTTTAATAAAGTTTTTTTTCCATTTCTTTTTAAAATTAATAAAAGTTGCTTAATAAGAAAAGCATTTTTAGATCATTTTAATCGAATTTTGTTATTTAAATACCAAAAGATAAAAATATATTGTTTTATTAAATTATTTCTTCAAGGACGTATAAATTAAGTAACTCCTTTTTGTAATTATGTATTATGTTATTTTTAGAAATTTTATAAAATTTATTTTAAAACTCAATTATAATGTTAAAAGAATGCGAAATCATCGTTGTAGCACAACATCAATTTTATAAAATCAATATTCTCCTTAAATAATTTATTAGTTGTTTATTTATTTATTTAAATATTCATTAAGGAAATAATTAATAATAATTAAAGAAAAAGAAAATTTTTGTTAATAAAATTATATTTGTTTGCAATTTTGACTGAAATAATTTAGAAATAAAAAAAATATTTTCCTTAAGGAAAAACAAATTAAAATATTAATTTAATATCCGACTAAACCAAAAATAATATATATAATAAGATTTTCATTTCTATGTAATTATTAAATTACAGAAAATTATTTTCAAAATAAATATTTTACCCTTTTTAATAATTTTTTGTTTTTGCGTATTTAAAGTATAAACATTTCGGTTTATAAAAACACGAAGATATTTTAATATCAGAGAATATAGTAAAGGATAATTTATATTTTCCTTTATTACATTATAGAAAATTAAAAATTTTACTATACTATTTTTAGCATAATAATAGTTTCCTGTATAAAGGCCACTATAACAGATTGAATATATAAGAATAAACAATTTTAATTAAGTGTAAATTAATTTTCATGGTAGAATAATAATAATTACAATAGCAATTTGTAATATCGTTTTCGTAAAATCTAATTTATTTTCTCTGTTTATCATAATTCATTTTAAAAATAAGCAAAAAGACCTTTGGTCTCTATTAAATTCTATTTGTATATTAAACGATAGAGAAATAAATAGTACTAATGCCCATTAGAAGTAAATAAATGAAAACAGAAAATATATTTTCGCAAAAAAGATTTATTAAGTAATCAAAAAAATGTTGTACGAAATTCATATGTTGTACGCAATAATTGTACGCAATAATTGCTAAATATTGTTATACTCATATTTTATTAAATTTCCTATTACATTACTAATCAATTGGTAATTTATCCGTTATAAGTAAATAGGGTAATAGAATTTTCAAATTAAGAATCATATTTTTAACTTTTTAATTAAATAAATCTTTAATGTTTTTTTTTTTGAAGAAATTACTGCAAATACTTTATAAACTACTAAAACCAAGCTATATAAAATTATGCTACAGTATTTTCTTTCTCAATCATTTTACATAAACAAAAGTTGAAATATTTTTACATTAAAATAATATTTAGTTAATGTTTAAAAATCCAACATAAAAATATATATATTTATATATGTATTTATTTTATGTATATTTTTTGAAAACTTAATCTGTACTCCAAAGAATAAAATACAATCAAAATGAATAAAACATAAGATAAATGAAGAAATGCCAGTATTATTATAAAAGTTGACAGCAAAGGATAAAATTATTATAAAAAATTGTATTAGTTTGTTTGTATTTTTATCTTTATTTGCATAACTTTAAAAATGTATAATAATAAAAAAAATTCTAAATGGCAGTTCCTAAGATTTTTTTTATGTAATTAAAAATAAAATATTAACAAGAAATTCACTAATATCTTTTGGTAATACTATATATGGAATTTTATGTGAAACATCGATTTTATATATAAAATTTAATAAAGTTTTTTTACCATTTCTTTTTAAAATTTCTGGATTACATAGGTTGAACTCAAGAATTAAGACCTCGAAATCTAAATAATATTATACTGACTGCACACTAGACATATATCTGAACTTTTGTTGATCTTATCAAAAACATAAAAGTAATATTCTAATTCCATCATAAAAGTAATATTGTAATTTTTATTGACTGTAGGTGTTATTTTAAATCACTTTTTTGCACGTGTCACTTAAAAATATTAAATTTATTATTATTTATTTAAACTTTATATACTTATCTTTCAGATACGACATAATTAATTGTTGAACGCGAATTTATCTAAATATAAATTTTATATATAAATTAAAAATACCAAATGTTTCTTAAACGTTAAAAAAAAACTAAAAAGCGAATCGTTAGGAAAATAATAAAAAAAGAAATAATCGAAAAAAAAATAAATAAATAAATATTGAAATGCATACTACATGTGATTTTCACAGTAGTGATAATGGATCACAGGAACAAATATTAATTCATCGAATCGAAAAAAATCATAATATTTTAAATAATAGTGAAAATAATGGCCATACTGGTAATAATACAAGAAATAGTAATGATGAAATATTTATATCAGCATCATCAACAACAGAATTTACACCATTATTAAGTGGTACACCAAGTAGTTGTTCAATATTAGCATTATCTGGTATACCAGCTGATGGTGATAAATCAACAATAGGTCAAACAACACCATCATCATCAGCGTCAAATAAATTGCCTAAAAATAGAAATAAATTAGAATTCGATGATTTATTACAATGGAAAGATATGCCAAAACATTTACAATTTAACCCATATGTTTTAACTGGCTATCGTCCATTGCAAACAGTTAAAGGATGTTTTTTAAGTTTATTTTATTGGCATAATGAAACTATAAATATTTTAACTCATGGTAAGTTTAATTTTATTTTGAAAAAATATACATTATATAAAAATATTATTAGTGTCTACTATATAAATATTTTATAGACCTTATTATTATTAGACCGTCATCAAGTTTTATTATATAAAAAATATGATTTATTTTCAAAATAGGATAAAAAATAGATAAATAATAATTCAACAAAAATGATTTGTAAAATAAGTGTTCTTTACTTTTTTTACAAATATTTTTTTTTTTCTTTGAACTTGAATCAAAAATTTTCAAAACATAAATCATTATGTTTTTTTTTTGTTGATGACATGCAATATTGTTTAAATTTATTTATAGAAGTCTTTTTTTATTGTATGAATTTTAAATGGGAGAAAAAACCAACAAAACTATTATCGATACAGAAAATTTCCTTTTGGCTGTTTTATTGTTTGACTAAATGTCCGGATTAATGATAAAAAGATGATTACATATTATTATGATTGAATATTATTTGAATACATATTCGTTATTTGAAAAATGAAAGGATATGTGAAAGTAAATTTTCTCACTGAAAATAATATTTGAGTAATTAATAAATATTTATATCAATTGATTTTATTAAACAAGTATAGTACAATTAGCCAGGGTTTGCATAACTTTTATATTCGCCTACAAATTCTAGTAAATTATTATGCTGCCCACATCAATGTACTTTCCTTACAGCGTTTGATTGATACGATAAGCCATCTTAATTATCCATGTTTTTGTTACTTACTTACCTACCTCACTAAAATTAATTTTACATTTTACTTTATATTTTTAATATTATACATTCTATTTATTATTTACATTATTAACATTTTACTTTTAAATTTCAATTTTATAAAATTTGAATTAGATTTTTACCTTTATAAAAGTTTAAATTGAAAGGTCGAACCTTTTTTTATTAGGACTTTATCATTAATAAAAAAAAATAAAATAAATAATTGATAACATATTATAAAAAGTAAAGTAATATATTTATCTACAAATAAAATTTTTCAATTTTTTCTTGATATATTAGATCACAAAAATATTTTTATTTTCAACAAAAATTTTAAAATATAGTAAATAAAAAACATAAATAATAATCTTATTAGGTCGAATATCCGGTGAATTATTTACAATTTTACTAAAAGGACAAACATTAAAAAAGACACAAATTTTCTTTATAATATATTTAGTTTTTAAATTAATATATTCTGTGAATGATATTCTGTTAAGGTATTATGTTCACCGGATGTACACAAAATGTATGTAAAAAAAATTTACAACAGGAATTTTCAATTAGGATTGTACATTATAGTAAAGGATTTTTTCTTACAATTGATAAAGGACCAAGATGTCAATTTTTAATATTCAAAATAATTTGTTATTTGCCATAAATTTAAATATTACCGAAATCCTCGGTAATTCTAAAGGATTATTTATGGTCAATGTAAAAGGAATACATTGTAAAAGCGGAAAATCTAAATATTATGTCCAATTCCAAAATATAACTTATATTAGATATTAGATATATCCAATTTCAAAATATATATGTATTTAGAATTTTTTACATAAACCAAAAATTTTTTAATATAATTATTTTTGAATCCATTTTCAATATTTTTCCTTATTACAGCAGGAAAAGTTTTATTCATTTTCCTTGGAAGCTTTTTCAGAACCAAGATAATCGATATTATATTTAAAAACTTAACATGAAATTTAATATAAATCATTACATTCGCAATTGTACTTCCGTTCTGTTTTTATTACACAAAAAAGTAGGGGCGAACCAAAAAAAAAAAAGAATGCACATTTCCAGTCAAAGACTATTATCGTACACAAACTTTTGCAGATTCTATTTCACCTTACTCATGTAGTATAAATAAAATATTTGATATTGCTATACAGAGAACACTAACTACTATAATTCTAAAAACGGACCTTATTATTCCTATAAAATATTTCACCTATTATAAAATTATTCTATCACAGCACATATTTTAATTTTTATGGAGACTCTTGATAAGTAATTGCTTTTAAATATTAAAAACAAGTTACTACTATTAGACGATGACATATTGATGATACATTTTCATTTATAAGTTTATTAATTAATTGAAAATTTAATTATGTATTCAAAGAAAACGAATATCAAAATATTATTTAATTTTTCTGAAAATAACTTAACTTGAAAAATTTACAAGCAAACTAGAATATGGAAAAATATAGATTGAGTTTGGGTTTCTAAAATTGTAACTCAATCCAGTAATTTTAAATTTCCTATTCTATAAAAGGAAATATTTAAACGGGGGACTTATTTCGTAAAAAGTTTCTAAATATTTTCTTTTAAGTCCTAAAAAGTGAACAATCATAAATTAAAAAAGTTTTAAATTCTGAAAGCAAAGGAAATGATAAAAATGTTTGGTATACAAAAAACTTTCTAATGTCAAGTTCGTTCAAAAATTTATAATTTTTATGGCTTCTATTTTGAACTAACCTCTCAGGAACTTATATGCAAATTGTGTATAACGGAATTAAAATATGAAATTATACCATAATAAAAACATTGCAAACACAAAAAAAACAAAATATCGATTTTTGAAATTATAAATAATATATAAAAAAAAAATGTTGAAATATGGTGACCTTCTGCACCAGATTTAATGTAGTTTTTTTTCGATTTTTATCATCCATAAAAAACTATTTGGATCGATAAACACTTTAAAGGTTTATTTTTTAATTTTATATACATACATATATTTTTAAAGTGACGTTTATTCGACCAAGTCAACCAAGGCGGAATAAAATAACACAATTTTTATATCATGTCATTTTATATTTTGCTTGTTGTACAAAATAAATTGTTTTTAATGTTTTCGTTTTTTAAAGATTTTAATTTTTACTGTATATACAGTAAAAATTCGCAAAACGGAACTTTTCTGAATCGATTATTAGAAAAAAGTTGCTATAATTAAATTTTGTTGCAAATGTCGAATTTGGGATATAATTTATTTTAAATATCGTTTTACTTTTAAAGTATGGTTTATATATTACAAAATTAACTCAAGACATTATTGTTAACTTTTCCTTTGAATTTTTTCGTGCTGGACCATTTTTTTCATGAGTTTTGAAAAGGGACCTTATTATTATTTTTGTATACTAAGGTGGTTTCGTCAGCGTTACAAATCTGCTGTGTACATAAATTTAGATCACTGATTTTTTTTCTAAACTTTTCGATGAATGCAGGAATTATCGAATCATTTGAAAAAAGCTTCTTACCACATATCTTCAGATATCGAATACAATTCTATTCACATATAAATTTATTACAATATTTTTTTGCTTTTTGGGAATAATATAATATAGTTGAACTCAAAAAACTTGTTATTTAAACGGTTGCTTTATTCAAATAGTTGCTATTTACGAACTTGTCTTTATGCAATTTTTACTATATATATATATATATATAGTAAAAAAAAAAAAAATATATATATATATATATATATATATATATATATATATATATATATATATATATATATATATATATATATATATATATATATATATATATATATATATATATATATATATATATATATATATATAATATACATATATTTAAAACTAAGTTTTTTTCATTTCTAAATTATCAATACTATTGTGGTTTCTATTAAATCATCCCTCAACTATTTATAAACACTGTAGTCTTCAGACATCTGTTACCTCAAATATACAAAAACTTTATTGTTGTTATTTTATTTTATTCACCAACTGTATCAGGTGCAGAAGCTGATGCAATCTTTTTCTACGCGAATCCTGGTAAAAACATATGAGAAAAGATATGAGTTCGGTATCACAATTTTTTGGTGAAAAGAGTTTTGGTGGCGACATAGAAAATTGTAAAAAGTTAAAGAACGGTTCTAACTTGCTAACGATAAAGAAGTCTTTTAAAGCAAAAAAATTTATCAAATAAATACTTAACTTTGCAGTGGAAGAACATAACACAATGAACAAAACATAGAGAGTTGTATTTGTTTGATGAAGAAATATTGAGAGAAATGAGAGATCAGAATACAATAGCAATTAATGCATATGTTTGATGAAGAAATATTGAGAGAAATGAGAGATCAGAATACAATAGCAATTAATGATTTTTAAAAAAAAAAGGCGGAGTTCAAACCGAAGAAACTGCACTGTATACTCAAAATTATACACAAATTTTTGTGTATACACAAAAATTGCACTAACGAAATTACTCGCTCAAATAAATGTAGGATATCAAAAATTTAATGTAAGAATGTATTGACTGACAACTGTAAAACCACAAAAATTGTAGTGAAGAATATCACTTAAAAGAAGAAAATGAAAAATGTGGTATCTTAATTTCATAATGCTTTCACCAAAATCAGCCCACGTTTTACAAAAGAAAAAGAAGTTGAAATTATCAAAATGAGAGAAAAAGTTTATGGTAGAAAAACAGTAAGTTCATACAATGTTAGATTTCCATTTTTGCAACCGCTCTCAAAAATAGTTTTCCCTTTAAAAAAAATGAGCCAGTAAATGTACTTGTAGTGCAGCAGCCATAGAAAAAAAAATCAACATCTGTTTATCTCAAATATATTTAGATGTCAATGAAAAAATAACAGACCCAGAATAAAGACTATACAAACATAGCATCAACACCAAAACCTGTAATTGCTGATACATACAAAGAAAAGGTATTAGACCAAAATAAAATACTTGCAATTGTTTACATAGCCATTATGACGAATTAAAATTTCACCTAATAAAACATAATCCATTTATTTGCTGGATACAAGAAACGAAATTTAAAAATAACTATATACCTTACCTTAAAAATTTCAGCTATATTAATAGTCAAAAAACTATTAATTCAGAAACTGCACGGTGGAGTAGCAATTTTATTAAATTTTTGTTTAAGTTGCGAGGAAATAGAGCTTATCTTTCATATCCAAGCAATTCCCGTTAAAGTTTTCGTTTCCAATTAGATACATAATTTGTAATATATATCTTACTGAAAAAGATACTATAAATTTAAATGATTTACAAAATATAACAAATAAATTCGACTGTCCTTGTTTTTTGTTTATTGGGGATTTTAATTGTCACAATATAATATGAGGCTCTGATCAAATAGATAAAAGAGAAAAAATAATTAAAACATTAATAGACAATACTTCATTAAATCTATTTAATAGTTGGAATTCAACATACTTTAGTTTTGCTTACAAATCTTTCAGTACATTAGATAGTTCTGTATTACAAAACTATTTGGACGATAGATAATGATTTTAATAGCTCTGATCAGCTATTATACTCCCACTACTTAGTAAAAAGAGCTTTAAAAGAAGAGATACATGGTATCTTAATGTATCTCAAGAAAATATCGAAAAAATACGAAAAATCATTTACGTCATCAATGATTTCTAAAATATTATAGAACCCTGAAACAAGATGATTATAAAAATTTTATAAAAGATACCAAAAATATAAACACGTAGATTAATAAAAAATTATAAGAAGGTGTCCTGTGTGGCCTTTGTACAATCAATTTCCAGAAATACTCCTGCTAATGTAGTGTTCAATCAAATAAAAGCTGTATATGGTAAAATATAAAAACCATAATATCCCTAAAATTATAAATAATAATAAAATGATAATGAAAAAAAGAAATTTCTAAAAAAATGTCTGACTCATTTGTTCGCAATCTAATTATATACTTAGAATTTTCGCGTATATAAAGATTTCGCAGAACAATCTCAAATACTCTTCTGATCTGGCTCAGGTGAAAAATATAATATTTATTTCTCAAAAGAAGAACTGGAAAGCGCTCTTAACAGTTGTAAAGGTAGCTCTCCTGAACTATATAAAATATATTACGATATGTTAAAACAACTCGATGAACGTGAGGTACAATTCCAATCTTTATAAAAGGATAAAAATCCAAAAAATGTTAAAAGTTATCGCCCTATATTGCTAACCAATTGTAACTGCAAAGGATTCTAAAGAATGGGTTGTGCTCAGTTACCTGGGAACTTGAAAACAAAAATTTATTAACAATTTTAAGTTTTTTTCAATCCGAAGGTTCGAATCCAGTCTTATGAACTTATAAACTTCTCAAGACTTATGAACTTCTCTGCGAATTTTTAAGCCGAATTTTTAAACCTGATTTAACAAAAAAAAAAGTTTTCTTATCCTAAATTTCTCATCCTTCCTCATTCTATGTGCACAGTTAAGGGAAAATTTTCTCAACATTTGGCTATGAATAAAAAAAAAAAATCTACCAAGCCGGTTTTTGTAAAAATGGATCAACCCTAGAAAATCTTTCTTATTTCGAAATAGAAATAATGACTGCGTACTCAAAACGACAAAAAGACTGACAAAAACATTGAAAATTGTACGAAACAAGTGGATTTAAAAGCTCAAAAAAATAAAGCTGTGGCTATGTTATTTTCAAAGAATAGGAAAAATTTATACAACCTAGTTATATATATAAAAAAATGAAAAACTTATGTATGTTGATCAGCATAAATTATTCCCCTATAAAAAATAATTCCCCTATATCAATCTTTTTCGACATTGAAGCAGCAAATGGCAAAGATTAATTATTAACGAACTTATTAAAATGGGATTTACTGGTAGTATACTAAAGTTCATTTTTATTTTTCTCTCTGACAGAAAAATAAAAGTTGCAATAAGAAAGTCAATTGAAAATGGAGTTCCACAGGGGTCGGTATTCAGAGTAGTACTTTTTATTAGTGCTTATAATAGTATAGTAAAACAAATAAGCTTGCCCGTTAAATACATTATTTATAGCAACGAACCGGCGGTATTTACATCAGGAAGGGATTTTAAAAAAAACTACAAAAAGACTGACAAAAACATTGAAAATTGTACGAAAAAAGTGGATTTAAAAGCTCAAAAAAATAAAGCTGTGGCTATGTTATTTTCAAAGAATAGGAAAAATTTATACAACCTAGTTATATATAAAAAAATTAAAAACTTATGTACGTTGATCAGCATAAATTTTTACTGATTATCTTTGACCAAAATTAAAATGGAATCTCCATATCGAAAATATAAAAATTAGAGCTACTAAAAGATTAAATATTTTACAAATCGTAAGCAGTAGTATACATTATGTATATTACTGCCCACGATTCTGCTTACGAAAATGCTACTCAGATTGCTGAACGTCTTAGTATTACCGATTTTTGAATACGGTCAATATATTATATACGATAGAGCTCAGAATCGCTTTGAAATTCACTTAGTCCTATCTTAAACACGCATATTGCAAAGATGCTTTTAGAACCAGCCCTAGCAGCAGTATACTTTCTGATGCAGGGCAAATCCAGCTCTCTCTAAACATATATACTGAATGACTCTTGGCAACTCTCACTAAACCATATTATAATGCATGACGATAAATATCCACTAGCAGATATAATAAAAAATAACATTATATACCAATACCGTACAACATTTATATGTTAGTGTTAGGTTAAAATAGAAGAAACAACGCAGTTAATTATTTCAATAACCAAAATGAGAAAGAAAGCAAAAATATAAAAACAGATTTTATAATAGTTACTGTACAATTAAAATAATAATTAAACAAAAGAATATAACTAATCTATAAGCGAAGTTTTGTATATGGGGTTGCCACTTGCCGTCAACACTATCCCTCCACACCATTTATATAACAATTATATTAAGCGCAACATGTTTGACAATTTTTGGTGTTGTCTTTTGTGTAAATTTTTAGTAAATATATCAGCAATCATTTCTGTTGTCGGAACATAATTCAACTATATTAGCGACTTCTTATAAATTTCTCTGACATAATGATATTTAATATCTATGTTTGCTTCGAGCGTGGTAAACCGGGTGCTTTACTAATTACTGTGCACTTAAATTATCACCATTCAAAATTATTGCTTTTTGTATAAGTTGAGAAAAACAAATTTCATCTATTAAGTTTCGAAGATATATTGGTTCTTTCGACGCAGCACTGAACGCCATATACTCTGCTTCGGTGAAACTGAGTGCAACTGATGATTGTTTCTTTACCTCCCAAGTTACAGCACTACCTGCGATGAAAAATATGAAACCACTATAAGATTTTCTACCATTTAAATCTCCGGCCCCATCCGCATCAATTTAAGCTCTTTTGTATTGCTTAGATAGTATATGTTTTGCAGCATTCATATATTTGATATGCGGTGATATATTATATTGTGATAATTTACAAACAGAAAAAAAGGACACCTGGCCTTGTGGCAATTCCAGTGTACATCAGTGATCCAATTATCAACTGATAGATTTTTGGTTCAATACACTCTGAATTAGAACATTTCCACAATTTTAATCCGGGATCTAAAGGAGTAGAAGTGTTTCTACACTGTAACATATTACTGTTTTCCAAAAAGTCTATTATAATTTGTTTCTGGGAAATTGTCAATTCACCTGTAGTTTTGTCCCTCTCAATTTCCATAACTTCTATAACTGTGCAATTCGGTTTTTGTAGGGGGACGCGAGAGAGCACTGCGACCTTAAGATCTATTGGGCGATTACTGCCCCTTTCTCCCTAGCCCATATTAAGATAGCCTTAATATGGATTCGGGAGCCACATTGACCAATTAATTAAAAAAATAATTAAAACATTAATAGACAATACTTCATTAAATCTATTTAATAGTTGGAATTCAACATACTTTAGTTTTGCTTACAAATCTTTCAGTACATTAGATAGTTCTGTATTACAAAACTATTTGGACGATAGATAATGATTTTAATAGCTCTGATCAGCTATTATACTCCCACTACTTAGTAAAAAGAGCTATAAAAGAAGAGATACATGGTATCTTAATGTATCTCAAGAAAATATCGAAAAAATACGAAAAATCATTTACGTCATCAATGATTTCTAAAATATTATAGAACCCTGAAACAAGATGATTATAAAAATTTTATAAAAGATACCAAAAATATAAACACGTAGATTAATAAAAAATTATAAGAAGGTGTCCTGTGTGGCCTTTGTACAATCCATTTCCAGAAATACTCCTGCTAATGTAGTGTTCAATCAAATAAAAGCTGTATATGGTAAAATATAAAAACCATAATATCCCTAAAATTATAAATAATAATAAAATGATAATGAAAAAAAGAAATTTCTAAAAAAATGTCTGACTCATTTGTTCGCAATCTAATTATATACTTAGAATTTTCGCGTATATAAAGATTTCGCAGAACAATCTCAAATACTCTTCTGATCTGGCTCAGGTGAAAAATATAATATTTATTTCTCAAAAGAAGAACTGGAAAGCGCTCTTAACAGTTGTAAAGGTAGCTCTCCTGAACTATATAAAATATATTACGATATGTTAAAACAACTCGATGAACGTGAGGTACAATTCCAATCTTTATAAAAGGATAAAAATCCAAAAAATGTTAAAAGTTATCGCCCTATATTGCTAACCAATTGTAACTGCAAAGGATTCTAAAGAATGGGTTGTGCTCAGTTACCTGGGAACTTGAAAACAAAAATTTATTAACAATTTTAAGTTTTTTTCAATCCGAAGGTTCGAATCCAGTCTTATGAACTTATAAACTTCTCAAGACTTATGAACTTCTCTGCGAATTTTTAAGCCGAATTTTTAAACCTGATTTAACAAAAAAAAAAGTTTTCTTATCCTAAATTTCTCATCCTTCCTCATTCTATGTGCACAGTTAAGGGAAAATTTTCTCAACATTTGGCTATGAATAAAAAAAAAAAATCTACCAAGCCGGTTTTTGTAAAAATGGATCAACCCTAGAAAATCTTTCTTATTTCGAAATAGAAATAATGACTGCGTACTCAAAACGACAAAAAGACTGACAAAAACATTGAAAATTGTACGAAACAAGTGGATTTAAAAGCTCAAAAAAATAAAGCTGTGGCTATGTTATTTTCAAAGAATAGGAAAAATTTATACAACCTAGTTATATATATAAAAAAATGAAAAACTTATGTATGTTGATCAGCATAAATTATTCCCCTATAAAAAATAATTCCCCTATATCAATCTTTTTCGACATTGAAGCAGCAAATGGCAAAGATTAATTATTAACGAACTTATTAAAATGGGATTTACTGGTAGTATACTAAAGTTCATTTTTATTTTTCTCTCTGACAGAAAAATAAAAGTTGCAATAAGAAAGTCAATTGAAAATGGAGTTCCACAGGGGTCGGTATTCAGAGTAGTACTTTTTATTAGTGCTTATAATAGTATAGTAAAACAAATAAGCTTGCCCGTTAAATACATTATTTATAGCAACGAACCGGCGGTATTTACATCAGGAAGGGATTTTAAAAAAAACTACAAAAAGACTGACAAAAACATTGAAAATTGTACGAAAAAAGTGGATTTAAAAGCTCAAAAAAATAAAGCTGTGGCTATGTTATTTTCAAAGAATAGGAAAAATTTATACAACCTAGTTATATATAAAAAAATTAAAAACTTATGTACGTTGATCAGCATAAATTTTTACTGATTATCTTTGACCAAAATTAAAATGGAATCTCCATATCGAAAATATAAAAATTAGAGCTACTAAAAGATTAAATATTTTACAAATCGTAAGCAGTAGTATACATTATGTATATTACTGCCCACGATTCTGCTTACGAAAATGCTACTCAGATTGCTGAACGTCTTAGTATTACCGATTTTTGAATACGGTCAATATATTATATACGATAGAGCTCAGAATCGCTTTGAAATTCACTTAGTCCTATCTTAAACACGCATATTGCAAAGATGCTTTTAGAACCAGCCCTAGCAGCAGTATACTTTCTGATGCAGGGCAAATCCAGCTCTCTCTAAACATATATACTGAATGACTCTTGGCAACTCTCACTAAACCATATTATAATGCATGACGATAAATATCCACTAGCAGATATAATAAAAAATAACATTATATACCAATACCGTACAACATTTATATGTTAGTGTTAGGTTAAAATAGAAGAAACAACGCAGTTAATTATTTCAATAACCAAAATGAGAAAGAAAGCAAAAATATAAAAACAGATTTTATAATAGTTACTGTACAATTAAAATAATAATTAAACAAAAGAATATAACTAATCTATAAGCGAAGTTTTGTATATGGGGTTGCCACTTGCCGTCAACACTATCCCTCCACACCATTTATATAACAATTATATTAAGCGCAACATGTTTGACAATTTTTGGTGTTGTCTTTTGTGTAAATTTTTAGTAAATATATCAGCAATCATTTCTGTTGTCGGAACATAATTCAACTATATTAGCGACTTCTTATAAATTTCTCTGACATAATGATATTTAATATCTATGTTTGCTTCGAGCGTGGTAAACCGGGTGCTTTACTAATTACTGTGCACTTAAATTATCACCATTCAAAATTATTGCTTTTTGTATAAGTTGAGAAAAACAAATTTCATCTATTAAGTTTCGAAGATATATTGGTTCTTTCGACGCAGCACTGAACGCCATATACTCTGCTTCGGTGAAACTGAGTGCAACTGATGATTGTTTCTTTACCTCCCAAGTTACAGCACTACCTGCGATGAAAAATATGAAACCACTATAAGATTTTCTACCATTTAAATCTCCGGCCCCATCCGCATCAATTTAAGCTCTTTTGTATTGCTTAGATAGTATATGTTTTGCAGCATTCATATATTTGATATGCGGTGATATATTATATTGTGATAATTTACAAACAGAAAAAAAGGACACCTGGCCTTGTGGCAATTCCAGTGTACATCAGTGATCCAATTATCAACTGATAGATTTTTGGTTCAATACACTCTGAATTAGAACATTTCCACAATTTTAATCCGGGATCTAAAGGAGTAGAAGTGTTTCTACACTGTAACATATTACTGTTTTCCAAAAAGTCTATTATAATTTGTTTCTGGGAAATTGTCAATTCACCTGTAGTTTTGTCCCTCTCAATTTCCATAACTTCTATAACTGTGCAATTCGGTTTTTGTAGGGGGACGCGAGAGAGCACTGCGACCTTAAGATCTATTGGGCGATTACTGCCCCTTTCTCCCTAGCCCATATTAAGATAGCCTTAATATGGATTCGGGAGCCACATTGACCAATTCGTCTGCGGTCAGAATTCCCTTTCCTAGATGATTGAGTCTTCTTCTTGCAGCTACTTCATAGAAGATGTTCCGATGTTTCTCTGTCATTATGGCAGAGGCAACAACTGTCCCCTTCACCCAGTCCCATTTTCTTGAGGTGATAGAGTAGTGGGCTATGCCCAGTCATGAGACCTATTAAGGTTGGAATGACCTTTTTGCTGAGGTTTATTAGTTTATCCACCTTAATTCTTTGTGGTATAATAAATTTTTTGCATATCGTGAGTCTTGGGAGTTTACCCCAGTAGAGCCTATGCTCTTGCTCTATTCACCTGTTGAGTACTAGTTTTGAGTGACCTCTTGGTTTGCCGCAGAATTATTCTAGCCCAATTAATTTTGTTTTTGATCCATTTTTGGCAAGGCGATCCACATTAACATTGTTCCTTTTTGCCAGAGTGATGAGTTATGGAGACATTCCCAGACCAGTTTTGACTCCTGCTTGTGGGAGATTAGAGCTTTAAGAACAGCTTGGCTGTCTGAAAGAACGTAAATTGTTTTATTACGTTGCGCTTTGCTAATATTCTTTTGGATACACAGATCTACCGCGATGAGTTCAGCTTGAAAGATTGTAGCCCCTTTGCCGAGTGGTAGGAATGCAGAGAAGTTTGGACCTTTAATCCCGGCACCCATTTCCTCCCTCAATCGGACGCGTCCGATTCTAATTGAGGAAGCTTTGATTGCCAGTCACTGCTTTCACTTATTACGACTTTGAAAGGGAGATCAAAGTTATAAGTGGTCGGAATTTCATCTGATACAAGGCTAGTGCCTCTAATTTGGGATTTTTCAGTAGCTGTAGATAATTTTCAAAAGGAGAATTTTTACTGTAGTTCCCCTGAGTAATAATTCTCCTTTTGAATGCGCAGCAAATCTCTCGCTGCTTCTTTCTTAACAAGCCAGTCTCTGGATCTTACCCAGTGTCGCGTGTACTTTGTATTGTAGTGTTTTAGTCCACAGACTGTGCATCCGTATGTGATAATTGTTAGGATGATTATTCTGTAACTCCAGTAGATCCTTTTGGGATGTAGCCTTCATTTCCTGCCAAACATACATTTGCAGCCTCACATTGCCTTTATTGCCGATGTGAGGCTTTTTTCTAGTCATCGATAAACTTTTGTAGAATAGTCATCGATCTCATTAATCCGTATGGTTTTATAAATTTGAACAAACCCTTTTGGCGACATAAATGTGATGTTAACCCACTATCAAGAATCCATGACTGTTCATTCAGAGCTTGAAAGTTGGTGGCGTTCAATATTGAACATGAAGTTGTTGTCTGTGGAAAACTTTGTTGTTCACTTTGCGATTGTCGCTCACGACACTTTGCTGCAAAATGACCGCTTTTTCTACGTTGTAATTTGGAACTTTGATTTTTAGAATATTTTACATTTTACTGAAACGAAGCTTTTTCATATACACTTTCAGCTACAGAATTTTCATCACGCCTATCATATTCTTCCAACAACCTGGTTTTTAATTGCTGAGCAGTTGGTAGTGAATGCCTGCACTCAATTGCTACAACAAAATTTTCGAATGAATTTGGAAGACTGGTTAAGAATTAGATAACTATTAATTCATCTACCATTAAAATGTTTAGCTCAGATAATTTTTCTGTAATTTCGAAAAATTTATTTATGTGATGTACAACTGAATCACTTTCTGATAATTTAATATTCACTAATTTTTTAAATAATGTTCTTTTTCTTGCTGGACCTGTAGGTTGGTATATTTCTTGAATTTTTAACCATGTCTGTCTAGAAGATGCACAATTCTTCATGTGGTTTAATTGACATGTTTTTGTACACAAAATGATTGTTACCAATGCCTTTTCATCTTGCGCTGTCCATGCGGTTTTTTCTGCTTCCGTCTTTTGTTCTGGTTTTTTCTCCATAATACCTTGAACATATTTCCATAGATCTATATGCACCTTCCATACATCGTAGTTGGTAGCATCCAGCTTTTCAATTTGATATAGAGATGAACTCATTATATTATTCTAACTTGATCTTTTATTCTAACTTGAAATTAAAAAAATTTGATTCTGGTCCCATAACCTTTTGTTACGTTAAAATAGAAAAAAACAACGCAGTTTCAATGTTACCTCTTTAATATGCAAAATGAGAAAGAAAGCTAAAATATAAAAACAGATTTTATAATAGTTACTCTACAATTAAAATATAACTAATACTATAAGCGAACTTTATTTAGATTCAAAAAAATCTTCCGGAATAAAAATATATTAATTCATAAAAATTTGGTATACAAACATTCCACAAAATACCTACTTGGACATTAAAAAACCTTTATGTAGACATAACTTTAGATGAACTCAAAAAAAAAGTACAAATAATTATCAATTTCAAACACTTATTCGAAAAAAAAGTACTAGAAAAATATATATTATAGTTTTTTACCAATATATTTTTTGTCCTTGTTCACTCCACTGGGGAGCATACGGCTCCAAGTACCGAATTATATGCACTTGAAGTTTCTTTAACATTTTTTATGTATTGCAATTTGGACCTACTAATTTTATATGGATTCCGAACCATAAATGTGTTTATAGTGAAGAAACTTTTAATTGGAACAAGGTAATGCTTTCTTTTTTATTAGTGAGACATTTGTTGTTAGCAAATGGCCTCGACCGTTAGAATTTCGCCAGTCTTAAATTACATTTTATTATAATTTTATTACTACTACTCATTTAAATCTGGGTAAACTTCTACCAACATCGATGTCTTGGACGGGAGTTGAACCCAGTACCTAATGCACCACAGCTAAGCACACTACCACTTAAGCCATCGTCGGTCTTACCAGTATATACCATATATACCAATATATACTGATAGTTCAATTACCAAAGATGACACAGGGTGAACATTTCAATGTATGGGTTATGAACAAAAATTCCATTTATCTAAACATATTAGCATATTTTTTGCGGAACTTTGTGCTATCAAAATAAATATTAAATTCATATAGAAAAAAATTGAAATATACTCAGGGTCGTTGAGTGGTTTACAAACAAATGAACATAGCTTACTGTCAGCATTTAGTCCACAAAATTAAACAAGAAAAAAATATAAACCACATATCCTTTTTATGGATTCCGGGTCATGTAAATATTAGTGGAAACGAAAGAGCAGATGTTAGCAAAAGAGCTAACGACTGAACCATTTGATCCACATACAAATTCTTTTGCAATGACTACAACTACAACCAAATCATAAAGAAAACCATATGGGATGAGTATAACAATAATGGGTTAACCGAGCGTTTAAGTGGAAAAACATTCTTTAATTGAACATAATCACAATTTCATTCCTAGCATAATATAATTTTTTTTTAAAAATACAAATTAAACGACTCCCTTAAAAATTATGGTTAAAAAAAATTAAATTAAAACAATTTATTACTTTATTATTAATTAATTTCTATACTAAGATTAATGTATATTAGTTGAATAATTATTTTTTTGGATTTGTTATAAAATCAAACTTTTACTTAATTAGTAATTGAGTATCTAATCCATAATAGAATCAATCAAAAGCCACGTGTTAACTTGGTCAAAAACGTGGACTCAAGAAAGATACTGATAAATTAATTGGATCAGCGAAGTCAAGCATAAGGGAGATATAGTTAGTATGTCGTCATTAAAATAAGAAACTAGTAAAGAATAAACAGATACATACAAACAGAATAAAAAAGAACAAAATATCTTAACCCTTAAGCTTGACTTCTTGCACTTTCTCCGCATGCTGAGAAAAATTTTAATATCCGCATTGGATTAAGCTCTGATGTTACCTACACCAAAAGAAACAATCAAGTACAAATACGAATTAGATACAAATGAATATATAAGAAAATGAATATATAAGCTGTACAAAATAAGAGAAATAAGATTTGAAATCAATTTTCACATAAATTAAACTATAAAATAATATGAATAGCCAATAACACAAATGCACGGGCTTGAAAAAACCTTAATGTGTTGAATAGCCATTAAGAAACATAATAATAATAATAATATATTTTATATATTTTTATAAAATTAATTAACAAAAGATCATTTTATGACATTTAGTATTTATTTATTTCAAATAATTTCTAAAGATTTATATTTATATAGCTATGCTTTGCATAATAGGCTGGATGCACTATTGCCTCCACTATCCACTCTACATTTCTTACTACAGCAGTCAGAATCGTCAAAACAATTTTCACCGTTGGCCTTACACATGAAAGCTGGTGCAACCAAAGCCAAATAGGCTGGATGCACTATTGCATAATAGGCTGGATGCACTATTGCCTCCACTATCCACTCTACATTTCTTACTACAGCAGTCAGAATCGTCAAAACAATTTTCACCGTTGGCCTTACACATGAAAGCTGGTGCAACCAAAACCAAAAACATTCAGCCTATTAGGAAGAAAAAAACTCGCATTTTGAAACTGTTTGTTTTATAAATTCTGAAAAAAAAATATGTATTAAATATTATTTATAATTTAGTACGAATTATACATACTTATTCCTCCGAATTATCGAAATTTAATAGAAATTATAATTGCTGTGCTATAGCTTTTATAGCTAATTAAGATCTAAACACACATTTAAAAACGTGCTCATCTGCATATTTTTTTATATTTTCAGTCTTATTTAAACAAATATGTTATTTTTTAAATAAACATCTAAATAAGTCAATATTAAATTAACCTTGAATTTCATATTTTCATTATTATTTTATTTAACTATAAAATTTAATAACAATAAATATAACCATAAATATTTTATTTACAAATATAGTTTATGGTTAATACTTTTCGTGGCTCCTATTACTTATTTTATTTTTAATATGTTTTTTCAAATAAATACTTTAGTTAACTCCATTCGTCCCGCGGGTTTGTGATGAACAGCCCTTTAATAAGATAAAATAAATAGAAAGCAAGTAGATCTAAAAGTTACATAGTAGGTTAAATTTATTTTTTCTATACCATTCCTCTTTATTTACCATCTCTTTATACTTATATAACTCTATTTGTTTAGTAATTTCTTACATAATTTATAAAATTTATTTAAAATTTCAATTAATATAATATTGTATAAAAAAATATATAGTATATACCTACTAACTACACCATATCAGTTATAAATTTCTTTATGTTAATAAATATTATTAAAAAAGTGTGTGAATGTGTGTAGACGCGACCAAGTTAAATAAAAAGCATTAAGTGTGTGTAGACGCGACCAAGTTAAATAAAAAGCATTTAAAAAATTGTTTTATTTAGTTTTTTAACAGCTGTGAATTGACATGTCAGACTTACAATCTTAATTTAGAATAAATTTTAAATTCGTTCCGCAAAAAATTTGTTTCAGACAATTTGTTTACTGTCCAGCAAAACGCTTTTTTAGGTACGTGCTCAAATGGAAACCGCAAAAAAAAAAAGAACTAGGAGGAAAAAAAACGTCAGACTAAAAAAAATTATAAAAATGGTTAATGACTGAATTAGAAAAAATTGTGATGCGTTGGCGAGTGAAAAAATTTAAAATTAAAACGTGAATGAATGTAAGATAATGAGAAGACTAGCACGACTTGAACAGAATCTTCCCTTGCCTCTAACTTTTTCAGATTTACCAGACATTTCCGTACATTTTACACTATCATAACTTTTTTTAATTTTTTTTTTTGTAAAACACAATGACTCAGTTCTCAGATTCGCTTTTTTATTTTATTTTTGTTATTCCTGCTAATAAAAATGAAAACCAACCAGAAGTCTTTGTCTTTGTTAACCGAGAAAGGCGCCATCTTGATGGTCCGAGAACCTTGGGAAGAGGTACCCAAAACTGTGATAATAAACTCATGGAAACATATATTTGAATTATTAGATATTTTTTAATTTATCACTGCTCACCTTCATAATGACTATGACATTTCTTTGATAAACTCACTTCGATGTGTAATTCCTATTACGTAAATGCAGATATTTCTGTTTTTAGATTCTGGTTTATTGACTATTGATTATCCGCTAAAAATCAATTGGCTTCATGCAATTTTTTACCCTTTGCTTGATAAATCAAATTGGGAATATCGTACTGCTGTTTGGTCAATGAGCTATATTATTAAAATTATATCTTTTAAAGAATTTTCTAATAATTATTATTGTTTCTATTAATTGTATAATCTAGTAATGAAACTGGAATAATATCAATCGATTTAATATCCCTCTCCGAAGTTTTCCTAATAAATAGTTAGATTAGATTATTACATTCGGAATTTCTTCACTCTTAATCCATTCCACACATTTATACATATATTATTTCCTTATCCTTTGCATAATATGTGTGGATTTATCATTAAGATTCTGCTTTGGCTTTACAGTTGCTGAAGCAAAGCCAAAATTCCAGAAATTTTTCTTTCACTTACAAATTTCGGACATAGCAGTGTGCCTAATACGTACAATCTAATCGGAAGCCACAAAATTATTAAATCTATATTTTTTTTCCTTTAAATAAACTTTAAAATAAGTCAATATTAAGGGATCAATGTATATCTTTAGCAATTATTCGTTAAAGCTTTTTTGTTTTATTATCTCATAAAATTAATAAACAAGAAATGTATTTATGACATTTGGTATATATTTGGCAGCTACTCGTATAAATAAATTCCACATATGTATTTATATTGTATGCCTAGGCCACGCATAGCTGAAATGCTCTTACACTCCTCATTTTCCATATGTTATTGCAACACTATTTTCTTTTAATATATTCATATTAAATTATAAAATAAAAAACTATACTAATTTATTGAATTTAGTATATATTTATTTGGTCTATATCTATAAATAAATTCCACAAATTTTTATATTTTATGCCTATTCCATGCATTTTGGCTGAGATCCACTACTGTATACACTCAAGATTTGTCTCCCAAGCATCTTAGCTCAGTTGAAATATGATTTTGATGAATGAAATCGCATTTCCTATTGCAGCACTGATCATTACTGCTGCAAAGTTCTCCATTGGGTTTACAGTCTTCAGCGAAACCTGATGCAAGTATAGCCAATAACAGGACAAAGAAGAAAGGTAGACGTATTTTGAACTCTTTTGTTTAATGATTTCTATCGGGGGAAAAAATATTTATTAAAATATAATAGTTTAAAAATTAGGAAGATTGACTCACTGCTTTAAATCCTTGAAAGATTATAGAAATTTTTAGATGTGATGCAGCTTTTATACTTAATTTTACAATGAAACTAAAATGGGATCTAATCTAACACTAATTTAAAAATGTATTAATCGCCAATGTTCACTGTTTGTAGTTGTTTGTATTTTCCGTCTTAATAAAACAAATTATTAAATCAATAATTTTATAGCTAATTAGACTTCAATTCTATATTTTTATTTAGTTTCGGTATTATTTATATTAAATATAAAATTTAAATATTTTATTTTATTTAATTATAAAGACTGAGTGTACAATAAGTGTACTTTACTTTTCTTTATTTCTATTATTTGTGCTATCTTAATACCTCCCAATGAAAAGCGAAAAGCGAAAAATATAAAAAATAAAGAATCATTAAAAGAGAGTAAACAATTAGAGAGTAAATAATAATATGTTCATAATTAAAATCAATTTAATTTTCTGTTAAAAAATATTAATATACATATGTAGAATGGAATTAATCGAAAAAATTATTATACTTTTTGGGAAAAACAGTTGACGAATACTAACGTAGATTTTTTCATACAAAAATAAATATATTTTCCCAATAAAATTTTATATTCTATATAATTTCACAAGTCCTTTTCTGATTTACATATTGCTAATATAAGTATAAAATTAAATATAGTTAATATAGTCTATTAACTCTGTTAATATTAGCAATCTAAGGTATTATAGCAAATTATCTCATAATTATATCTTAAATTCTAAAATCTAAATGAAATTTGGAAATAAAAATTTAAAAAAATGTTTTTCCTAATTATTCAGTTATACAAAATTGCACGCTTTGATAGGAAATTAAACTTTATTTTTTCAACTTTATTAAACTTTTCTGAGTTTAAAAATATATTTTCAACGATTTTGCTTATTTTTTCACCGTATATGTTGAAATATTAAATTATTTAAAAATCTAAATATTGAAAGTGAGTTTTTAAACCTGGGTTGAATATTTAAACCTTAATTAATAATGAAAAAAATGGTATATAGTTTAGTATTTCTTTATTTAAAATCATTTCCATAAATTTATGTATGGTATGTCTATGCTCTATGGTTTACAAACTTAGGTAGCTGCAGTGTGTAACACTAACCAATCCACAATTTCTGCAACAACAGTCAGTATTATAAGTACAATCATCGCCATTAGCTATGCAAGCCAAACTTGATACAACAAACTTGATGTCTACGCATTTTTAAATTATTTGTTTTATAAATTCTATAACTGGAAAAAAATATTAATTTATATATACATAAGCGTAAAAAAATACTTAAAAGGTACTTACTGCTTCGAATTAGTTTAATTTACTAGATATTGTAAGATATGCTAGAGTTTTTATATGTAATTCCAACAAGAAATTACAATAAAAATCTATAGTCTAAAACCAATGTAATAATAGTTATTTAACTACTATATTACATATCAAGTATTACATTGGTTTTAGACTAGATTTTTATTGTAATTTCTTGTTGGAATTACATATAAAAACTCTAGCATATTTTTCTTTTATTAAGACGAAAAGTATAAATATACCTTTCGTCTTAATAAAAGAAATAATTAAATCAATAAAGTTTTTCAAAAGCTGTTTTAATATTTAACTTCTAAATAAACAAAAAATAACCTTCATTTGATAATGAAGTCTTTGTGAAATTATTTAATAATTTTAGTTTTTTAGTTATCATATAATTAAATTCGAGAAATTAAACATAATTTGGTGAGATCAGTGCCAAAAATTAATATTAGTAAAATATTCTACATAAAATGAATTTATTTAGAAATTTATGAAATTTTAAATAAGTAAAAAGAATAATAAACTATTTTAGAGTTAATTTCCTAGGGGTAATTCTAGATCGTGGACTGTAGATACCACCTTAAAAGAAAAGCTGAGAAGGCAACTAAAACCTATTGGTAGAATGGGGCCTATCGCCAAAAATTATTCACTGACTTTATACCGGTGTGGTGAGATCGGTCCTCACCTATGGATTGGTTGTCTGATGAAAAACCGTAGAAATAAATCTAATTTAAAGATCCTGGTAAAAATTCGACGGTTGTAGCGTTGTATGGGCATCACTGCTGCTACTACCAGTATACGTACTCGTGCCCTTGGGTTTACAGAGCATAGACTTATTTATTAAGAACACGGCGGCAAATGCTGCATTGCAGCTGAAGTTGAATAATCTCTTATTAACTTTCTTTGGCATTACAAAGGTAAAAAATTATCATGATTTCATTATGATATCTGAATGATGTCATGGTAGCCAAAGTGACGATCATATTTTGGTATTCTGGATGTGGTTAAAACCCTTCATAGTATATTGGTTCGCTATCATGATTGCTTAATTATTAGAAAAGCTACTGAATTATGGTGAAACCGAAAAACCTTCTATAGATTCTTTCTAGTTGCTCTTGTGATTAAAACGGCAAATAAAACTAATTTATATAAATTGGGTTCAAAACACAAACTTGCTTAATTGGTATCCATTGACTTTTTTATATTTTGATTGAAATGTCAATATGTAGTACATTTTTATTCTATTAAATAATTGTTAAATGATCAAACAATTCGTGTGAAAAAATATGATTTTCTTATGGTTACTTACTTGCGAATAAAACTTTATCGAGTAGTTTTCAAAAATACCTCCAAATATATAACGCGCCCCAAAAATAATGTACATTTATTAAATAATATTTTTTTTTAAGTTTTCTTGAAAAAATGATTTTAGCAAAAATATATAGCTCTAACTAAGTTGATAACTGATTAGTAATTGGTTAGAAATTTATACTAAGCATATTTATTAAAATTCTAAAAATTTTACTTCCATTTTTTTCTTTTTTTTGTTGACATATTTTAAAGATGGCCATAAAATAATTAACTAGGTATCTATACATATTCGGTCTAACTATTTTATGTTAACTACCTCTGCTAATTTAATATATTATAGCATATGCCAAGACATATTGCAAAGTAGGCACGAAAATATATTAAGTAAAATTTGTAACAAATAAGCTAAGAGCGCAGCGATATATTGCTTGTTAAATCAATAATAAAATTTAAAATAGCTATCCAGTAGTCATATTAAAAATATTTGCGACTTTTACCATTACTAAATCTATTAAAAAAGATAAAAGGAGACGCAGAAATATTTTATATAAACGTCAAAGTTTATTTCAAATGCCAAAATTATAAAGGATCGTTAGGAATGGTATGGTGTAATACAAAGTAAGTAATCTATACGCGTACTACGGAAATGATATTTTATTTATAAGTACTTAAAGTAGCAAATTTGTGCCAAATCTCACAATTTGAATATCTTAATATTACCTTTGCTATAGTATTATAAGCTATTATATCTTAGAATATGTCACTTTAGTTTATTGAACAATTTTAGCATTTTGTAAGCCTATGTAATTTGGTTTAATTTTTAAAATATATAGTAAATAAAGTGTATTAATTTTTGTTGTGTTTATTTAACCAGGGTCCAGGGGACTAATTAGTTTCTCAAAAATGCATTTTGCTGTTTCAAAATCTGCATAAGGCCAAATAGTAATATGAAAATAGTGCTTGCAAAGACAGCAATTCGATTTTCATAATGTGACAAATTGTTTGTGCTGATATTACTACTTTGCCAGTACCACTTAAGCCACCGTCGGCCAGTAATAACAATTATTGATCACAAAGCCATTTAGCATATTTTTTAGCTTTCGCAATGTTTTCACGCGCGTGATATTTTTTAGATGAACATGTCCAATGATCTGAACATGTCCAATGATTATCTTCCACATACAATATTCTTGCTGTATAACCTTCGACATTTTTGTCGAAAGTTATACAGCAAGAATATTGTCTAGTTATCCAGTAATGGAAGAGTAGTTTTCTCATCCAGAGAAACAATATAGTATTTTACGCTGATGCTAAAATTGTTCAATAAACTAAAGTGACGTATTCTAAGATATAATAGCTTATAATATAGCAAAGGTAATATTAAGATATGCAAATATGTGATATTTGGCACAAATTCGTTACTTTAAGTAAATATAACTAATTTTTTTCCGAACAATTAAACTTGAAGGTCAACTTCAGATTAGATGGTCAGTTGACCTTCAAGCTGCTGCGAAATCAGTTGTAGAAACCGGTTTACAGTACAAAAATATAGTTATTTAAAAATCTATAGTCTAAAACCAATGTAATAATAGTTATTTAACTACTATATTACATATCAAGTATTACATTGGTTTTAGACTATAGATTTTTATTGTAATTTCTTGTTGGAATTACATATAAAAACTCTAGCATATTTTTCTTTTATTAAGACGAAAAGTATAAATATACCTTTCGTCTTAATAAAAGAAATAATTAAATCAATAAAGTTTTTCAAAAGCTGTTTTAATATTTAACTTCTAAATAAACAAAAAATAACCTTCATTTGATAATGAAGTCTTTGTGAAATTATTTAATAATTTTAGTTTTTTAGTTATCATATAATTAAATTCGAGAAATTAAACATAATTTGGTGAGATCAGTGCCAAAAATTAATATTAGTAAAATATTCTACATAAAATGAATTTATTTAGAAATTTATGAAATTTTAAATAAGTAAAAAGAATAATAAACTATTTTAGAGTTAATTTCCTAGGGGTAATTCTAGATCGTGGACTGTAGATACCACCTTAAAAGAAAAGCTGAGAAGGCAACTAAAACCTATTGGTAGAATGGGGCCTATCGCCAAAAATTATTCACTGACTTTATACCGGTGTGGTGAGATCGGTCCTCACCTATGGATTGGTTGTCTGATGAAAAACCGTAGAAATAAATCTAATTTAAAGATCCTGGTAAAAATTCGACGGTTGTAGCGTTGTATGGGCATCACTGCTGCTACTACCAGTATACGTACTCGTGCCCTTGGGTTTACAGAGCATAGACTTATTTATTAAGAACACGGCGGCAAATGCTGCTTTGCAGCTGAAGTTGAATAATCTCTTATTAACTTTCTTTGGCATTACAAAGGTAAAAAATTATCATGATTTCATTATGATATCTGAATGATGTCATGGTAGCCAAAGTGACGATCATATTTTGGTATTCTGGATGTGGTTAAAACCCTTCATAGTATATTGGTTCGCTATCATGATTGCTTAATTATTAGAAAAGCTACTGAATTATGGTGAAACCGAAAAACCTTCTATAGATTCTTTCTAGTTGCTCTTGTGATTAAAACGGCAAATAAAACTAATTTATATAAATTGGGTTCAAAACACAAACTTGCTTAATTGGTATCCATTGACTTTTTTATATTTTGATTGAAATGTCAATATGTAGTACATTTTTATTCTATTAAATAATTGTTAAATGATCAAACAATTCGTGTGAAAAAATATGATTTTCTTATGGTTACTTACTTGCGAATAAAACTTTATCGAGTAGTTTTCAAAAATACCTCCAAATATATAACGCGCCTCAAAAATAATGTACATTTATTAAATAATATTTTTTTTAAGTTTTCTTGAAAAAATGATTTTAGCAAAAATATATAGCTCTAACTAAGTTGATAACTGATTAGTAATTGGTTAGAAATTTATACTAAGCATATTTATTAAAATTCTAAAAATTTTACTTCCATGTCTTTTTTTTGTTGACATATTTTAAAGATGGCCATAAAATAATTAACTAGGTATCTATACATATTCGGTCTAACTATTTTATGTTAACTACCTCTGCTAATTTAATATATTATAGCATAGCATATGCCAAGACATATTGCAAAGTAGGCACGAAAATATATTAAGTAAAATTTGTAACAAATAAGCTAAGAGCGCAACGATATATTGCTTGTTAAATCAATAATAAAATTTAAAATAGCTATCCAGTAGTCATATTAAAAATATTTGCGACTTTTACCATTACTAAATCTATTAAAAAAGATAAAAGGAGACGCAGAAATATTTTATATAAACGTCAAAGTTTATTTCAAATGCCAAAATTATAAAGGATCGTTAGGAATGGTATGGTGTAATACAAAGTAAGTAATCTATACGCGTACTACGGAAATGATATTTTATTTATAAGTACTTAAAGTAGCAAATTTGTGCCAAATCTCACAATTTGAATATCTTAATATTACCTTTGCTATAGTATTATAAGCTATTATATCTTAGAATATGTCACTTTAGTTTATTGAACAATTTTAGCATTTTGTAAGCCTATGTAATTTGGTTTAATTTTTAAAATATATAGTAAATAAAGTGTATTAATTTTTGTTGTGTTTATTTAACCAGGGCCCAGGGGACTAATTAGTTTCTCAAAAATGCATTTTGCTGTTTCAAAATCTGCATAAGGCCAAATAGTAATATGAAAATAGTGCTTGCAAAGACAGCAATTCGATTTTCATAATGTGACAAATTGTTTGTGCTGATATTACTACTTTGCCAGTACCACTTAAGCCACCGTCGGCCAGTAATAACAATTATTGATCACAAAGCCATTTAGCATATTTTTTAGCTTTCGCAATGTTTTCACGCGCGTGATATTTTTTAGATGAACATGTCCAATGATCTGAACATGTCCAATGATTATCTTCCACATACAATATTCTTGCTGTATAACCTTCGACATTTTTGTCGAAAGTTATACAGCAAGAATATTGTCTAGTTATCCAGTAATGGAAGAGTAGTTTTCTCATCCAGAGAAACAATATAGTATTTTACGCTGATGCTAAAATTGTTCAATAAACTAAAGTGACGTATTCTAAGATATAATAGCTTATAATATAGCAAAGGTAATATTAAGATATGCAAATATGTGATATTTGGCACAAATTCGTTACTTTAAGTAAATATAACTAATTTTTTTCCGAACAATTAAACTTGAAGGTCAACTTCAGATTAGATGGTCAGTTGACCTTCAAGCTGCTGCGAAATCAGTTGTAGAAACCGGTTTACAGTACAAAAATATAGTTATTTGCTTGGATATCCAGCTATATCCGAGCAAATAACTATAGCAGCTATCAAAGCTCTAAGTAGTAGTAGCCATATTATTTTAATCCAGGTGATAGCAAATATAACACTCGCTAATTATCTGGTGCCAGGGACACCGGGATATAGTAGGTGCTAATGAACATTAACACCTGCGATAGATACCAACCTCCCAACTCGTTAAATCGGTTATCGAATAAATTTCATTAAAAGGCTAAAACTGTGCCTGGAAAAACAAAATAGGCGAGAATGGGTAGCGCTGGAGAGGTGTCTTCACACAAAGCTGTTCTGAAATAGCCCAAATGCTAAACAATCTGGGTAGAATCTGAACATGACTAAACCTATGCTCAGACTATACTCGGGAATTGTTCCCTGTTACGCCTGCTAAAGAAGTGGGATGGCACGACCCGTGGTGAACAACGTAGATTAAACATTTCGTCAGGTAGTACACGGACCCTAAAGTCTAGGTACGTGGAATGGCCCCTCTATTCCCCAACAAACCAACCAACCAATAAATAAGCTCAAACTGATAATTCATAATTACGAATCAATTAGTCTAAAACCAAATTAACAAATTTCATAAATATAGTAAACATACACTTGCACATCTTATTTCATTCTGGTATTACCTATAAAAGCTGCAGCACATCTTAAAAATTCTATTAAATTTCAAGAATTGACAACTGTATGTTGCTAAAACCATTCTAAATTTTAAATAACTGAATTTTAATCTCTTGTTTGGTCAGTGTATTTTAATAAATAATTTGCTTTTCTAGAATTTCTTGAAAATAAAAAAAGACAATTTCAATATGCAGTAAATGCACACGTCGTATTTTTAGAAAATCATTAGCAGTAAAAAAATGGTGTTGCAAGCAATATTTACTTCTCTTAAAAGTACGTTGTTTATACAAATAAAGTTAGCATCTTAAAAATGAGTTATTCGTAAAAACAATAAGTTTTTTGTGTATATTTTCGTTAATATTGTGTTATATATCCGGCAACCCTATATGTATATATTATACTATTTAGATACGAATTTATTTACTTTTATATTATTTTTGTTTTGAACTCTTTTACAGCAAGAAGAAACATTGCGTCTATTGACTTCATACATTGGAACATATTGAAATTAAATTAATATTGTAGTTTTAAAATTACTTGGTTTCATACAAAGAAGATCACTAATATCTTCTATTGTTAGGTTTGGGTTCCTTATTATTAGCGGGTTTTTTCCGAAACAATTTTAATAAAAGACTAGTTTATGACACTAAGTATTTTTTTTATTTCAAATAATTTCCACAGATACATATATTATGCTGTGTTGTAAAGAAAATGATTAATAATTCTAGAGCAGAAAAAATGATTAATATTAAAATATAAAATTATATAAACAGTACTTACTGCTTCGAATTCTTGAAATTTAATAGAAATTCACAGATATGCTATAAGCTTTTATATTTAATATGGCAATGCAATTAAGCTGTGATCTAATCTAAAACAAATTTTTCTAAAAAGTTGTTTTAATATTTAATTTTCTTTAAATGGTTTTTGTTTCATAAAAAAATGTTCAAAATAACTTGACCAAAAATTAACCTTCAATTTATTCATAATGAAATATTTGTTAAAATTTTTAATAGACTAATATAAATAAATGGTTTTAATGAGGTATTTTGTGGGTTTCTTAACTATATTGGTTTTTTTCCCGTAAACACAAATCCTTTTTCAATTCTGAATAATTCTCTCTTTGGCGCTACAGCTCGCGAAGAGCCTGGGCCTCCCTTAAAGGATCCTCTAACATTTTATTGCAATTTGGACCTACTAATTTTATATGGATTCCGTACCATAAATTTCTTTATAGTGAAGAAACTTTTAATTGCAACAAGCTAATGGTTTTATTAGTGAGACAATTTTATTACTGATACTCATTTAAAGCTGGTTAAATACTCATTTAAAGCTGGGTTATGAACAAAAATTCCATTTATCTAAACATATTAGCATATTTTTTGCGGAACTTTGTGCTATCAATATAAATATTAAATACATATAAAATTTTTTTTAAATATACTGAGTCATTGAGTCGTTTACAAACAAATGAACATAGCTTAAATTAAACAAGAAGGAAATATAAACCACATAACCTTTTTATGGATTCCGGGTCGTGTAAAGATTAGTGGAAACGAAAGAGCAGATGTTAGCAAAAGAGCTAACGAGATGAACCATTTGAAGCACTTACAAAATCTTTTGCAATGACTACAACTACAACCAAATCATAAAGAAAACCATATGGGATGAGTATAACAATAATGGGTTAACCGAGCGTTTAATTGGAAAAACGTTCTTTAATTGAACATATTCACAATTTCATTCCTAGCATAATATAATTTTTTTTTTAAAATACAAATTAAAATAAAAAAATTAAATTAAAACAATTTATTACTTTATTATTAATTAATTTCTATACTAAGATTAATGTATATTAGTTGAATAGTTATTGTTTTGAATTTGTGATAAAATCAAGCTTTTACTTAAAAATGAATATATAAGCTGTACAATTTAGAGAGGTACGATTTGAAATCTATTTTCACATAAATTAAACTATAAAATAATATGAATAGCCAATAAGGCAAATGCACGGGCTTGAAAAAACCTTAATTTCATTAAGAAACATAATAATAATAATAACATATTTTATATATTTTTATAAAATTAATTAACAAAAGATCATTTTATGACATTTAGTATTTATTTATTTCAAATAATTTCTAAAGATTTATATTTATATAGCTATGCTTTGCATAATAGGCTGGATGCACTATTGCCTCCACTATCCACTCTACATTTCTTACTACAGCAGTCAGAATCGTCAAAACAATTTTCACTGTTGGCCTTACACATGAAAGCTGGTGCAACCAAAGCCAAAAACATTACAAGAAAGAAAAAAACTCGCATTTTGAAACTATTTGTTTTATAAATTCTGAAAAAAAAAATATGTATTAAATATTATTTATAATTTAGTACGAACTATACATACTTATTCCTCCGAATTATCGAAATTTAATAGAAATTATAATTGCTGTGCTATAGCTTTTATAGCTAATTAAGATCTAAACACACATTTAAAAACGTGCTCATCTGCATATTCTTTATATTTTCAGTCTTATTTAAACAAATATGTTATTTTTTAAATAAACATCTAAATAAGTCAATATTAAATTAACCTTGAATTTCATATTTTCATTACTAATTTTCTTTATTATTTTATTTAACTATAAAATTTAATAACAATAAATATAACCACAAATATTTTATTTACAAATATAGTTTATGGTTAATACTTTTCGTGGCTCCTATTACTTATTTTATATTTAATATGTTTATTCAAATAAATACTTTAGTTAACTCCATTCGTCCCGCGGGTTTGTGATGAACAGACCTTTAATAAGATAAAATAAATAGAAAGCAAGTAGATCTAAAAGTTACATAGTAGGTTAAATTTATTTTTTCTATACCATTCCTCTTTATTTACCATCTCTTTATACTTATATAACTCTATTTGTTTAGTAATTTCTTACATAATTTATAAAATTTATTTAAAATTTCAATTAATATAATATTGTATAAAAAAATATATAGTATATACCTACTAACTACACCATATCAGTTATAAATTTCTTTATGTTAATAAATATTATTAAAAAAGTGTGTAGAATGTGTGTAGACGCGACCAAGTTAAATAAAAAGCATTTAAAAAATTGTTTTATTTAGTTGTTTAACAGCTGTGAATTGACATGTCAGACTTACAATCTTAATTTAGAATAAATTTTAAATTCGTTCCGCAAACAATTTGTTTCAGACAATTTGTTTACTGTCCAGCAAAACGCTTTTTTAGGTACGTGCTCAAATGGAAACCGCAAAAAAAAAGAACTAGGAGGAAAAAAAACGTCAGACTAAAAAAAATTATAAAAATGGTTAATGACTGAATTAGAAGAAATTGTGATGCGTTGGCGAGTGAAAAAATTTAAAATTAAAACGTGAATGAATGTAAGATAATGAGAAGACTAGCACGACTTGAACAGAATCTTCCCTTGCGTCTAACTTTTTCAGATTTACCAGACATTTCCGTACATTTTACACTATCATAACTTTTTTTAATTTTTTTTTTTGTAAAACACAATGACTCAGTTCTCAGATTCGCTTTTTTATTTTATTTTTGTTATTCCTGCGAATAAAAATGAAAACCAACCAGAAGTCTTTGTCTTTGTTAACCCTGAAAGGCGCCATCTTGATGGTCCGAGAACCTTGGGAAGAGGTACCCAAAACTGTGATAATAAACTCATGGAAACATCTATTTGAATTATTAGATCTTTTTTAATTTATCACTGCTCACCTTAATAATGACTATGACATTTCTTTGATAAACTCACTTCGATGTGTAATTCCTATTACGTAAATATAGATATTTCTGTTTTTAGACTCTGATTTATTGACTATTGATTATCAGCTAAAAAATCAATTGGCTTCATGCAAGGCAATTAGTGATTTTTTACCCTTTGCTTGATAAATCATTAATTGCATTTTTATTATAAATCATTGTAATTACATTTTTTTTTTATTATAATTTTATTACGGGTACTCATTTAAAACTGAGTAAACTTAGACCAACATCGATGTCGCGGACGGGAGTTTAACCCAGTACCTAACCACAGCTTAGCACACTACCACTTAAGCCACCGTCGGTCTTAATTCTGAATATCGCGTAATTAAATATGAAAAATATAATAAAATTTGATTAAAATATCTGTTTTAATATTTTTAGTGTATACTCATAATTTCTTTTCTCTAATAAATCAATATAAAATTAACCTTGAATTGAAATTGTTGACTCATTTAATCTGAATCAATTGATTATTATTGCCAACTTTGAAGTTAATGTTATAAGTAATAGTATTAGTATATAATATATATAGTATATAAAAAGTAAATATTCTACAAAATTGATGATAGATACTTTATTGAAAATTTTCATGATACTTTGAAAAATATCATGTTGAAAATTATGTTACTGTCGTTTAAAATCTAAAAAAGTAGAATAGATTTCTGCAAATATAAAAGTACATGGAGTAACATGATTTTAATCAATTCTAGTTTTACAAAGGTACATGTATCGGGTCGGAACGTAAAAAATTGTATGAAAATACTAAACATTTATTATTCTGCGCAATATTTTATCTTATTATAAAATTAAATCATTTTCAAACTTAACCAATCTAATAAAGTAATACTGCAATTGTTTTCAAATTTGTGGTACATTAGATCTTACCTTAATTAATACCTATAAAAGCAGAAGTCCACTTACAATTTGTAGATTAAATTTTAAAAAGTCGAGGTAGTAACTAATTTTATACTTTCGGAAATTAACAATTTTTATATTTGCTTTTAATTATCTTGCCTGGTTACATACATATATATGTAACTATATTATATATTATATAGTGTAAACCAGAGATGTGAAACCCTTTGATTTATAAAGGGGTTCGGATCCCGTTACGGTTTAAGCTTTTCCGGTCCGGTTCTTTAATTGGAACCTCGGTTTAGGTTCTGGTTCCAAAAGGGTTAATTCAAGACTGTTGATTAATACCAAAAAAAAACACTCTTTTAAACCACATTAGTATGTACTTCGAAAGTACCGAAATTCGTTAGACGAATGGAAAATTCGGTATTACGAACAATTTTTTCTTAATATAATAATTAATTAATAACTTCCGAAGTACATACTAATGTGGTTTTTCTTTGGGATTGAAAGCAAACCCACATTCAGAAGATGAACGATTATTATGTCATCTGATAATCATTCATCTTGTGAACAGCTGATAGCTAGTTGCAATACAAGTGAGTTGCAATACATTCTGTGCTCTTGTTCTATCCATCTTTTTAAAATAAGTTTAGAGTGACCTTTAGGTTTTCCACAGAAAGGTGCAGGTCCAATAAACCTGGCGCTTGCACCATTTTTTGCAAGCCTGTCTGCCTCTTCATTTCCTTCTACTCCAATATGACCTGATACCCACATTAAGGTTACATTATTCTTTTTGGCCAGTATTATGAGCTTTTGGAGACAGTCCCAGACAAGTTTTGACTCATGTTTGTGAGAGGATAGAGATTTGAGTACAGCTTGACTGTCCGATAAAATTGTTATAGTTTTATTGCGGTATGCTTTTTTCAGGTTTTCCTGTATGCACATTTCCATCGCAATCATTTCTGTTTGGAAGATAGTTGCTTGTCTTCCGAGTGATATGGATGCCGAGAAGTTAGCGCCTTTGACTACAGCACCTGTGCCCTCTTTGGTACGGAAGCCGTCTGTATACCATATTGCTGCACCCGCATTTTGTTCAGGAAGCTTAGATTGCCAGTCTTTGCGTTCGCTGATTATAATTTTGAACGGTATGTCAAAGTTATAAAGGGTCGGCATAGTGTCCAATAGATGTGAGGCAATGGCCTCTAAAAAATTTTAGGTACTCATCTATATACTTTTAATACGAACTTATACTAATATGGATTTCGTTTTGCGTATATTGTTATTTACTGGAACAGATCTATTAATTTTCTATAGAAAGTCATATTAATGTCGGGTTCGCTATACGGGTATTCGATATACGGCCAATTTCAAACAACTTTTCCTGTTCCTAAAGCGGGGATTTGCTGTAATATAATATATGTATGTAGAAATATAGCAATAAAAAATTATTTATTTAGCCTTATTAGTAAAATGTTCGAAGAGAAAGCTCTCTCGACTCACACCTTGCGAAATTTTAGTTTTCTGTTTGTCCAATATACCAAAATATTTTTTTAGTGCTAATCTATTTATGTTATCAAATTCATCAAGCAGATTTTTAAATCTTTGAGATGATTGCTCAGTATAAATAGAAATAGAATCACGAATTTAAAGGTATGGATTAATTGGATAAAAACAATTATAAATTAACCAAAAAATTTAAATAGAACGCTAAGGAACCCTAAATAAAGGGGAACCTGTCCTGCGGTTCCTAACAGAGTTTCATTTTGTGTTCCGGTTTCGGTTCCGGTTCTAAATTTATGTGGCGATTCCATGGGTTCCGGTTCGGTATCACATTTCTGCTATAAATACCGTTATTTAAGTAAATTACATTTTATTCGTTTGGTATTTACAGAAATTACCAAATTTTCTATTACTTTCATTTGTCCGTGAGAAAATATGAAAAAATAATACATACATATATGCGTAGTGTGCTGTTCTATTTTTTTTTTTTTGTAAAATTCAGTAAAAACTTATTTGTACTCTCTTTCTTAGCATACAGTACTTTCTTTCTTAGCAAAGCAACGTGTCAAATTACAATTTGGGACGGACTAGATTTAATGTTAATCAGGGCATTGTTTTTTTTATTAATGTTTTATACTATAAATAATAGTAAATATAGGTAACAATAAAATCTAGGCATAATCAAATTTATGGGAAGACAAATGAGATTTAGGAAAATAAATTAAATTAAGTAGAAATTAAATTTAAGTGAAATGTTAATTCCATGTTTACCTTGGTTAATTTGCTGAAAAAAATAATGTTATTTAGGTAAAATTAAAAGATAAAGGTAAAAACAAAGAACCAATTTATATTAAATAAGTATAGTTTTATCGAAATAAAACAAGAAACCTCTATTAAAGCAACATTCTATTAAAACAACCTTTGTATAAACAACTTTTTTCATTCCAAAAATTTCATATTAGCAAAACTGTTTTTTTATTGATTTTAAAATTAATTCTGAAAGTTTTAATTTTTCATTCTGTCCTAATAATTGGAAAAAAAGTAAGAGTTTCGATTTCTTTAAAAGATAAACTTTCAGTTTTTACAGATCTTGATGATGGTAACAAAAAAAAGACATTTGCAAAACCTATAAGGTTCATAAGTCAACAATTACCAAAATAAAAAACAACAAGGAAAAATTGGAAGTGTTTTCAGCCAAAACATTTGACTCAAATATAGAAAAATTGTTTTTATTTAAATTGGTTCAAATGAGTTGCCTATACAGAGCGGTCCCTGTATTTGAACAAATTCATCTATTTCCTATTTGCTGTTAATATTGGCAACCAATCAATCTGTTGTTATATTTAATTTTAATTATATTTAATTTTATATTTAATATAATTAAATATAATTAAATTAAACTTAATTAAATTTATGTGAAAAAAATTTATTTAGGTAAAAAAGTAATGTTTAATTAAATTTAATTAATTAAATTTAATTAAAATTAAATTAAATTTAAATGAAAAAAAATGAATATAGGTAAAAATGGAATGTATGTAACAATGAAGTTTAAGGGAAAAAATAAAACATAGGTAAAATAATTAATTTTGGTTGATTTGCTGTAAAAAATAAAGTTATTTACGTAAAATTAAAGATAAAGTTAAGAACAAAAAAAAAATATAATCATAGTTTTATTAAAATAAAATTTAAAAACATTATTTGAACAAATTCCGCTATTTGCTGTTAATATTGGCAACCAATCTATGGTACTTATATAATTTATCACATTAAGTGTAAATAATATTTTCAATTTAATAGTAACAATATTTTTTTTGAAGAGCCCCAATACTTGGGGATGTACAAAATTAGCCACCCATGTAATCAAAAATTTAAATTGTCATTTAGCATTCGTCCATCTAGTAATGAAATAGTGTATAATAGTTATACACCATTATTCGACTGAGTCTCCACTGGATTCCCCACCGTCGATTCTATTGGTATAAGTTTTTTCGCAAAATAATAAATATTGTATATGCGTCAAGCGGAAAATGTTTAATGAAAAAATAGTCTAAAGATACATACTTCATAATATTTTGTATATGATAAATTTGATTAATAAATGAAATGGCTTTTGAAGTATATACGCCATTTTAAAACTAAAATTTCTTAGGTTAATAGTTGTCACAGTAATTTGAAGTACTGTATTTGCTATTTACGTAGTTTCATATCAATATTTTCATACTATTACAAATTTATGAAACAATGTATCACAATTACACATGATTTTGTAATTTAACAAGATTTTCATTTTCCTATACCATGAATATATATGCATGTTATACACTATTTCATTTTCAGTTTCCCGTACTTGAAGCAAAAAATTAAATAGTGTATAATGCGCAATCTTACATTAAATGTTTAAAATTATAACAATTAGATACAATTTAACAAAATCCAGGTAAATAAACAGACACTTAAACCCCCAAACCATATCATTTCAGAAACTCATTTAGCTTAAGTAAATTTGCTGCAAATTATTACACTTTACTTTTGAAAAAAATTGTCACAAAACATTAAAACACGATTTACTCAAAACTATGGTTTTGCATATATGTACACTATTTCATTACTAGATGGACGCATTGTCAAAACATATATTTCAATTATTTGAAATCAAATGACAATTGATTTTGACTACTTGGTTTTCCTAGAACGAGAACTACCTCAAAACGTGACTTCATAAACATTTTTTGGTTAAATTAAATTTTTAATGAGTTAAAAGGAGATAGAAGACTAATGCCTTTTCAATCTAATACTTACTCTTTGATACAAACTAATCAATGGAAGGAAGATTAGGGATTGCAATAAATTACTAACAAAAAAATCTAGAAATTTGGACAAAATTATAAAAAAAGAACAAGAAAGAAGGCGTGGAGGGGGGAGATAATTTTACAAAACTAAAATGAATATCCAAAGACTATTCACCAACCAGTGTAGAAGCTGAGAGATTGTTTTCCTCATGTGGAAAAACTTGTTCCAAAATTAGATCGTCTCTTAGTGATGACTCCTTGGATACACTTTGTTTTTTTGCATTTTATTTCAAAACAAATTTGATTTTTTTAATTATTTTTTTCAATACATACTTATTATTTGAATTGTTATATATGTATTCTAATTATTTGAATACTTATATTTATTACTTATTATTTGAATTAAAAATAATACCGAATACCGGTATTTATAATTGTTTCCGGTATTGCAGACTTTAGTTAGAATGTAACCTAAAAATTTCCCTGGGCCCGAAGTTGGGTATCGACGCTCTTATAATAATTTCAATATACATTTTTATTATATAACTTGACATGAGGAATCATTTTTAAATACATAAATTATGAAATAAAATTTTATTTTGCCAACACACTAATTAAGTACAAAATGGTTTATGTCTATATAGAATGATTTAGAAAATAATTCTTAAAATCACTAGTTCTAAATTTTTCAAATCACTAATCTAACAATTTTTGTTTCAGAATATTTCTATATGATTTGGATAAACAAAGCTTATTTTTATGAAATTTTACATGCATTTTAAGTATAACGAATATTTTGAAATATAAAATAAACAATAAACTAATAAAATAAAGAAAATGCGAAAAATGTGAACCACACCATAAACCACAATTTAATTTATTGGTTCATGGTTCGGTTTAACCAATATTTGGAAAAAAGTGGTTTGGTTTGGCTTCACAATTCATATTTTGGTTTGGTTATGGTTTTAGTTTGGTTCGCCTAAATTTCAATGGTTCGATGGTTTTTGGTTCGGTTCAAGAAACCGGTTTCCGTCTCTAAAATTTTGCGAATAATTCGCTTCACTGCCGCTGCGAAAAACTCGTTGATTTGGAGAGTATGTACTGTAAATTGTAAATGAAGGAAAATCATTTTAGACATTTTTCCAATTGAAATATAATATATTTAGTATTTAGAAGCAGGGCAGTAACTAGCTTTTCCAGTGTTTTTAAGGGCCCCTATATTTTTTTGGTAAAAAGTACAAATATAAAAAATTTGCATAAATAATTTTATTAAGTAAAGTTTGTACGCATTAAATATTGGATATAGTTACATAATTTAAGATTAATACTCGTACATATTTAACTTTTTGATGTACTTAAGGGCGAGATAGGCAGTCGCCTTTTTTAGATCTACAATGCTGGTCGATTTTAAAGATGAAACATATACAAAGTTAAAATCATTACTGATATTTCTAAATTTCTCATAACGCCAATCCGGTTGAGAAACAAGGTATCAAAAACAATGTAAATTTGTATTTTGAATATTTCTACGGGGGTCATCCTTCTTCCGTTGCCTCATCAATTTCCATTTTCTTAAGTTTGCTCCTCCGTAGATCCTTCTTCCGTTGCCTCATCAATTTCCATTTTCTTAACTCTGCTCGCTGCTCCTCCGTTTACTAGGAAATCCAACTTGCAATCTCATTGTTTCAGCCAAATTTTTTGCTTCTTCGAAATGTTGTTCGAACCCTGTTTCTCGCAGTCCCTGTTAAGTTTTCGTTATAATGCTGTATTTGTTCGCTCAATACATTGTAGAATTTTATTCCATACAGAAATATTAGTAACAGCAAGCTTTTTGCATTTGATACAGTTTCGGGATTTAATGAGGATGAACTATTTGCAATTACTTCCAATCTTTTCTGTACTTCAGATAAATGTTGGTGTGATTTTATATTGACTTCATTATTTTCTATTATTTTCTATTTCTTTCTCTATTTTTATGTTAAATACGGTATTACTTAATACTTTTAGAAAATTTAATTGAAATTTGAAATGGATAAAATTATTCTTTAAAATGTAAATAATATTTAACTTTCTCTCTTTTTTCACAGGTATACCAATTGTTTATATCCTTGCAATAGTACCAGGTTTAATGCCATGGGAAAATGAATTTCGCTTTTTATCATTTTGTCATTTATTTGGTGCAGTAGCTCCATGGTGCGGTAGTTTTGTGTATCATTTATTTATGAATTTGGAACGTGGTGAAAATATTTATTATCGTTTACTTAAAATCGATATGCTGGGAATTTGGATAAGTCAGAGTTTTGGTAAGTAAAGAAATCAAAATATTTTATAATTTGTTTTATATTCACATATTTATTATTGATGTTGTTCTTTTTTTATTTTTCTTTTATTATATGCAATCAGTTTTATCACGACATTTAGTAAATTTATTATATAAAAAACACAAAAATTTGTTAAATATTTGCATAGTTTCGTTGTAACTACTATATTTTCTTTAAATTTTCGTTTCTCCAAGAGAATTTAAAAAATAAGGAGTATATTTTTTCTGTGAACGTTATATAGTTTATGCAAATGTTTATCCTTTATATTATACAAAATCTAATATTCTCTGATGACAAAATAATAAAAATAAAAATTATGTTTTAAATATTACGATAACTAAGAAAAAGTGAAATAATATTTTATTTTGCATTGGTTTTCTATGAAAATTTTATAAATCTTTTTAGTTATTATTTAATTTTCTTGTTTACAGAAAGGAAATAACTAATGCCATATAATAAATTAACGAAAATAAATTATTTTGCTTAATATACAATTAAGTTTCTGAATTTTTAATTAAATTAATTTTAAAAATTTGGCTTAGTTTCTAATTTACTTTATATTTATAAATATATAAATTTTTTCTATTAAGTTTTTTCGAAAATGTTCCACCATTTTTAATCAGGCACGTTTCACAATTTAATTTTTTCCATAATTTAATGACGGTTCAAGTTTTATAATATACATTCTGTTTTATTTAAAATAACTTTACTTCAATGTTTATTCTTTTTTGCCCAATGTCTAGACATTTATACAATTATCACAGTACATTATTTTATCCGAAATGCTGGACATTCGTAATAATTTTGATTTCTTTTAACTATATAATTTATATCTAATGATTTTATAAAAATAACTAAATTTATAAAACTATTTGGCATATCTATAAATAAATGTTCAAAATAATTTTTAATTTAATTTTCCATTTTAAAAAAAATTTACGATATTTATCACAAATGTTCATTCAACATTTTTCTATTGTAAATAATTATTAAAAAATTAAAAAAATTGTATTTATTGTATTTATTAACATATAATTTTCCATAAATTAGAAATATTTACAATTATCTTTTATGTGATAAATTAAAAGAAGATTTTTTTGAATTTGTAAGCAAGTAAAACTTTAATTCGAATTTTGAAAGTTTTTTTAAAGGAATTTAACGCAGCTGTAAAACCTCAAAAAATAAGACCACCCTAATGGATATAAATCTAAAAAAATATGTAGAAATGCATTGTTTTCTAGATATGTATATATTAATTCCAAAACAATTTCTTTTATAAACTTTTAAATATTCTTTTGACTTTGTTATTATTATTATGCCATAGATAAGTTAAATTGTTGTTTTCCAAATCTTGTCATTAAAACAAAATTTATTAATA
The DNA here is from genome assembly GCA_963932195.1 of Empis livida. Lineage (NCBI taxonomy): Eukaryota > Metazoa > Arthropoda > Insecta > Diptera > Empididae > Empis > Empis livida. The sequence continues at coordinate 28,596,673 of OZ010645.1, read as the reverse complement.
GATATTTCTTAATATTAATTGTGTTTAGATATTTCAAAAAATATGTAATAAAAAAATGGACAGAAATTATTATTATTATAGATTTTGTTTATTTATAAATAAAAATAGAGAATAAAAATTTTTTTACAAGAAAATTCAAAAGTTTTGAAAATAAAACAATTTATTAATTAAAAATAAAAAAAAGACTTTTCTTTAGGGTAACATAAATATTATAGTCTAAAGAAGAAAATTGAAAATAGTTAATTAATTGATTGGTTCGGACAGTAAAGAAATATCTATCAAATAGGAAAAAATAGATGTCGTCCCAAAGTTTTTTTGTTTATGCCCTTGTGACTGAGTGTGTTATATGGGATAGTATCAAAATCCATCGTTTCGAAATCCCTTGTTTTTAGAATATCATCTGTATCAAAATTCCTTTTTTTTATAAATGTATACAATAAAAACCAAATATTAAAGTATTTACTTGAGGCATGTTTTTTTATTATGCCAAAACAAAATATTTGTTTCTTATTTCACTATTTTACATTAAATTTCATTATAAAAACTAGGGATTTTGGAACAGAGAATTGGACAATATTACTCCCTATACCGCATTTATAAATAATCTAATTTTCGGCAAAAAAAATATTACAATAATATTGAAGAGAATGAGAAAATTGCAAAAAATTTAAATAAACTTGTACAGCGTTTCTAAACATCAGTAATATTTATGTAAAAAAAAAAAAGAATATTATTACTTGTTAAATATTATATTATATTGATATTTTATTTACAAAAATTTACCTACTTTTGTAAATAAAACATTCCGCAAAAGTCTGGTCTGTAATATGGCCTGACGACATAATCTGGGAATCTTCTTATTATTGTTATTACCATATACATTTATTAAATTTTTAATTGAAAAAATATACTATAATTTGAATTTAAGAATTCTAGTCATAAAATTTCATAATTATGTATTTAAATTTTAACATATGTTTGAAATAAATATCTATTTCCTATAACATGATGGAAAATCAAAGTTTTTTCGTAGCTTCCTACGTAACTCAAAGAAAATCGATATTATCCCACTTTTATATAATATAGTTAAAATAAATATACAGTATACTGTATACGTTATATACTCGTATATAAAAAGCTTTCATTATAATAATATATTAAATATAGCACAAAATAAAAAACAAAAAGCGCAAGCAGTTCTTGTAATATTTTAATTATATTCTACACGCAAACATTGGTTTAATTTCATTCCATATCCTTTAACACCACTCTACCATCATTTTCTCTGTCGTATACAAACCAGTCCTCTCTTTTCAAACTGTAAAACGGAAAAAAATTATGTAAGCAGAAAAATTCATCCTTTTTCATTTTTTTTTGTTCTTTTTCATTTTCATTCGTTTCCTTTTTTCCATCTTAAAAAAATTTTCAAGCAACCAAAACAATTAAATAAGAAGGTCGCTCTTCTTATATATATTTTTAAAAAGGAGGTTATGTATTATGTATAATCTTTTTGGAAATTTCGACATCATTCTTTAAAATGTTTTGAGCGCCAATTTACAATTTTTATAAGAAAAATAAAAAATAACAAAAAATTATTAAAAATTTGAATGGGTCAACCCTAAAGATCATCATTATGATAATATAAGAATTTTTCTTATACACACCTCCGTAACAAAACCCAAAAAGAAAAGATAAATAATTTGTTTACAGAATCATTTTCCATTTCCCTAATGACAATTGACAATAACAATGACACAAAAAAAAATTAAATTTATAGAAAATTTTGTGTAGTAATTTTTGCGTGGAGATTAATAAAACCAAAAAAAAAATTTTAATTTAACATTTGATTTGTAAAATTCTGTTATCCTTGGAAAAAAGCTTTAGGGTTTAGATTTCTATTTTAAAAATGGTTTATGGTAAATAAATCTTTAAGATATGGACTTATATAATTTCTTATTGTCAACAATTTACTTGGAAAATTATATTGTCCTAAGGTAGTTGTGTAAATTAAGTTTAGCTGCAATTATGTTAAATTCAATTACATTATTAAATAAATAATATTTTAAATTTCGAATAAGATGTAAATTAAGTTTTTGTCCGGAATAAATAATATTTTATAATTAAATTTAACTAGCAATTTAATAAATAGTAGTGCATTGTAGCATTAGCTGGGTATAAATGATGACAAAAATCTGTTAGTTTTTTACCCCAGTAAAATAGGAGTATATATGTATATGTCAACTGTAACTACTTTTATATAGGGACCTGCTGTTGGCTTTTATGACACTTTTTTCTAATTTTTTTTGATATTTAAAAATTAAGTTGCACCTGAAGCTAGTCCTTATGAAAAGTTTAATGGACTTCACGATATACTTAAATTCAAGAAATATCGAAATTTAAGTAGAAAACTATAGTCTTAAGATTTATATGTTTGTTTTTGTTTTCAAAAATAATATAAAATAAAATTTTCTTTCAAATTCGTTTAAAATTAAAAAAATTATTTACCTTGTAGCAAATATTTAAAAGTATAATCTTACAAAAATGAAAAATTTCCCAACTTGTTACAAAAGTTTTTTTTTTGCAATTTCCGTTTAAAAAAATTAATATTTTTCCTTAAATCAATAAAATTAATATACGAAAAAAAAAGAAAAATTTAAATTAAAAATGTCGTATACAAAAAAAAATATTTACAAAGTTTTAACAATGCAAATAAAAAAGAATTTTACTGCTGATCCAAAAAGTAAATATTTTCCCAAAGTATTAAGTTTATGAAATTTTTTATGCCAAAAGAAATACATTTTTTGTTTTCCATTATTTAAAAAGATATAAACTTAAATTAAGTTTTACCCAAAATAAAATTGGTTGTAAATATGTATATATTAAAATTTAATTATTCAAACTGTTAAACTCAGGAGAATTTGTATATAATTTGAGATGAAATTCTATAGTATCCAAGACTATGTTAGTTTTCTGAAATTTTATAATAATTTATTGATCTTGATCGATATATCGTTAGTCAATATATCAATATCATAGTCGATATATCAATTTGCTCTGCCAAATTTACTACATATATTGAAAAATTATTTATGAGTGGAGAAAAAATATAAACTTTAAGAATTTTGGCTAAAAAAAAAATTTACTTACTTTACTACTCTAATTATCTTGTGATCTGGGTGGACAATAGCCATTTTTGCAACGATTGTAACCATCTTTAATATATATCTGCTAGTCATTAACTAAGTTATGATATAATTATGATATATAATTAGTTGAATTATTTTTTTTTTTCCAATATAATTTTATTTTTTATTCAATCCAAATGGAAGAATTCATCAAAATATCAGAAATACCATCAAATATTCAAATATGATTTAACATAACATTTTATCATGGATTTAAATTTTAAGGTTTATCTATCAAAATAAAATTTTACAGTTTTATTTTCCATGTTTTCTTGAAATTTTAATAAAATAATGTTTCATCAATCACAGTCAATCAAAAAAAATTATGAATTAAAATATGCTATTGTAACATAATAAATAAATGATATAAAGTTCTAAAAAAATTTATATAGATAAATTCTATATAAAGATAATTTGGTATACTAAATATAATATGGTGCCTAATTATAGCAAATATTATCAGTTTTATGAGATACTGCTTCTCTTCATATACATAACATTGTTTATGTTATGTCTGTGTGAAATAATTCTTTTACCTTTGAATATCTAAGACTGTCAATAATTAATTTACTATTGTATGTTTAATTTAATTTGCTATAATAATGCTTTAAAAATTCTCTTGTTTATGAATTATAAATGTTTTAAAAAAAAAATCTGTTTAATTATAAATATTTGTCATATATGATCTTGTGTACGTAAAATGCAAGATATAAAATATAAGACATAAAGATGCAAGATATAAGATCGTGAATTAACTCTTTCGCGACGAATTGGTTTCTAGAAGGCGTCGGAACACATTTTTAGTTTTTTATCTTTTTATAAGTCAAAACTCAGGAGACAATATCACACTCTTTAAGATGTAAATTTTATGTGTTAGTGATTATTATTTTTTGTGAATATTATTAATGGGACAGCTAAAGTGAGTATGTTAATGTGTTTATTTTTACAACAAATTTTGAAATGGTTTTATTTTCATATATATATACTTTAGGCAGGGGCGTCGAGAGCCAACATCGAGCCCAGGGAAAAATTCCAATCTACAAAAAAATTATAGGATGTAAAAAAATAAATAAAAGAATATTGTATATCTTTGTATTTTATTTTATTAATATTAAAAAATTAACCTTTTTTAAAATACATAATTTTATAATTTTTATTTTATAAAAGAAGTTTTCTGGCTTTTCTATTTGCAAAAATTCGAATGAGGTTGTTAAAATCTAGCTCCTTAGCTAACATGGCTTCGACAGCCAAAGTACTCAAACTATTGAGACGATTTTGGCACATCCTGGATTGCAATAAATTTTGTACTCAGATTTTTGTGAAACTTGATGTAGATACTTTACTGCAAAATGGTAGTTACTTATGTGATAAATATACTTCGCTAAAGAAATTTCCGATGAAATCGTTCATTTGAAAACCATGCACGAAGCTACGATTGTAAAAATCAGATGTATAGATCAATAATGACTTCAGATATATTATCTTCTGGTTCATGGATAACTTCAACTTCCTGTTCATTATTTTTTTTGGAATTGTCATCAGAATTTCGCACAGTTGAGTTAGTTTTGTAGGTGCATCCTGTAACTCCTAAATTTTCCAGAGTGTTATTTATCTATTAGTGAAAACTATAATTTATATTTACCAATTCTATAACTTGATATTAACACGAAACAATTAAAAACACTCTGAGAAGTAATGAATTCCCTTTTAGCGAACCCAAACCAAATCATTTCTTACAGCATACTCTTCGTACCTTTATTCAAACAATTTAACTGAATCTGTTGTCTAAATATTTTTACAAATTAGATTTAAAGTCGGAATTTTAAATTTAACAGTTTAAAAAAATAGAAAAAAAAGTCACCTTTTCCGAACTTCGGGCTTTTTAGCATAGTAATTCTACCCCTTCTCCCCTTTCCTCTCGACAGTCCTGACTTTAGCATCCAAAAAAAATTAACCTGATATACCAGATGAAAATAATATCAAATCCTGTTCCTAAATAAATATTAATTTTCTGCCTTAGTTTTCTTTTCAGAAAATCTATATATTATGTAGTAGGTAAATTTACAAACAATGAAAATGAAAAAGAAAATTTTTTAAATATTTTTATAGTGAAAATTTAATTTTTAAATATCACATTTCGACCTGCTTTATACTTATAATTTTAATGTTTTAATTTTCATATTATCCTGGTTTTTTCTGTATGGTAATTGAAGATAAATTATTTAGAAAAATGTTAAATAGGAAATTAGTTTAAAAAGAAAATAGGTTTAAATATAAAAAAATCTAAAACATATTTCTTAAGACAACAATTCTAAGAAATAACAACGTATTAGCGTATTTTCTTTAAAAATAAATACTATTTTCCTAAAATTTATAAAGACTTTTTTGTAAATCTATATTCATATATAATAAATACACTTTAAGAAAAATGGTAATTCTTACTTAAATATATATTATATAAAGAAAAAAAGTTAAATAGAAATATAGTGAATATATATTTATCAAAGTTAATTGAAACAATGTTGAATTAGTCATTTTGGTAATTTATATATGTAAGTTTTCTTGAAATATTGGTACCAAGATTACATGTCAGATGAATTAATTAATATAATCAGTGAATCAACATTATTTCTTTTGTACGATGAAGTAGGTTAACTTAACAATAATAAATTACTGATAAAAACAATACAAATTGAATTGTAAAATTTTAGAGATTCTGTAGATATAAGTTTAAATATTATTTTTAAAATATTGCTGCAAACATTTAAAGTCAAATTATATTTGTTTAAATTTTATAAAAGAAATATTTAGAATTTAGTAATCAAAATAATTAAAAATTTTTTGATCTAGCATTCAACTAAATTTACAATTTCAGTATGATAAACGTAGTAATACTGAATGAAAATTTTCAGATCTTTATATTTTTATTTTAATAAACGAAAACGATATTTTCATAACAAAACATTTCACGATTATCATTTTAAATTCATGAATTCTTAATAAATATTTTATTTGATATATTTTTTCTTTATTTCCGTATAAAAAATTGATAAGTATAAAATTAAACGAAAATGTCAATCTAATTATCTAGCAGAAAACCCACAAATGTAAATTAGATATATAATAAAATTTTATTAAATCAACAAAAGGAAATCAAAAGCTATTCGAATCAATAAAAAACATCAGTGCTGTTTACAAAAAATTGATGTAATAAAATAATTTTTAATATGTATATCGAGGGTTCTTCTGATACAGTTTGACAATCTGTGTTCTATTTGCCTAATAAAATTTTCCTTCTCTTTAGAAAGTGCAGATTGGACCGGAAATATGTAATAAAATTTGCATTATTAACATCACTTATTTCAACACTTGATATAATGTACATATAAAGTAAATATTAATATTGTTAGCCTACATCTTATTATATAGCGAATGACCCTAAATTGAAAATTACCTTTTATATATATCATAACCAATTGAATTAAAAATAATATCTATGCTAATGATTCTTTCTTACTATTATCTTCTTTTAACGTTTCAGGTGCTCTTCCAATGGTTACAGCAACCGTTTATTGTTTTGGATTTAAATGGAAATGGTTAATGATAATTGGATATTGTTTATTAAGTATTTGGGGACTGTACAAGGTAAGCAAAATGTATAATAATTAAAAAAACCTAATAGCAAATATATTTTATATAAATTTCTTAATTAAAAAAACTAAAAATTCTTTATATAACATAATTAGCTCAATTTAATGGATATTATTCTTCGTTTTCAAAAAAAAATCCCTAATTTAATTGATATTATTACATAAAACAAAAAATAATATCTATAATGATTTATATAATTTTCATGCTCCAATTATAATATTGATGAATTATAAAAAGGTTTGCGGTTCGGTAATAAATTAATATTATCTTTATATATTTATATAAACCATAAAATTCATATTATCAAGAGCAAAAAAAAAATTTCATAATATATATAATTACTTTAGATTTTAATCATATTAATAATAAAAAAATCCATTAAAAAGTTTTTAATATTCATAAAATACGTTCAATTTTAATGTATAATTTTCATAAAAGTAATTTTTAAATGCATTAAATTAATTTCATTTTTAATGACTCTCTCTAATAGAAGAAATTTTCCATACCTACTTAATCGAATCTTACATTTATCTATTTATCAACATATTTTTTAGCTTTAATTCAAGAAATAATTTTAAAAAAAAGTTTTAAACTGATCGAAAATAACAGCGCACTCGTTCATCATTCCTGTAGTAGTTAGATTTTAAAAAAAATTGTTTATAGCTTTAATAATTATTTAATTTAAAATTTTTTTTTGAAGTTAATTTATAATGCTTGCTGAATTAAAAGTTTTAATTGATCCTTTCAAATGTCCTAAATGTAAATTTACAATAAAATAAAATTTAAATTCTGCAATCAATAATTATCATTTTAAATTAATTATTCTGATTAAGTTGAGCTATATAATATTATTAAATATTTAGTAACAGTTTTCATTATTTATAAATAATATTCTATATTTTAGTTTATAACTTATTAAATTTTATAATAAATTTAAATAGTATTAAATATTTAATCTGACACAAAATACATATGTCTTCCTTAACATATTATAATTTAAATTAACGAATAATATAGTTTTTAGGGTTTTTAGGGCTTTTTGAACAAAAATAAATTCAATTTTATGTCTGTCTGTCTGCCTGAATGTTATCGGTAAGCGATTTCAAAATAATATTAAACGCAGTAAAGATATTAAATATAAGTTCAATGAACAACGAAATGAAAATGATATAAAGTAAAATGATTGGTTACCAAAAGTTTTAAAGGAATAAAAAAAATTTAGATAACATTAAATTTGTATTTATATAATGAAGTTTAATTTGTAAAACATTAAGGTAATTATATTTGATAAAGATAGAAAATTAAGAAAACAAATTGTGTTATTTTATTGTCAATAGTCAAAAAAGCCCATATCTATGAATGAAACTAACCAGCGATAGCCGCGAATAATTTAACTTTATGTTGCTATACTTTTATGCATAAAAATAATATCCTTTAATTATAATATTTGAATTTTTTATTTAATTAAATTTTCCTTTCAACTCCTTTCATTGCTCTTAATTGTTTTATCAAAACTTTCATATTCTCTATATAATTCTATTATAATAATGTGCACATAAAATGATGACAAAACAATATCACATTTTATTTTATTTTTTTTTCATATCTTTATCACATATAGTAAAACTTTTCAAACTTTTTTACTTTCATGTGCTAACTAAAAATGTTTTTCTTCACAAAGTTTTTCCTTTTTTATATTTTTTGCCACAAAGACAATAATTTTATATAAAAAAGGGAAAAGGTGGAAAAAGTATTTGATAAATATATATATTTAGTTGAACATACACATGATGGTTCTATCTAAAAAAAAAAATTTTTTTTATATAAATACACAGGCAATGTCAGCAACATCTCCATGGCAAAGACGTTTATGTTTTCTGCTTCCGTTTACAATGCGTGTAATACTAACATTTTTAAGGACATTACGATGGGTTGGTGGTAATCCGGTAGCATTAACTCACGTTTATCTTCAGGTAAGTTTTTTTTTATATTATATTTGACGTCTTCTTTTTCATCTAATTTTATTTGAATTATAGTTTGTATTTTTTTGTATACTATTTATTTACAAAATATAAAAATATCTAGAAATAAAATACGGTATTTACAGATAGTTAGGTAGTTAATAATAAATTGTTTACGAATTGCTTTCTGTAACTACACCAATACCTCGCTATACGGCCGCTCTTTTTACGGCTTTTCGCTATAACGGCCTACTTTAATTGCGGCAATTTTTCGATTTACGGCCCAAAATGTTTCGTTATACGGCCCAAAAAAAAAACAAATGGAGAAAAAAATATGTACATATTTTAATGCGTTGCCGCTGCAGTATATAATAGTCACATAAAAGTTAATATTCTCGTAAGTAGAAGTGTTTATATACATATTTGTTTGCGATTCGTTATACGGCTTTTCGCTTTGCGGCCAACTTTCCCGGAACGTATCTAGGCCGTAAAGCGAGGTATTGGTGTATTGTAAAACTGGAATAATAAAAATGAATAATTTTTCAATCTCATATTTAATTTATTTTCTTATTATTAAAAATCCTTCCCTGCATTCCGTTGACATATGACATTATGCTTATTTCATTATTCAATTTCTTCAATTAAATCAAGTGTGGAATTCATTAAAGAATACCAATTGAATAAATAAAATTATCAAAAATTCTTACTTAGTATATTTTGGGAACAGAATAGTACAACAACTACAAAGCCAATTAAATTTCCTACTTTTCCTATAAGTTTCTACTATTTAATTTGCTTTTGCATAAAATGAAAGTAAATCGATTTAAAATTAATATTAAAATTTTTGGTATAAAAGATTGCCCTGTAAAATCGAAACTGTATACAAATTAAAACTGATTTATATTCCAGTTTACGATTTAAGCAACATTTCGAAAAGGTCACTTCAATATTCAAATTTATTATATACCCTTATTTTATGATGTTTTTGAACTTAAATTATATAAAAATCTATTTAGAATTATATTGATTTGACCATATTCCATATTGAATTATGTTATGTATCTATTTTCATGATATATTTGCTTTGAAATTTATACATAAATATTTGAAATATAATTTTTAAGAATGAATCTGTCCCTTCCATATTTTTCGATTATGTGATCAGGAAGGAGGAAAAAATAAGGTGCTATTTTTTATTTACTTACTTACTAAATGAATATAATTGCGAAAGATTTTGCTAAAGAAGAGATTATTAGGCATAATATTACAAATTAATTTTCATTCAATGAAAATGTGAAAATTAAAATAAGGTTTTAAAAGCTTTGATTAATTAGACTCGAATTTGAATGAAATCATATTTGTGCAGTTAAATTCTTTTTATACAATTCGAATCTTAAAATTAGATGTAAAAACTGTAATAATTTCATTTATTCCAACATTTTTTAATTTAAAATATATAATAAATAATATGTACTTAATTAATTTAGGATATGGTATCAGTATTTGGAGGTGCAATTGGTGCAATGCATATACCAGAAAAATGGCGGCCAGGAAGTGTTGATTTCTATTTAAATTCTCATAATATAATGCATGTTTTGGTTGTTGTTGCTGTATATTCAATGCACAAGGTAACCAAAAAAAATCAATATCTTTCAATTTACTAAATGTGAAAAATATATATTTTTTTTTTAATATTTTATAAAATGCGCAACCACTTAAACAGGCAACTATAAGTGATTTTGAATGGATGTCAACGACTGAATGTAATAATCCTTCAAATACTACACAAACAATAGGAATTTCAATTAATCAACACAATGACCTATGACCTTATAAATTTATTAACAGTAATACAATAATTCGAAACTTATTTCGAATTATCATATTCAACAATTAAACAAAATCAACAAAAACATAAAAATATCAAAATAATTAATGAAGAATTAATTATAATAAACCCAAAAAAAGAAAATATATAGAATATTTTTTTTCGAAAAAAACAAGATATAATCTACAAAATAAAAGTAAAAAGTTTAAATTAGTAAATTAATTAATTAAATAATATTATAAATAAAAAAAAAAAACATTTAGATTTATCCAATTTTTCCCTTCATTAAATTATAATTGAAAATAAATTTCTTCTTGATTCTTTAACATTAAAATTTTATGTTTATTTTTCGGATTTTTAATTTTTTTTAAATTTACTAAAAAAAAGAACAAATATTATTTTTAACAACATAAAAAAAAATCTCTTCGACTGTGGTACTAAAATATAAGAAAAAAAATATGTAAAAAATACAAAAAATTTTAAAAATAATTATGAAAAAAAAAGAAATATAAAAAATAATTAAAATTTAAATATAAAATCAAAAAAAAAAAAATATTATACGCGATCACTAAAATACAAATTAATTTATTATTAGAAAATTGCTAAAAAAAATCATAAAAGTGATATAAATTTATAATAAAAAACGTAGTAAATAACATTTTTAAATTTTGCTTAATATAGTTTAATGTTTTTTAGTTGATTCTCACTAAACGCAATGGTTTGTTCTATAATTAAAATTAAAGGGTGAAACATTAACTTAAATTATTTTTCCCAATTTCTACCAAAGTGTATCAAAAATTTGCAGTTTTTAATCAAATTAAATATTGCTTAATATGAAATATGAAAAATTAATATAAATGGTTAAAAGAGTAATGAGTAAATTGTCATAACTATTTAACTAAAAACTAGGGTTTTCAGTTCTGGTATATCCGAAACCGTTCACATGATTTAACCAGAGAAAATTCAAATAAGATTTTAAAAATGTTTTATTCACGTATTTTATTTTACTAGAATAAAATAGAATTGGTAACTGCGTACTCCCCAATCACCCCGGCTAAGTTTTACTATTGTGAAATTTATGTTTTACTAACTGGAAAAGAAAATATCTATGTTTTGAATTGGTTTTCTCAGTTTCCAATGTATACTACCAACAGATATTGGAAACAATTTTATGGTATTGGAAATCCTACAAAAAATATAGTTTATACTTAATTGAAATCAATTGTAATCAGTATATATATACCTACGTAATATGAAAATTATAATTTTCAACATTTTATCTTCTATTTAAAATATCACAGTTTTGCTAAATAATTTATATTTTAATTACCAAATATTTAATATTTTATTTATGTATTTTTGAGGATTGGGAAAATTGTAAAAAAAAAATTATTTAAAATTACATTTTATATAAAACTGTGGTACAACAAAATAGTCCATTTTTAATGGTGAGTACAAAAATGGTGTTCCATTTTAGAATTATAATCTCAATTTTTATATAAATATTTCTATTTATGTGTAATTAAACAAACCTTTTCACAACGTAATTAATTATTATTTCTTTCTCGTTAATTTAATAGAGAAATTGGTTTGAAAAATATATTATAGAATATATGTGTTAAATACTTGATTTTAATTTCCATTTCTTTAATTCACATTGAACTGGTTCAATTGTCCTTTAAAATATCATTATAAATTAATCCCTTAATGATTACAATTGATTTCAATTAAGTATAAATATCACAAAATAAAATATATTTTTTTTAAATATAATTTTAATAATGAAAAGGATCGTTTGAAATGTGTTCATTTCTATTTTTATGATGTGTTCAAATCTTATACCCCATCATTCAAGAAAATGTATTATTAAAATATATTTTTGAAAAAAAAAAATATAATTTAGTGTACTTACGAAAGTTACGAAATAATTTTTCAGATCACTAATACAAATTTTTTAATTTACTTTGTCCTTGGATTTGAATTCCAATTAGTAATTAAATATTATAAATTTAATTTTTTTGTTTTTGGAAAAGTATTTAATTTATAATTAAAAATTGATACTGTGATTAAAATTCAATTACATATATTAAAATAATTAATAGATTAATTAATATACAAATATTTAGTTCCCAAATAAATATTTCGTTAAAATCTTAGAATAAAAATAATTAAAGTCTTATTATATCAGATTCGGTTTTAGGGAAAAAAAACGATGACGGAAAATATTAATTACATCTAATATAAAAGCAATTACTAATGAATATTGGTATAAGTTTGTATTAATTTTGAGATAAAATGAAAAATATGAGCTGCCTATTGTTATGAAAAAAGATGATACCCTGAAGCGGATGAGTCGGAAATTAATTACGTATAACGAAGTTGATTGAAATGATATTAAATTTTTAAATATGTATAATCAATTTCAAAATTAATTGCGAATACAATCTTTCTAGAAACTATTTACTTTTACTCATTTATCGATCTATATTTAATGAAGGAAAAATTATCTAACTAAACGAAACCTAAATATGTATGTAATTTTTATCTATGCACAATAATGATTTGGAAAATTGTCGTAATTCAAAATATTCTTTAAAATTATTAAAAATATATAAATTATTTACAACATTTTAGTCTTGTTAAATAATTAATTTTATTGATACATATACTTGTAATTAAATATTTCAATTTATTTTCCACTAGACATCTACTAATTTTATATTTTTATTTATATCGAATCAATAAAAAACAATTAAAATCGTAATAAAATAGGCACAACAAAATAGGAGTATATACGAATATGAAAAGTCTCATAGGACTTATTCCTATAAGCCGATAGGTTATTATTTTTCGATAACTTAGTATATTTATTCTCAAAAAAATAATTTAAAAAAATACCTGATGGTATTATGTAAACAGATAAAAGTATATAGTATAAAATATATTTGAACATTATATAATTAACAATCAATTTAACATCAATAATATATTAAATGGCTAGATCACAATATAATGAGGATATAATACAATATATAAGAACAATTTTAGGGATGTTTGCCAGTATTAAAATTTATAGTATTGTAATAGAAATAGAAAATACACAGGTTAGTGCTAGATATATAAAAATTGGGTCTATAGAAAATATTGAATTATCATTGGATATACATTAATTAAATGCATAAATATATTTTATATATGAATTAAATTTAATGATTTTAGTGAAATGTTAAAGGAAATGCAAGATTTTGATGACTATTTAATTATATTTATTTATTCAAACTCTGAAGTTAATTGCCACCTAAAATATTCGCTGATAAATATAATTTAAAACATTGTAAATGAGCTTTTTTCTCTCTATTCACAAGCCTACAGTATAATAGACTGTAGAATAATTAATTAGAGTCAACCTCTCTGTTGTCAAAACTTTCCAAAACAAGAAAAATTAATTTGTTCATAAAATTTTCATGGGTTTCTTAATAGACATTTCGATAATGAAAATTGAAATAAATAAATTACTTTGTTCTATAACTTGAAATTATCATTTCATACCTTTATAATTTTTTTTTCTTTAACTAATTTCCAAATTATGTATTATAAAGAGGAAAACTATTTACCAATAATTGGTATGATGAAAAGAACATTACTTTATAAATACATATTTTTGTCCACAAACCAATTAAATTTATTATTGAAATATAAATTATAGTAGATAATTCATACAAATTACAACAACGACTTAAGGCAAATATTTAACACATAATGAACACTATTATTATAAAAATATATCTTCCTAAATAATTCAATATGTTTTCTACTTCAATACATAGAAACATACTACAATTATATTTTCAGTTTCACCCTTAATTTCTCATTGTAAGGGAAATTTATGAATAAATAAATTAAATATAAATTGAAAAAAATAATTAAGGATGGTAATGAAAAATTTTAAATTTGTAATGTGTATATTTTTACCATTTGTTAATAATTGAATAAAAATTTGTAATTGTATATGTATTTCGAAAAATTATATATTTAAAACAACACCTTTATTACTTTTGATTACTAATTTAATTTAATCAATTTATTTTCCAAGATAAATTATAAAAGAGATAATATTTATAATAATTATGTTTAATAATTAATTAATTAGAAATATGTTAAAATAATTAATTAGTTACTAATGAGATTTAAGATTCTCTAGGATGAGTGTATATATAAAAGTATTATATATATACTAACTAATATGATGTGTGATTTAATTACAAAAAAAACTTAATTAATTAATAAAAGTATAAGATAGAATTAATATTTTTAGTAAAAGACGCACAATTACTTTTGCTATATTATACAGTCAGCCTAACCTTAGAAATATTTAAATAGATATTATTAAAAAAAGCGTATTTTTAATGAGGATAGTGTTTTGGATTTCTTTGCAAATAAAATATTAAATATTTTTTTAATTAAATATCTAAATAAGTTTCCTTTTGTACAATTTATGTGTGTTATATTTACTAAAAATTTTAAATATATATAATATCTGCAATAGTCCTTCTCATTAAAAAATATTATATTTGTTTTTCTGGTAGCATGGTGAATGAGGATATCTGTAAAATATTACAAAACCAGGGAAAATGTTAAAATACTAATTACAGTACGTATCTTTGCTTGATAACAGACTTTTTTTATTAATTGGTGAATAACACTACTTAAATATTATTAATTAAACCTTCAGCTTCCAATTATAATTAAAATTTTATTTTATTTTTTATAAATATATATTAAATAAATATTATGTATTTGTTGAAATAATAATTTGTAGAAAAGTAGAAAGTGTTTTCAAAAAATTAAGATGTATTATAATATAAATGTGTAAAAAAGAAAAATCAAATTCATTTTCTTTATAAGATTCCTTTATGTTAATGAGAAACCCAGTAATAAAATAACAATCCGATATTATTTACCGGGTCAGTAAAATTTAAACTTTATTTTAACTTTCCCTTTTTATATATAATTTAATCATATAAATTCCTGTCTAATAATAATTTTAATTATGCTTATGAGAGATGCCAATTAGAAATGAAAATAATTAAACTTAGATAAAACATATTTTCTTTTAGTCATTTTTATGTCATATTACAAATGTAAGAAATTATAGAAAATTCAATTTAGTTTATAATTTAAGATAATATAGCATACATTTTTAGAAAAAAAATCTACTTTAATAAACTAGGAAAAAATTGATTTATTCATTTATATAGTTTTGTAAATTATTAGTAAAAAAAAGTTATAGAATAAAAAACAAATTCTTTCTTAAATTTAAATTTAAATAAATATACATTTTTTTTTTTATTTTAAAACACAGTGGCGTTTCATAACATCATATGTGATCAATTATAGTTTCCAACTATTAGCCTTATTATTAAGTTAAGATATCTAAACTAGTTAAATTAAAATTAAATTTTTGAAAAAAAGCAAAAATATATATTTAAAATTAATTATTAGCGATTGCATTTTAGATTATTTTACAATCTACTAAAATCCAAAAAAAATATTTAAAAAATAAAAATGAGACCAAAACACTTAAATTAATAAATTGTAATAAATTAATAATATTTTAAATAAAGCAATATTATATTTTAAGAAAATATTAATCTAATTAAATTTAAAAAATATGTAATTCCTAAAATGTAAAATTCGAAATTTCTTTGATTGTTAATTAAAGTTAAAAGGAAAAAATTTCTCTTATAAATTAATAATCTAATAAATAAATTAAATTTTAGCAAAAAAAAAAATCCTTAATTAAAAAAAATGGAAATTTTTCTCATATTTAACGAAAATTGTTATATTTTTTATGAAATTCGAAAATTGACAAATGAAAAATTTAAAAAACCATTTTATTTATTTCTGTTTTAATAAGAAATAAAATGCGAAATTCTAATTAAATTTTAAAAAAATATATAAGAATAATAATACTTTTTCATTATAGTAGTCGTATAATAAAAAAATCACAAATTAGTGCGTTATTATAAAAAGAAAAATAATAAAAAACTTTCAAATTGTCATCCATTTTATACATTTTAACAAGTAAATAATAATAATAATAATTATATAATATATCAAGAAAAAACAACAATATTAATTATGAAAAAAAAAATTTAAATATCTGAAATGTATTAAATGCTTAAATTTGAATATTAATTAAAATAATATATGCTTCTATTTATTTTAAAATTTAAAACTTAGTTAAATGTTATCTACAAAAAGATAATAAAAATGTTTTAAAAATGTATTAAAAATGCTGAAAAATTCAATAAACATTTAGCGAGAATATATAACTTGTTGGTTCTTTGTATTAACTAATGCGTACGCACAGCACGTAGACGATACTGTCATATTTGCCCCTGATTATGATGACTTGATCGTCGGCATAGCCTATTATCTCGAAACCGAAATCAGCGAGGTTGTGATTAGCTCATCAACAACAAGAGACCATAACAATGGAGATAAGACTGCTCCTTGGGGCAACCACTATAGGTTTGTGCTATTAGAACATATGTACTTGTCGTACAACTTTGCAGCATGGCATGGATCCATTTTGTCGTAGGCAGTTCTATTCCTTTATTTCTGGCCGCTGCCACAATTGCTGCGTGAGGAGTTTTGTCATTTGGCAAAAGCACCGTCTATGTCCAAGAATGCACAAAGTGCCACTTCATTGTGTTGAATTGCTTTTTCTATTGACTTTACAAGGTCGTGAAGAGCTGATTCTGTTGACTTCCTTTTTTTAGTAAGCATGTTGCTTTTGGTGAAGCTTTTATCACATTAAACACCCTAAATCGCATGCCATAAAAGGCGGTGCGATTTAGGGTGTTTAATGTGACGATTTGGTATAAAACCACCTTAGCTTTCTTCCAGACTTGTGGAATGTACCCCCATATAAAGCTGGCTTTATAGATTCTTATCATACTGGGCATGAGAATATCCAGTCCCTGTTGTAAGTGTAAGAGTGCAGGGAAGATTTTGTCTACTCCATCCGAATTGATGTTGTTTATTACCCATCTCATCTTTTCAGGAGTGAAGATTTTTCCAGTGAGGCTTATACTGTGTAGTGTAGGACGTTGTCCCCTTCTTCTTCTGAGTTATTGATGAGTTTGCAGCCCGGGAAGTAAGTAGCTAGTAAAGTATTTCCAACCTACTTGTGGTTAGAGAACCGTCTTGCCTCTCTAGCAAACCGATATCTGCGGGAACAACTTTTGTTCGTACCTTTTGTAGTCGGGAGATCTGTAATCTCTTCGCACACTTTCCTCCATGTCTTCCTCTTGGATTTCCTTAGAAAGTTAGTGTATACGGTAAGGGTGGTTTTGTACTCTTCTCAGTTTTTGCGACGATGAACATCTTTATTGTCCCCTTGCGTTTGTCCGCTAGTTCCTCATTCCACCAATGTACTTGTTTAGTATTAGGCTTTCATGAAATAGGACAACTTTGTTAATAAGCTTTAATAATGCTTGTGACAAGTCGATTGGCGTGGAGGTCAATGCCAATCAAACATCTGAATAGTTTATTTCGTATTTAAGAGTTTCCTGGTACTGAATCCAGTTAGTACGTTTAGGATTTCTGAACATTGTACTATACTCACAGCGTGAGAAATACGCAGTTGGAAATAAATGTGGTTGTGGTCAGATAGGGATGCTTTGTTCCCCAATTTAAAGCCAATGTATTACGAAGGCGTAAAAAAAGACAATTTGATTACGAAAGCTTCAATGAAACTCCGATTGATCCGCAGTATAAATTTAAAATTTCTTTCTTCTTTCCTATTTTACATGCAGTTATGAATTCCTTAGATGAACGATTTGAAGTCTCATGTAGATTCATTTCAATTTTTAACAGATTTTAAAGGGATTTGTTATACGATTTACGAGATATTGAAGAAATATTGTAATTCTTTGGATAGTATGTTAACTTATGGCGATGAAAAGGATATTTATTCAATAGAGCTGTTCAACGAATTAAAAATTTTAAAAGATACAATCTTAAATCATGATAACACCGATCCATTATATGTATGACAATCTATATATTCGAATTCATTAGAAAATATATTCGTAAATATAATTGTTGCTTTACGAATAATTTTAAGTCTTCCAGTTTCAGTAGCAAGTGCTAAAAGATCATTCTTTAACCCTGTCAAAGAATTCACGCATTCTCTAACCCTGTCAAAGATCTGTAATGCTGGCGTTGACTGAAAACTTTGGCTAAAAAAAGTTGAGGAAAAAATTTTGTTCAGAACTGCCAATCGTAATTTTTTTTTGTGTTGGTATCAATGAACTAAATAAATATTTTGTTTTATAAAATTGATATTATTTAGTCATTAAATGTATTTAAACAACCAAAATGAGATATTTTAATGATATTATATTAATTATAAATTATTAAATTTTATGTTATAGAAAAAAAAATGTCGATTTTCTTAGTAAAATGTAGCTATCATTGCCAGATGAACATGCTTATTTAGGTTCTATTATAGTGTTGGCAATACTATTTGTGTTTTTTTAGTCTTTAGCCTATGCTGACATTGGAGAATGGCTGGTTATTTTCGCTGGCGCATAACTATAACTAAAAATAGTTTTAGTATTACCCCAACATTAGCGCTGAAGCTATAAAAATTATTTTTTTAATTTTGTATACAAATTTTGGTTGGTAAAGCAATTAACCGGTGCAAAATTGAATTTATTATATTTATCCTATATGCAAATATTTAAAGGTAAAATTTTGGAGTTTTAAGGTCTACTTTCCACTATCTTGCTCACATTTTTTACATTAATTTAGAAATAATACACAATTGACAGGATATCTAATTTTATAGTTGAATATAAATCCTTCAGGTATAATTTTAATTTTTTTCTGCTTAAAACTTTAAAGATTTATGCTTGCTGGCTTAAATTATCAGCCATAAATGTCAATTTTGTACCAAGTAATTTAAAATAAGTAAATTTTTGATCATGTAATTTACCAAGTAATTTAAAATAAGTAAATTTTTTATTTCAAGTCATGTGATAGGTTTCTAAATATTTACACATTGTTTATATCTTATTTGAAGTTGAACTTGTTTAAAATACCATTTTTTTATTATTAAGGTTAAAGTTTTAATCCAGTTGTTGAATTCTAAACACATAAAATATGGCTAAAAATGATTATTTTTTATTATTTTTTATATTCAGCTGAATGAATTTCTTAAGATTTAAAAACTCACATGCAATGTTTAGATTTTTAATCTGAATTATTTTGAATTAACTTAATATTTCAACCATAGAGGTTGTAAACCAAGTTGAAATGTGTGTGCTGAAAATTTACAACCCAGTTCACTACACCTTGACAATTATGTTGTACAATGTAAGGGTAGCTTACACAAATAATTTATTTTTAATTCACCTGCAACTATGCAATTAACTAAATTCAAAAATTACCCAAAATTCGAAAACTAATTAAGAGAAGATATTCGAAATATGTATACAAAAAAGCACAATTTAGTTTAAATTTTAATAACTTGATAGCAAGTTATTAAACCTATAAAACAATGCCCGGAATAAAATTAAACTTAGTTTTTTTTATTTTTTAATTCTCAGTAATTTGGCAAAAAACATTATTTAATTCATTAGGAAAAAGTACATAACTGCATTTTTGGCAAAATTATGCAAATTAAATTAAAATTATCTATCGAATCTAAAAGTTTTTTATAATGATGGGGGAGTTCTTAATCTATTTTCAGGCCTGGTGACGCTACAAAACTAACCATCGAAACCCTGAAAAAAATTCTAGGTTTTATTAATATAATATTAATACATATAATAATTTTATTTTACGTACGGAATTATTTAATTATAATTATAGTGGTTACGTATGTTAATTATAATTATAGTGGTTTAATTATATTATAGTGGTTACCCTTAATTTGATCCGCGATTGATGGAATCTCCATCTATTTCATTTTCCTTGATGGACTAAATTTTATTAGTTTTTATCAAGGAGAATGAAATAGATGGAGATGCCATAGGTCGTCTTTCGCTTTCTAACTCATTAAAACTTTTATTTAGTGTTTAGAAAGCCACGTTTTAGGTCTAAGAAAACCAAGTTGTCAAAACCAGATTGTCATTTAATTTCAAATTATTCAAATAATGGTTTATGTGAATAATAAGGTTTTTTAAACTGGTTAAAAATAATTATTAGTGAATGAAAGTAATTTCTAATAAATAATAATTTATATTAAATAATCCAATTATGGAGAAAAAAGTGAAATACAGTGTAAAAAGTGAAATACAGTGTTCAAAATTGAGAAACTCATTTTGATGTTTCTTTGCACAGGAATGTTATTTTCATCTTTTTTTAAGGTTTTCGTAAAATATTTTACTATATTAATTAAATAAAATCAAAATAATTAAGAAAATTTAAGTTTTTATTTCATAATTTTACATTTTTGTTTAAATTGAAAGTATTATTTTTTTTATTTAGCGTACCAAAATATTAAGTACCAAAAGTGGATAAAGACCTTGTAAAAATTACGAAATACTGGGATTTCCCATTGCGAAATACTGGGACGCAAATAACCAATTTTAATGAAAAAAATTTAATCTTAAAGTTAGCATCATAAACAATTATTAATTTCATAGGCAACAACATTTTTTTATCTTTAAGTAATCATATATTAAAACAAGAACCTACAGATAATCACTTTAACCTCTTACAAAACGCAATTTGTAATATATATTTTCAGACTATGATTAATTATGAAATTAAAATTCAAAATAAAGAAAATAACATTAGAAATATTTTCACAAAATTAATACATTTCAAAGGTCAATAAAAAACTAATTATTATACAATTAATAATTATTATCATCAAATATATGGCTTAAATTTTATTTCGATAACATTATTTTTATTTAAAATACATTTTTAACCTTTTATCTTTTTACCTATATTACATTATTTTCCAATAAATTATTTTAACCCAAATTAATTATTTTAACTAAATCGTATATTTTTTACCTTAAATTTCATATCTACCTACATTCCATTTTTACCTAAAAACTTAATTAATTGTTTTTCACTTAAATTTAATTTTTACCTAAATTAATTATTTTCCTAAATTACAGTTTCCCCATAATTTTTATTATATCTAATAATAAAATATTTTATTTCATTATATTTTATTGTTACCTAAATTACATGAGTTGTAACAAAATTATTTATTGTACCTATAAAACAATGCCCGGAATAAAATTAAACTTAGTCCGCCCAAATTATAATTTGACATGTCGGCTTGCAAAGAAAGAGATGACTATATCCGGCCAGGCTTCATATTTTAATATTTGCCTTCTCCATCAATTTCATACTCCTTGGTTTTTATTGAGTATTTTAACAAATTTTTCTCAAGGTATTCGTTATTTTCATTAGTTATAAAGGATATTTAATTCGTTATACTAGACGTAGGCTAGAAAAATTCCCGCGCCATCGTTAATATTGTTTTGGACGACTATACAAAATAACAAAATTGACAACTTCAATACCGTGTGTTTTAATTCTTGACGTTTATAATATATATGTCAAAACTGTATATTTTTATCAATCTCAATGGTAGAAAGTTAGTGATATTATTAAAAATAATATGATGCCAACTGCTATTTTACGTAACTTTAAAAGTTCTGTAAAAATCTCAATAAAATTCGTAGATTGCTGGCTTCATAAAAATACAAAACAATTGCAATTTCATAGATATTATCCAGTTACAGGAGTAATAAATTACCATAATATATCATATTATGCCGGTGGTTGTCAAATACCACGCAATTTTAGTTCAAGTAATAATGAAATTAAAAAAGCTACTATTCATTTAAAAACGATAAAACGTCGTGAGCTTATTAAAGATGTTTTAGAAAAGAAGCGTGAAAAATTCATTGCTAAGAAGAATGTATTGGTTAAGGATATTCGCGAAACAAAATCCAAAGTTAAAGAAAAAGTCCGTGAAAAAATGGAAGAAGTTATAGAGAAAGAAAATATATTAACAATACCAAATGCCTTAACCATTGGCCGTGGGATTTTATCACCTTATATAGGATATGTAATTGTACAAGGAGATTTTACATTTGCAATGGTTTTACTTGTAGCAGCAGGAATAACAGACCTGGTAATATATATAAAATTTCATATTTCTGTGCCACTAATTTTATCTTTTTTTGTTTAAGCTTGACGGACAAATAGCACGAAATTGGCCAAAACAAGCTAGTAAGTTTGGTTCATTTATGGATCCAATGGCTGATAAATTATTAGTTGGTTCACTTGTCATATCAATGGGTTACTGTAATCTATTACCAATTTGGTTATCAGCTATGATATTGTTTAGAGATATATTTTTAATTGGTGCTGGATTTGTTATTCGTTATATTAGTCTTCCACCACCAGTAAAGCTAATTCTATTAAATAATTTTAAATATTGTTATAAATTATGTAAAATTGTAGAAAACTTTTACACGATACTTTGATGCTACAAATGTTACAGCTGAGTTACAGCCAACATTAATAAGTAAAGTTAATACTGCCGTTCAATTAGGAACAATTGGTATTAGTTTAGGTGCACCAATTTGGGATTATCTTGGTAACAATCAAAATTTTATATAAAATTATTCGTTTTACAGTTTTATTGTACTTTAGATCACACAGTTGTTCATGGATTATGGTATTTAACAGGCATCACAACTTTTGCAGCAGCATTAAGTTATATAACAAATAAAAATACTTATAAAATTTTAAAACAACAACGGGAAATTAATAAAATGCAATCACCGAAACTTAAATCATGAAAAGAATTCTGTTTCGATTTAAGAAAAAAACAATTCTGTGAATGTATAATTAGTTTAGTTTACGTATTTTAAGATAAAAATTATAAAATTGTTCTGAAAAGCAATACTTGTTTGTTGATTTAAATTTTCTACCTTTATTATAGTCTACCATTCTTAATATAAAAATAAACCATTTTGTTTTCTTTTTCTTGTTTATAAATAATATTGTTTTCTTTTTTTAATTTAACTAATTTTATGTTGCCACAATATATTTTTGTTGCTTGTACATTTCATACGCAAACTCTTCTCTATGACAAGGATCAAATTCTAAACCAATATAATCTATTTCTAAGCTAAATTGTCCATCAGTACCACCTTTAGCACCAACTGAGAAACCAAAATGTGTAACACGGTCTAATGATATTGGACCTTGACGATCTTGAACCCGACCTTTTGAAGCAAGAAAGAATTTCGAAAATGGAATCTTCAAAAGAGAAAATAAATTTGACAGTGTAAAATTAATATATTATTAAATACTTTAGATATTTGCCAGTGCGGGCCACCTCTTGTATATAGTACATAATGATAAATATCATTCCATAGTAAATCAAAATAACCTTCAGTATGTAAATTTATTAAATACGATCGTCCATCACCCCGAACTTTTAATATTAAAGTATTGTATTGTCTCCAATCAAATGTTGTTTCACGTTTAAAAGATTTCTATTAAATGAAATATTTAACAGCCAAGAAAATCTTTTTTTAAAATTTTTATTTGAAAAAATTTAATTACCCTCGCACGTATTGTTCTTATATTTGCATAACCAGTTCTTTTGATTTTACCGTCGTGTAAAAATTGAGAATCAATATGACCGTGAAATAAACCTGCACCACAATTACTGATTTCTAATTTTGCTTCACTTTTGCCTTCATTATGATCCGAGTCTGTAGTTACTACCCATTTATTTAATTTTTCCGGGTTATTAAAAGTGAAAACGACATCGGTTTCACCTAAAAATATACAAAAATTAATTTCTCTTATTAACATAAATTGTAATCTACCTGGCCTGAAAACTAAAATAGGATCACTTTCTAATTTTTCTTTAATTTCTTCAGTCCAAAGTTCTATTTCACCCCTCAATTCCTTCAAACCGTCAAGGATTAATTGTTTTTTTGTTGGTTCTTTGGTAAATTTATTATAACCACTTTTTCTGTCACGTTCCCAAAATGTAGTTTGTACAGGTGTGGTGTGAAATTTCTTAAAATTATTTAATAATGTTATTTGTCTACATAATTCTGTTCTTCTTGTAGAATTTTCAGTTACTGATCTTATTATTTTTAATACTAGGGACATTTTAATTCAAATTCTAATATTACAATTACTTAAACTATAATATGATCACTTCATTTTTTAAACACTTTTTTTTAGTGGTTACGTTTTTCTTGACATATGCTGTCAGGATCAGCTGTTTTTCATATGTTTATATTTAAAATAGAATATATAGGTTGTTTCTCTAATTTCAAGCTATAGTATTCAAATCATTTGTTATTATTCCGTAAAATAAAAAAAAAAATTTGAGAACACAAAGCGGAATCAGTTAATATTCAAAAAAATATTTTTTTTTTCTAAATTATACAAAAACCAGATAATAAAATTTATAACGCTGCATGCTTATGTTTTGAGTTTTGATAACCATAAATATTTTGCTTTCGTTTTCCGAACAACAAGAACTTGTCATTTGCTTGGCACTTGGCAGTGAATGTTGTAAAAAAACATATGATTTTAATTTAATTATTTACTTTATTTTTACCTTACGGTTCGCTAAAAATAATATGAAATTACACATTACTCATTAACGTAAGCAAGAATAAGAACTACTTTTTCCTGCTTAAAATTCTTCAAAACATGGACAGTTCGTTAAACGTAAGTTTACTATTGTAATAACACATTTTTATTTTTATTAAAAATAATTTACTATTATTTATTGATTTAATATTAATATTAATCAATAAATTATTAAGACATTGAATAGTAAATAAAGTGATTAATATAATAACTTACATAAAAAGTGATTTACTATATTTTTGATATGTCGAAAATTTTTGTAAACGTGGTTCATAAATTTAGGATAATTTTTGTTTTTCAACTAAATTACAGCAATAAAACAAAGAAGTATTTAATAGTTTTAGTAGAAAATTTCGTAAAAGGCAACTATGTACAAATGAAATATATATTAATTTTTATTAATTATATATTTTTTGAATGAGATCTAAAATAATAATTATTCAATTATTGGAAAGATACCGTCCGAATTTGAAATGTCAACTGATTTAGTAAAAAAAAGCCGCCAAAAATATAAATTAAGTTCAAAGGCCCAGGCAAAATTTAAATCTAAACCCGATGAAACTACTTAACTAACTCATTTTATAAAGCCATATTTTTTTATCAGTAATAATTATCATTTTCTCTTTTATATTACAATTTAAATTTTAATTTAATTATCGGCCGATATAGAAACATGATTGTAATTGTTATCATTTAATTGTACAAACGACTCTTTCGCTGCTTTAATAATAAATAACATATATTGAATAGCAAAGCAGTTTCTTCACGTTATAAAAATTTTTTGACTATAAGTTTGTTTAAACTTTAAAGTAACTAAGGATACCGAAAATAAATAAAACTAGAATAACAAGGTCAAACAACTAGGCGTATATATCTGGTCATACTAGTTTTAATGTACCTTCCGACTATAGAATTTATTTATAATGCTATATTTAGAAAGATTTTGATTGTCTGTTTTGTCTGCAATTCTTTATTTTCATAATCCCCACTAATCAATGCAAGCAAAGCTTGTCTACAAGATAATTATTTTATTCATTTCAGTTTGAACAGTTTAACTCAATCAACGTTTTTTTGCTATTTATTATCAAATTTAAACAAGCATAATATTAGAAAGTTGTTTATAAAATAAAAATTTGATTAGTTGGCAGTAATAATAAATATGGTGTTTTTTAAGACGGTGTGTTTTTAATATTTTTATTAACACAATTCTATAATAAAAAAAAATATGTATATTAATTGAATATTTTTATTTATATATTAATTGAATATTTTTATTTATTAGGATGAAATATCACTCTACAATCCAAGTTTATTAGTTGAACTTGACTTTCGTAAAAGTTCAGCAAAATTTGAACCATTTATATCAGCTGCGTCACCTGGTGAACCATGGCTAAAAGTAAGACCATTACAAGATGGTGATTATGAACGTGGTTTCTTAAAACTTTTATCACAATTAACATCCGTTGGTAGTGTTTCGAAATCTCAATTTTTAAATAGATTTGCTCAAATGAAAGCAAATGGGAATTACTATGTAACTGTTATAGAAGATACTAGAAATTCAAGTATTATTGGTGCTGCATCATTAATTATTGAACACAAATTTATTCATAATTGTTCCATTGTAAGTAGAATAGTAAATAATGCTTTTAGCTCAGAAAAATTGAATAATTTAAAATAAATTTTAAGCGTGGACGTTTGGAGGATGTTGTAGTTAATAATACATATCGTGGAAAACAATTGGGAAAATTGTAAGTCATTTTTTATAATAAGATTTTAATTTTTTTTAAATTAAAATGTAAAATTTTTATTAACAGAATTGTAGTGACTGTTACATTATTAGCTGAATATTTGGGTTGTTATAAAATGAGTCTCGATTGCAAAGATAAATTAATACCATTTTATACTTCATTGGGATATGTTTGTGAACCAGGAAATTCAAATTCA
Organism: Empis livida; assembly: GCA_963932195.1. Lineage (NCBI taxonomy): Eukaryota > Metazoa > Arthropoda > Insecta > Diptera > Empididae > Empis > Empis livida. The sequence continues at coordinate 28,569,428 of OZ010645.1, read as the reverse complement.
ATGACTGTACGTTATACGGAAGGACAAACAACTAGAGTTACATTAAATAATACAAAAAATGAGAGCCCATCCTGACAATTAGCCGCCAGTGTTGTTGCCAAGTCAAAACTTTAAAACATAAAATTTTAAAATAAATGTAGAAATAATTTTTTGTAATTATTTCATTTTTATTATTGTGGATTAAATTTTCATTTTATTGTTTTGACTTGCAGAAAGTTTTACATTAAACATCTTAATCAAAGTTTTTTGATTATGTACTTTAATTTAAATTGATTAGATTTTTATTGAAGTTTATATTCAGAAATTTGATTAATGTAAAACTATCTGTTTATTTATTTTAAATATATTTAATTATATTTTTAAATTGCACAGCGCTGGTTAAATATTTGTATAATTATAATTTTTATTTATATATTTTTTAAATTATTATTTCAATTGTAAAAATATTGTATTTCTAGATTTATTTTTAATAACGGTTTATGGTTGATTTTTTAAATAATAAAGTTAAATTAATATTGTCGTATAAATAAATTAAAATGTATGCATAAATATTGTCATTTATAATAAAGCTTTAGTATACTGAAGCAGTTCATAATTTTGTTGTTGATAATTAGCCTGTTATAGCCTGTTATGAGTATTCTCGAATTTAAATTAAGCGCATGTATGCGACATCTTCACACCAAGGTTTCTGTTATTTTATTCTGAAAATGTGAAAGTAATATAAATTCATAAAAAATAATAACAGAAATGTAATTTTAATCAAATTTTGTATTTTTTATTTCTTCTTTATTTTGCAGTCTTGATAAAAATTTAAATAAAATTTTTATTTTTCTAAATATTATTTTCTTTTGATCATAGTAAAATCCCACCAATTAAGACTACATTAAAAAAAAAAAAAAACGTTTATAAAATTCAAACTAATTTACATACGGATTTTTCAATAATATTTTAATAAATATTAATTTTGGTTTTTAAAATAATAATTGTCGTAATTTTTATATTTCGCGTAATATAAATCAAGTAAGAAAATATATTTTATATAAATTTTAAGTGTGAACTTTAATGGGAAATGTAAGTTTTTATAGATCCTTTTATAATTTTGGTGTAGTTTATATATATATTTCGGACAGTGCTTTTAACATATTTAGCAAAAAATATTAATTTATTTTATAGAAAGAAAAGTTTATATTTTTCTTTACCTACATAACAGAAAATTAAATTTTTATATATATATATATATTTTTTTTTTTTTATTTGAAGAGAGATAAAAACCATCATCACATTTATTAAAAAAATTGTTGTACTTACGAGTACAACAAAAAATACTATATAAAAAATTTTATTATTATTATTTTTAATTATGGAACCACGAATTGTATTTTATATATTTTGAGATAATTATACATCAAGAGTAAAAATACATAATTTATGGTAATTTCTTTTTTAATATAAATAATTATTCATCTTTATAAATATTTTAATTTACTTTTTTACCATAAGTTTCGTGTGTTTTATAGGAAAAATTTGTTACATTTAAAATACAATAAATTCATGCAAAAAAACACATAAAAAACTAAAACTATTATGATTTATATATAGACTGTTTTTTATGTATTATTAAAATTTTAAATTACATTGAATATCTTCACGATTCGTGAATTAAATTTTTTCCATGTATTACTTTATAAAGTTGATTTAAAAGGACAATGCTGGTTAATAAGAAAATGTGTAAAATTCTATTATATAAAAAAAGAAGTTTATTTTTTTTTTGGGTTTTTAAAATTTAAAAAATGGTTTTATATCTAATTTAATTTTAAGTATATTACAAATTTTTGAATCGTTTTTGTTTTGTATATAATTTTTTTCTGTTTTCCAGTTCTGGGGATATGATAATAAGGCAAAATTTGCAAATACATACATCATTTATTCTTATTCAGATTAATAGTTCTAAAATATCTATGTATTTTTTTTAAAATTTATAATTTAATTTTGATATTTTCTTTTTTTTGCTACTTCAACAAATTTATTTCTAAACTATATTTTTTGTTATACTATAAAATTCAAAATTTCGAAAATTGTGATTTATTAAAAAATTGATTGAATAAAAAAAATTATTACTAAGAGCAGATCGCGAAATAATATTTCTTATTTACATAGATTTTTTTTTAAATTTATGCGTTATTCGGGTTTTTGTGCCACAATTAATATAGATAAAAATTTACATTCACTTTGTTGAGAACACACTTTGATTATATTATTATATAAAAATGTTTTTTTGTTAAAATCGAATATAAAATATTTAATCTTGGCTAAATATATTTTAGTTTTTTGAACAAAATCTATGAAATTAAGGATCTTAGGTTTTTAGAAAGGTTTTAAATACTAAAGCATAGATATATATATATTAAAAAAACCCCTTTCAGTTAAACAAACTGCAAAATTTGTATTTTCATTAAATTATTATATTTCTAAATAAATATCGCAATAAAATGTCATCATTTTAGTAAGTGAGTATTATTCACACAATACAAATTGGTGAAAAGTGAAAATGAAATATTTTGTATCGTATTCAATACTTTACTTAAAAGTGCTCATATCAAAATTTAAAAAAACGACTATTATTAAATTGAATTGTATAGCAACAGGTTAATATTAGTTAGAGTCGATATTTTATTAAGCAACATTTTATAAATGAAGTTTCATAATTACATATTTTTTTGTTAATGGTGTATTGCGAATTGACTTCACTTTTGATCGAACTGTGATCAAAATATCTAAAATTTCTTGTTATATATATTTAATCATCGATTTGTTAATTAGTTACTGATATTTCAATGTATATATAAATATATATAATTTTTTTACTGTATCTTCATAGCAAGAAACAATACAATTTTTTCAAATGTTATTTTAGATTATTTTATTTAATAATTGAAAGATAAAATTGAATACAACTAAACAGTTTCATTTTTGTTTCATCTAAATTTGTTTTTCTTTTTTACAATAAAGTTAGAATAAATATATGTTCATAATTTTATTCAAAATTTAAATTTTTTCTTGAATAAAATTAAATGAAGACGTATAAAATATCAAATATTAAAATGGTTTTTTTTTATGTATTTTAATTTACAAACTCAAAATTCAATATTTTTTATTATATTAATTGATAATTTTATTTATTATGATTGGAATAGAATTTATTTAGTCCTAAAAATAACTATTTTTAATATTTATGTGTATATGTTATATATAAGAATTTTTAAAGCTTTTTAGCGCCCAATTTCATTGGACCAACAGCACGTTGTGCTCGACGAGCTTCTAATTCACGTTGCCGTTGCAATTTTTTCTCTTCACGTTTTCGCCGTGCTTCGTCTAATTTTGGATTTCCTAAACAGAAGAAACAAGAAATTCTTATTTATAAGGTTACGCAAAAAATAAAAATATTTATTTTAATGTCGGTAATTTTAATTGTATTTTAAACTCTTTGAAATGGGGTAAATTACCAGTTAAAGGTTCGTCTATCGGTTCAAATTCACCATCTGCCCATGAATCGCTATTCCAATTTGCATTCGTATTATTTACATGATCGTCACTAACCGGACTTATATTATTACAATTTGTTATTAAATTTGGTAAATCATTAGGCCGATTTTTAATAACCGGTTCATCGTCTACATTCTGATCGTTTTCTTGTTCCTCATTCTTTAAGTAACTAAATTTAAATATATGTTTTTTTTTATTATTTAAAAATTGTTTTTACTGGTTCTTCTTCGAGGCTTCCCCATTCCTCGTTGTCCCAGCCATCACGAATGTCAGGTAAAGCACTTGGTGTTGCCATTTGCCCATTATTCGATGTACCCGCTAAAGGACTACTAGGATCTTGTGATGTCTGTTTTTTAAGAAAAAGTAACATATCAAATTTATGATTTTAAAATTATTTATGTATAACAAAGATTATTACGTTTGAGTTAAAAAATGATCTTACATCCATTTCACCCCAATTCTCATTATCCCAATTTTCAGCACCATAATCACTAGCTGATGCTGATGTATCATTACTTTCATGTTCCAGTGATGTCATTGAAGTAACAGATGATGTTGTTGTTGATAAACTACTACTTGATGGTTGTTCTTTTAATAATATTAATTAAAATAATTTGATAAATAAAGTTTTGACCAAATAATAAAAATTTATATCTAATTAGGTAAAAAAGGTTTGAAAACAATTTTCATTTTTTCAAAGATTTTTATATTTACCTAATGACGCTGGTTTTGATAAATTTTTACCAGTTAATGGAGGTCTCGGTCTTGATGAATCACTTTGACTTCTATAAAATTTAGCTGTTACAGCGGTTACTGCCCAACCAGCCCATGTTGCAGCTGCATTTCCTATACTTGGGGTTGCTGTATGAACATCAGCCTCTGAAATAAATTGAATTAATTTTTTTTTATGTAAAATTTATAAATTAATAATAATTACCCATTGTTTCTCTTAAACTTGGATCGTCTGATACCTTTTCTAACTTGCCTAGAAAACCACGAATAGTTTTAAATGCCGGATCACGTACTGATTTTTCAGGATCAACAGTTAAGGAACAAAGTGCTGGTAATACACGATTTGCTACTTCACTTAATAAAAAATATTGTTGAGTTGCAGCTAATGCTAAAATACCAGCGACGCGTGCTGGAGGAAATGGATCCCGCATGGCCCGAACAAAGGCAGAAACCAACACTCTTTGTCGAACCTATAATAAATTTTATATTTTGAATTTTTATTTATAAATTTTGTTCATTTATATAAAATTAGTTAAAGTACTATAAGAAAAAATAAAATTTACTTGAGGGTGTAAATGAGGTGCGATTTTGCCTAAACAAACTGTTGTATTAGTTCTTATACCGCCCTGATCATCTCTTGCTTGTAAACGAGCAAAATGGCGTAGTACTTCTACATTTAAATTATTGTAATTTAATTTTGGCGCTAAGTGAATTATTGACTAAAATATAGAAATCAATTATCAACTTTATCTAATATTAAATTAAATATATTTTTAATTTAATATACTTTAACAGTTTGCTCTCGAATTGTAGCATTTGTATCTAAAAATCCATGAGCAACTTGTGGAAATATTTGATCATTAACAGTTTGTGGTTGTAAATGTGCTATAAAAAGTTCTAATTGTTGTAGTAGCCGAGAACGTGTAACTCGATCAGTTGAACCAAATAACTTTACAACACATGGTACTATTCGTTTTTGATATTCGTTTTCATCTAATAAACGTCCAAGCTAATTAGAAATGAAATTACGATTATTTATAAATCTTAGCAGTGTTATATTTTTTACTTTAAACATTGGCGCTAAAACAGCTGAACCAGCATCACCGTATTCATAAGCTGTAATTAATTGTGGAAGTATTTTATGTCTACAAACAAGCAAACATTAATTTTGTATTAAATATTTTAAAATTACTATTTATAATTACTTGCACACATTTTCCGGGAAATTATCTAAATGCAACGTAAGACCACTAAAAAAACGATTCTTTTCTGCTTTATCTTTTATTTGTATTTCTTCTAAAAATAATAATGAATCAACTAAATCATTTTTAAAAAATCCACCTGGTTTTCGACACCTAGTTATAATATCAGCTGGGTTTGGTCGATTTGTTGGTACAGCACCAACTAATTCACAATAAAGTGGTGTCAAAGATTTTGGTATTTGATCTAAATCTTTTAAATTACTACGAGATTTAAGGGGACCATTAAATGATTCCCAAAATAAACAGCCTAAACCCCACATATCTGTAGAACTGAAAATTTAAATGTTAAAAAAGCTGTTAATAAATTAATCTATTGCAAAATAAAACAGTTACCATTTTGTAGCTGATTTTAATTTATTTGGATCATTTCTTTCTGGTGGATCGTACACTTCTAAAGCTGGTGGTATTTTAACTGGTGGCATTGGATTACCATCAACTGGTGATACATATTCCAAACTTCCTAATTTCCATTCACCCGAACTATTAACAAAAACTGACCAAACTGATACGTTATTATGTCGTAAATTACCATCGTTATTTAAAAATGATAAAGCTCTCTATTCAAATATAAAATGAAAAATAACACATTTTCGTATACGTGGTGACATACTATTGTTGATTAAAAAAAACTTACAGTAATTTGAAATATACCCCATGTTAAATACAAATCTTTTTGTGGTCCATCACTAGAAAATTTGGAAACAAATATACCTAATGGTTCAACAGCTTCAGTTGCAACATATAAAACTTTATCTGTTTCTAAGCTGTCTAAAAATTGTAATATACTTGGATGTCGTAACGTTTTCAGACGTTTTAATGATGATTTTGCTAATTCTAATTTTATATCTGAACCACTTTTAATATCATAAACAAATATTGATACTTCATCATTTGTATTTTTACGTTTTCCTTTATGTAAACTCCAAATTGAATGAAACTCAAAACCTGATATTGGTTCACCAATTTCATATGGGAATTCTTTGGTTGAGTCGCGCGAAAAGAACGACCACATTATGCTTTTTGCCCGTCTAGTAAATATTTTGTTTTATATTTATTCACTTGAAATTAAAGTTAAAGGAAAATTAAATGCGTAATTTGGATACGTGTTCGTAGTTTAACAATTTTCTTCATTTATTTTTGTGAAAATATTTGATATAAATTTTTCTTATTGACAGATAAGTATTATGTTATTATCTGTCAAAAATTAGTGTTCTTTTATTATATTTCTTTCATTGTGCAAAGACTTCACTTCCGCCTTTAGTGTGATCTATTGGGAAAATATATAATTGTATAATTTAGCCAGTAAAAAATATTCCATCAAATTAACAGAATGGGTCTATGTTTTTCGTTATTTTCAAAATTGGAAAAAAATTTTAAATTTTTAAATAATAAATATGGAAATTTTGTAAGAGTTTTTTGTAACTTACAAAAATTTTTCCAAAAATGATCAACATATTAATTTTGATTTTAAAAGGGAGAGAGAAAATTCCAATAATGTTCAACAAATGTTTCTTTACAACATTTATAAAATGTAAAATATTGACGTTTAACCATTTCCTTTCCTTAAAACTAAATATTTAAAAATTTAAATTTTAAATATAAATTAACGAAGTATCTTCCGCTAAATGTTGGATTTTACATCGGATATATTTAAAAGTAATATGAATAAATTTATTTATTCAAATTATGGTGCGAAACAGAGCAAGCCGTAAACTTAATTTTCTTTAAAATATTTTTTTTTTTTCAAATTTGCAAAAGCTTTTTTAAAAATATTTATCATTATCATATTTTTCATACATGATGTTAATATTTGAACCAATACGTCACACAAATTATCTATGTTTCTATACTATTATAAAAACCTATAAAATTCACCGATATCACAAAGAACAACATTATAGCTAAAAAAATTGTCTTTAAAAATATAATATAAATTCTAATGTTAAATTTGAATAATTTATATAAATTTTAATAATGTAATATGTAAATATTTTCTAAAAAGATTTTTGTATAATATTGTTAAAATAAATATATCCAAAAATGTGTAATGGTATTGATAAATTTTATAACTAATAAAAAATGTAATTCATATCGGATCTCTTTAATGTTTGTAAAAATATATTATATAGGAGATTTTGTGAGCCTGCCTTAATTATTTTACGTTTAAAACACAACTCCAATGAAAAGGATGAATCACAGGTCTTATTTTTTTTTACAAAATAAAAAAAAAAACTAAACCAAACCATAAAGAATAAAAAAACCCCTTACAGGCGAAGAGATCAAAGGAATTTCAACAATTTCCGGATATGCACGAGAATAGTACAACCAACTTTTTTTTATATCTTGAGTTTAGAGAGTGGGAAATAGCGTTTTTTTTTTTTAAATAAAGCTGATTCACTGTTTTGAACGAATTTTTATTTTATATATTTTTCAATATGAAACTTTTTTTTTGAGGTAAAACGCGCTTTTTTTCATTACATTTTTTTACAAGTTAATTTGTCGTTAGCTTTGACCGTGATATGTTTTAAAAAAATTGTAATTTTTGGTTTATATTTTACGAGGGGTTTTAAATTTAAAAATATTACTTTTATAGCGCCAAAATACATTATAGATTAAAGTACTTATTAGTTATTAAATTAATGTTAATTTATTTATTTTAATTATCGATTCATCGAATTTAGATTAAAGTGTAATAAAAAAAAGTGGAACGCACATGACAAGCAATTGTTTGAAAATTAAGAATGAAAATAAAATTAATACTGACAAAACATAGAAGGTGAAATAGAAATAAAAATGAATAATATAAATAATAATAATTATTATAATCCACATTGTTATAATAATAATTATTCGGATAGTGAAATGTTATGTATAATGAATGAATATAATAATACTAATAATAATAATAATAATAATTCAGCTGTAATTGAAAGATTTCATATGCGACAAAATCAAAGAATTCAGCATCAAAGAAAGGTTGGTTTTTTTAAAAATAAATTTGATATTTAACTAATCAACTTAATAGTTACAAGTCACTTTAGTTATTTAAAATAATCAGAATATAAAGTTCTCTAGAACTTAAGTGCATATTAAAATATGTACTGTGAAATACTATCTTAACAAAAAAAAAATTATGGAATTTCAATCCTTCTTAAATTTAAAAGAAAAAGTATTTTCAGTACATATGACTAATTTATAATTAAGCTTTTATTTTTTTAAATTTAAATAAATTTCACTGGAACTACTAATACACTGGGTTGATAAAAAATAATAATGTACGTTAAATATATATTAGCGCCATTTCTGAAATTTTGATGATGATAAAGCAATGTAATTATTTTAAAATTACCCTTAACTTTTCTGTTTTGATAAATACATTAGAATAAACTCGTTTACAGTTACAGCTTTGCAATTGTACTTTAATAGTTTTGCACTTAATTTTAATATTCAATAGTCAAATTGACTTTTTTTTATTGTACTATGCTATTAAAAAAAACTTTATGGTTATATGTATATATAGTAAATAAGCTCAAGATGTCATGTTTTTTTTTTATTTTTAATACGAAAGTCTACACAATTTAACCTATTTGTTTAATATCTTTTGATTTTCGAAATTATAATTGTATAATCAATGCTTTTAAATAATAATACTTGTAATTTTTTATTATAAAAATAATTTCAATTAATTAAAGTCAACTTCTGAATAAAAAATCATCAATTAGTTTAACATTGGAATTTCATAATATCTTTTCATAATTTGTTCTTTATCGCATTTAAAAGATAGAATTTATTTATCTTAAATGTTACATTAGTGTTAAAATTAATAAAAAAGAATACATATATATATGTAAACACAAAATAACAATGGAAAAATAAGATTTTTAAAGAAAATAAATTCCCATATCAACAATAATATTAATAAAATGTTCCAATATCTTAGAGATAAGAACAAATAAAAAAAAAACTATTTTATATTTAATTTAATGCTTCTCTAATTATAAATTTTGAATACGTATCTATGAATCTGTTTTTTTCCTATAATAAACAAAAACAATTTAAATTTTTTTTTTTTTTAATTTTTAAAAGCTTATTCTGAGAATTTTTTATGGAATCATCTCAACTGAAAATATCAATTTAAAATACATACGTCATTAAAGTTTATTTTTTAAATCATGTATATGGGTGTGTGTATTAACAATATGTTATACTGGCACACAGTATTTAAACCAAAAATAATAAATACATTGATATTTTGCTATCTGGTGAAGTGAAGTGTGAAGATGTCGTTTGTGGAATATAATTGAGACTTTTTATAAAATTTGTTGTTCTTTGTTGCCAAATTTGATATTATTTAATATAATTTCATTTCATTGTACAAAAAATGTCGTGTATGTGACAATGACGGAAAAGGAAGGGATATTAAAATTTTACATTAGAAAAAAAATACTGTTGGGAAATTTTATGATTTGGCAGGAAAAATATCATATGTTCAAAATCATATTGAAATACGGCAACTATCACACTATATATTGCACGTTCTAAATTGCAATATCGTTTTTAAAATTACAAATTATTGCTGTTTATTTTACTAAGTTCCATTTTAATAAATTGTATTTATTAAATATTTATAGTAACTCAAAACTCTCAAATGGAAAATTCCAGGAATCAAACGTTTTTTTTAATGCCATTTAAAGTAATTTTTTTTAATGGCAAGTCTTTCACGAAATAGTAATAAAAATGTGCTGCCATGCTAACAAGTTTATCTGCGATAATTAAAAAATATCAAAGTATTGGCATATAAACTTAACAAATTTTCAATGGCAGAAAAATTACATGCTGTTTTATTCAGGCATTCAAATTTCCATAATATCTAAAAATATAATTATCTATTTCCTCCGTCGTGATACAAACGAAATTTCTTTAGTTGTTTATTTAAGTGAAATATCTATTTAAGTGAGACATCACCGTTATAAAATAATGCATAATAATGGTTTACAAAGATGGTTATCTAATCTAAATATTATGAAGCATTAAAATGTCAATTACCACAATCTAATTATGCAAAATATTGTAGTTATAATAGTAAATTTGTTGCATTTATGCAACTAACACATGGTATTGCATTGATAGTAGTATTGAATCTTTACAATATTCAGAATTGAAGGAATATTATTATAAGTAATAATAAACCGAGTCAAGTCATATACGAAAAACGAAAGCAGTCGGGCAATATAAAGAAATTAAAATTAATCCACTTTGATAAAAACTGTTTTAAAAAAATTTATTTCGCTGTCAGAATATATATTTTAATAATTTTTTACTCCATTATAGTAAAATGATCATGGCAACACAGCCATTATTCTGATGACGTCATGTAATAAAATAAGAGAAAAAAACCCGATGAGTCATCATTCTAAAAAGGAATGTCAAACGCTTTTGTTGTTTCGCTAAATTCCAACTAAATAAATATTTTTTTTTTCTAAATTATTAATCAAAAATATAATAAAATTTACAAAATTGTTCTAATTTTCTATAAAAAAATTTAATTTAGATATATTAAATTCATTGTTTATGATAAATGATTAAAAATACATTTTGCTGAGGGTGTGTCTGCCAAAATAATAATAAGTGAAATTGGTTTAACTTTTATAATAAAAGTGAAATAACCAGAAAAAATATATAATTAAATTTTGATGTTAAATTTTTGTTAGTAATTAATAATAAAAACTACAAAATGAAAGCAGAATTGTCAGATGTTGCAATTTCTGATTCCTCTGATTCAACAGATACAGTACCCCAACAACGAAATAAATTTATCGTAAGTTATTTTTATATTTCTTATCTCAAAAGGAAAAAAAAAATTGTTATTTTTTCTTATCTATTCCGATAAATAATATTTAAAAAATGGAATACACTAGAACAAACATTTAGTAATAATAAATATTACGTTTTAAAACTGGAAAAGAACAGAACATAAGTTTTTTGTGCGATTATTAAATTTGTAAATATGTGAAATAATTTTGACGGAAAGAAATTGAAATACAGTGACATACAGAAAAATTTGGTCCCTCCAGTTAGTATAATATTTTGCATGTCATCTGACATGCTTTGATTATATTAATTATTTTAATTACAGTATCGTTTTACATTTTGTATAAAAATATGTTGAAAGGATCAATAGTCTAGGTTCAAGAGTATTATAAAATAAAATAGTAATAACTTAAACCAAATATGTTCCTGGATTTAAACAAACTAAATATTTCTATGTAACAGAATTGCAATCCAGCCTTCTGCTTACGGATTATTTGGTAAACGCTACTTTATAAAAATTTCGAATTGAATAATAGTTTGTTGTACAAAATATTTTTAATTTTGCAATGCAGCGCCTCTAGTTTATTATACTCTTCATTATCTTTCCAACGCACCATTTTATAACAACTCCGTACTCTTTCGGAAATTATTTATAAGACCTAGAAATTATTTATATCACATAGCGACTGAAGCTCTTATTACACTATCTGGCATTTGATTATATTCTTTATTACCTTTCGCAAAAATAGTCTAATATCGGTTGGAGCAATGTTTATTAACACTTTAAGACGGATATTGATACCCTTCTCGCCGAGACGGAGATTGATGCCCGTATAAAAATCCGAGCGCCGAGACTGAGATTGATAAAAATCCGAGCGCTATAACCCCTTCAGACCGGAAAAAATATTCAAATATGATTTGCAGAGACGATAATTCTTATTTTTATATTAAGATAACGTAAAAAGTAAGAAAACAAATATTTTCTCGCGAGACTACAAAGAAAGGACAATATATACCACGTTCGTATACTGCCGCTTTTTGCGGTAGTAAGACAGGAAAAAATTTTTAGGCCGCACGATCTTGTGTGGTGGGTGTGAAAGGGACCCACCAAATTTTTCGTAAAGTAGTTATAACTTGTGAAAATTATTTTTTGTAATCAAAGTAAGAAAACAATTGTTCATAGCGATTTAATTTAGTGTCTTTTTTCGCATTTTTGTTATTTGTAAAACGCATAATTAGTAAGAGAAGAATAGTTTCTATATTTAGAAGTTTTAATTATGTTTAAGCTTACCACATAATTAATTCCGTAGTTTATTGTAAAAACATTCTTACTATACAAACTAATTAAAAGAATAACTTAGCAATAATAATGTAATGTAGCCCATAATTTTTTCTATTAAAAGCAATATTTTATCCGCAAAAAAAATAATGTTGATATTGAACCAACCATCATTTAGATATTATCCAAGAGTAAAAATCACACCAAATGCTTCTTCTGTTGTCCAAGTTACAGAAGTTTTAGTAATTTCTCACATCTATATTTTTTTTTGGGTAAAAGAATTTTACGGAAAAACAATATAGATGTGAGAAATTACTAAAAAAAAAGCGTCTTTTGAAATATTCCATTTCTTCATTACCCTAAAAATTCAGCTTTTATCAATCCAAATGTGCTAAGCAAAAAATATTTTACTTTCCGATATTTTTTTTGCGAAATTGGTTTTTCGTCATGATTTCGTATTCGGAAAATGAAAACGGAATATTATTTCTTATAGCATAATGTAAAAATATGCCCGCCTTTATGTATTGCGGAGTAATTTTTTCCCCCGACGTTAAACTGTTAATATATTCTATTTTGTTCTACTTTTTATTGTATTCAAATTTATTACTTTTATAATAATGTCCAAGCAAAAAACGCTACGGTGTTCAAAATTGCTTCACTCATATCTGATAGCATATTCCACAATATTTGTAGTTAGTGAGTCTAACTAACATCAATTGGTACTTATTTGTCATTTTCAATTCACAGCCAAAAATTACTTTTTATATAAATAAAATGTTCTTTGTATACAGATTTTGCACAATATCAGCCCACCTATAATAAAAAATATATACATATAATGATTTCTTTAACTTAGTTACTACGTAGTTTCAATAATCCTTAGGTTACTTGACTGTGTTGTGTTGTTTCCCGTATATTTTAAATTTGTAATTTATAATTTTAATAACTGCGATTACAAAACATAATTTTTCTAAAGGGCCAAACAGACTATGTCGCTATCGTGTATCATCTTGAAAATTAAAAGAAATTGAAACTTCGTATTTCATATTATGCGAGTACAATGTTGGTGCCCGTCGTTGTCGCTGTATTTCCTAGATATTTATTATTTTCGATCTTCACAGTGTTTTGAAAATTAAAAAAAAAAATGAATTTAATAAAATGTGTTATGCTTGCCTATCTGGCAAATCTTCTTGATTTATACAAGTTTAAACACACATATATCTTAATTTTAATATTTGGTCTTTGCTATTGCTACTTCGTCAAAATGATCGAAAGCAAAATAAAAAATTGTATGAAAATGTTCTTACGCTTGCTATTTTTTCCTTACTATTTTTTTTCTTTTATCAACTCCTTTGACTATATATATAATATATGGACTGCTAGCAGTTTGTCAGTTTCATATATTTTACTCGAAAAATGGACAAGCTCCTAGAAGTGTCGAATACGAGGACTGTTCAGGCCGCATCTATTGAAAAGAAATAGAACTAAACTAAAACACCTATTGACAAATATCATTAATATTCAACAAATAAGACAAAATACGTACATATATCAATTTGACTACAACATTTCATAATTCACCAACATATTTTAGTAATACGCTTGTATTGATTTAGCAATGGAATATTAATGAATTTTGCAAACAGTTCACTTTTTTTGTTACAAATTTGAATAGCAAAAAGAACCAATATTATAACATAAATACAAATTATACCGGGGGCAGTAGTAACGAAACTAAAACCTGGTAGCAGCGAAAATTTCTTCAAAAATGTTAATCAAAAGATACTACATATATATTAAATTCAAATACTCACGGAATTTAAAACATTCTTACATTTTTTATAAATGTTCATTTCTTTTCATACATTTTCACTTCTAAGTTTTTAACGTTACATGTTTTAACAGGCTTAAGTGTCTTGTAAAGAAGTCTTTAAACATACAAAAAAGTGTAAATAAAAAACATTTTGTTTGAAAAATTATTTTGTACTCAAAGGGTTAAGCTTAGTATCGTACCCTCGCGAAATGAAATTTTCCACGCTCGTGAAAAAGTTTTATAGAAAAAAAAACATTAAGTACTATCGAAAAAGTATAAAAAAGCAAATTGACGATTTTTTTAGAACCGAACAACCAATCAGACAAAATGTTCAAATGTCAAAATTATGCCGTGAAATAATGTTTTGAACATTAGCGAAAAATATTTATACTGAAAAATTTTCTAAACTTTTATCTTTGCAAAGTAAATTATTTCACGATGGAACAGCGTACCACAAAATGAAATCGTTAGCGTAATTTTTCCCGAGATGTTAAATTTATACGAAAATTTCATTTCACGACTGATAGCATACTAAGCTTTAATATACAAAATTAAGATATTTATCAAAAAACTGGGTTGCTACCAGTCCATCTATTACATAGTCAAAGACTAACTCAAAATAAACAAAAATGAAAAAATATATAAATTCAAAATTATAGCAGTATACCTGTAAAATGGATTTAGAATTAAAGAAAAATTAATTGAATTTGCAAAATTTATAATTTCAAAGAATTCAAATTAAGAAAATTTATTATGCTTGCATGATACCATTGATTAAGAATATGAAATACCAGATAGATGTGTTTTTTCTATATTTGTAAAAGAAGTATGACAACGTCTACAAATTATAAAAATCTAGAATAGTAAAAATGAAAAAAGAATAAAACATATTCATATTTCTTAATTTTCAATTCAAAAAACAATATTAAAAAATCATTTTTTATTTTCAATCAATCAATATTTATTAAAAATGTAGAAATGACTTTTGTCCTCAATTTAATCTTGCTTGAGACACACTGTCAGTGTATATGTATTTAAAATAAAATTATAATCCATATTTCTATTTATTTTAATGGTGCAATAAATATTTTTATTTCATTTTATATTTTGTAAGCATTGAATTTTTTATATTTAATTTTTTTTATAATATAGTAGCTTCACAAACACTCCATTGTAATAGAAAATTAATTTGGTTCAAAGGTCAGTTACATAAAATTTATAATCCTTCTTCCTTAAACACCTTTTTACCTGTATGACAAATTAATTCATTAACAGAAAAAAAAACAATAATATTGAAAATTAATCAGGTAAACTAATACATTAATCATAGAAACGAAAGGTGTAAAGTTCAAAAGACCATAAAAGATTTATTAAAAATATATGTGTTGTGCTGTACCTACAGTTGTCAAAACATGTTAAAACATGTTCCACAATTATTTTTTGTATTCAGCTACAAAAATTTTCCGTACGTCATCGATTTAAATTTACTTTTGCTATTGGATAAGACTGAAAAAAAATCATTGTCGATTTCTCAAATAATAGCACAGTGTTAATTATCTATATATATATATACAAATGACGTCATTTGCATTATATAAAATTCCAAGAAAACTGAATGATTTTAGTAGTTATGTACAAAATAATACTGAAACGACCAACATAAAAAGAGAGAAATAAATGGTATTCCATTGGCTTTAGGCGTTTCAAAAAAATTCAATTTGCGCTTTTTTGCAGATTATTTTTGGTGATGTTATGAATATGTAACGAACATCGTGCAACAAAAATCTATATATTATGTTTCTTGGTTGATATAAGTACAATTATAATGTGTATGACTATAAAGTTGAAATATAAACAAAATAAGAAAATCACGTGGTAGAATGTATATTTCCCCAGGCGATTTCTTGATAATATGAACAATTTATTTACTGGAAATTATGATGTAGATTTTGCAGAGAAATAGACAGATTAGTAAATCACACCAATAATGTGACAATGAGCGTAAAGCAATAAGATTCCTCTTATAAAAAAGGAAAACTTCGTCTTGAAGGATGGTTACCAACGAAAATACTGTGTTCTCTACTTCAATTAATATTATATTTTGTGTTTTTAATTTCGTAAATGTACATATACATATAATATCAATAAATTACATCAATTCAATAGTTTCGAAATGTATACATGTTTTCAGACGCAAAAAAATTGAAATGTATACCATATTTTTGAATAGAAGGAGCTCAAATTTAAATTAGGGAGATTTATGTAATTAATTTATTTTAATTTATTTAAAATTACATAATTATTTAATAATACGTAATTTTCCCTTAAATCTTTATATGTATATTTCCCAATAAACATAATATAATATGACAAGTTTCAGCTACTGTATATTATATTTCCATACTGCATTATATACAATCGGTTTTAACCACTGTTCAATATAATAACTTTCAAAAAATGTTCACCTTTCCAGTTTATGCACATTTATTTGTTCATTTCAAGGCAACTCTTTAAAATTTCTGTTAATGATGATTACGAAAAGTGACGACCTCAAATACCCAGATAAGTATTATTACATTTTCTTTTACAAGGGAAATTTCTTTTATACGAAATTTTTGTATCTTAAATCTTGTCCAGCTTTAGCATAACATTCTTTCGAATTGCGCGTATATATACATATATATATATGTATATATATATTTTTGTGTGGGGTTTTTCTAAGGAATCTTATGAGTCATTTCATTCATTAAATACTTTTTTACTATGCTTTGCCTAATTTCGTATTTTTATACACGTTTTTTTTTAGTTATAAATATTTGTGCAAAATTTCTGAGAATTTATATAAAATCAATTTAGGAAAGTGAGACGTAATTATGAAAATATTATTTGTACTATTATGTTAAAGTTGTTTTCAATGTTTTTACAATTTCTATAAAATATTATAATTTTATCAAATTTAATATTTTAAGAATTATTAAACACTTTTCTTTGCATACATTATTTATTGATTTAAAAAATTATTTATTTAGTTATACCTTCGTAATTTTCCTTATTTGGGTATATAATTTTTTGAAGCTAAAATAGTGATACTAAAATTTCACTTAATAATTTGACATAAAACTGATTACAGTTTGGCTACTACGGATAAACAATTATTGACAAATCACATATAAAAGTGTCGTGTAGATGTCATAATCATTTTTGATTAATCAATTATTTGATTAAAAATCTTTATTTTCCAGGTTATTAATGCCAGTGATAATGATTTTTTTTTGAAAATTTTGTGGTTAACTTATCAATATATTTATAAATTGAACATTTATTGTGACTTACAATTCAGTGGAACTAAATTGGATCATCAAATTTAAGTTACTTTATCAATTAAAATAAACTATAAATTTTATTAGTAATTTTACAATTAAATTTATTTCTATAAATAATTACTGACTTTATAAATTTTGTTTGTTTGTTTAATTATGTAAGCTTTACATGCAAGAATCTTTTTAATTACCCTCCTCTTAATTGAATAATAAATTTATTCTAAAATTTTATCAATATACATACAAAATTTATTAAGTATTTGTTTTATTAAACATAAATTGTCGAAAATTATTCATATTTTGTTGCAATCGTAAATAAGTGGAATCATAAAAGATAAATTCAATTAAAATATTAATTTGACTTAAAATGGAAATGAAGGAAATATTTAATGTAAAAACATAAAAATAAAATTTATAATATGTATAGTGAAAAATAATGTGATTTAACTATATTGAAAAAAGTTCAAGGGTAATTTAATGGTTTATAAATATATTCGTTCTTGTTTAAATACTCGTTAAAATTGTAGGCTGATTAAGGTTTTTTATTTATCCCATATAAATTTTAAAAGGGTAAATCCCACAGTTGATCAATTCATGTATATGTTCAAATATCTATAAATTTGCAGAATAACATGTAAATTATGATAATTATTATGTAATTAAGACTGCAAATCTTTTAAAAGAATTTTTTTTTATTTAGAATCACTTCTCTGTCAGTTTCTATTTACAAGTATAGATTATTTAATTGAGAAACAAAGAATACACTAAGTTTTCTTTAGTGTTAGTTTGTATCCATCGTAAATAGAATCAATTACACTGAATCTGATCAAATTCCAATAAATATATTTCAAATTATTTACTTACAATTAACATTTACGAACTGACAAATTTATTTTAATAATTTATGTACTTTACTGTACAATATTTTAAAAGTGCCCATAGTGCATTCTGTTTGATAAATATGTGTTTATTTTCTTAATTTTTTACATAATGTGATGAAATAAAACAGTTTTGCAAAATTAAATTGTAAATAAAATTTATTCACAAGCATAAATATTTACTAAAAAAAATCAAAGCTAGAATTCAGAATTTCGAAAAAAAAATATCATATTAATTTAATAATACACGATTATGTGTTTTTTTATTTTAAATTGTAAGACAATTCTACAATATATATGTAAGAATCTTAAAAATTTAACCTTAATTGAAATTGAATTGGATGTTAAACTATTGATTTGAAAAAAAAAATAGTTTACTTATTGTTATTTAAACTTGAAAACTTCAACAAGATATAATCATTTTTTTTTTCTTTAAAAATAATTTACGAAAAAAGCTCAACAAAATTTTCATTGACAATCAAGTTACTAACTAATATATTCAAAAACAACACAATTTCAGATATTTTAATTCTCTTTGTTTATTTATGTTACTTATCTAAATATCTTTGTATTATTTTACGTTCCACATTCAATTTTTACGAAAACTAATTCAACATTTTCTATACTATTTAAAAAAAACTTTAAAAATATAAATAAAAATATAAACACGAACACAATCAAATTATTTTTGCTTTGCGCTTGTAGCAGCAGCGCGTATATTATAATATAGCATAAGAAGCAATCGCAAATTCTACTTAAACTAACTAACAAAAAGAAATAAAAAAATATAATAAAAACTTGATATAAAAACTTGAAAGATGATGACGCATTGAGTCATTCATTTAGTACCATTCGTGACTATAACACACTACGGAACATTAAAAAGAAACATATTTTTTCTTGTTTTTTTTAAATATGGTTTTTTTTTCCCTACAAATATTTTAAATATTAGTGACTTTTTAACCTGGTAGTGAAATAAGTGTGTGATTAAAGTGATAAAAGAAGTATTGAATAAAATAAAAAAAAATTAACCTTGTTTTGTTTTTTTTATTTTGGAAAAAAAAAAATTAATTAATTAAATCAACAAGTGTTCTTTTTACTACTTATTACAAAAAAAAATATTCTGCTTGTTTGGTTAGCGATTAAATCACAGAAAAAATTAAAGTTTTCTGATTCAGTGACTCATTAAAATATTTAATTTTTTCTATTTACAATTAAAACAAATATTATAAATTTATTATTTAAATAATACAAATATGACGTTGGATAATAATTATTTATTCAATGATGATATATTAAATGTACCATTTGGTGGTGGATATAATATACCCTTATCACCGGTCTCAAAAATGGTAAGAAAATAATGATAATTATATATTTTTTTTATTATTTTCATAAATAGTTTGTGGTAATTTTGTTTTATGGCTGTTGAAAATTTATTTTATTTGGATAAGTCAATTTGAAGCGACAAATTAATTAATAATAACATTTGAAAAACTTACGCAGCAAAATAGTTGAGCAAATTTCATTTTTTAATTAAACAGGTCATACGTTTTGTTTATTATTCAAGAATAATAAATATTTTTTTCGTTAGGGTTAAACTTGATGTTCAAATTTTTAAAAATACCAAACAAATCAATATATTATTGTCATTAAAAATTATTAAATTAGAAGAGAACACTGTTCGTTGAAGTTTCTGAGGGGCTTATTTATTAATATTTTAGTTAGATTCAATTTTTTTTTAATTACTTAAATATCTTGGTCATTTCTAAATAGCTTCCGCATAATATACATTTTATACCATTCAAAACTACGTATACAGATTTACAATAAACACTTCAAATTATTTCTATACTAATAAAAATAAAACTTATAATCAAATATTTTTATCTATTAAATTATTAAATACATAATATAGATAAGTGATTGGAGTGTTTTATTAAGGAAAATTGATAATTTCATTTAAAATTATTTTGTGTAATTTAATTTGAAATTTCAATTCACTTAAATTATGGGTTTTAAAAATTGTATATTCAAATTTTACATTTATAATTTGATAACAACTAGGACAAAATACGTAGTACAAAAATATTATGCCTAGTATAACAAATTTACTATTAAATTTTTTTCCACTTGTTAACTTAAATTATTACTGAAATTTCCTTTGCGACAATTCCCACCTGAATTCAATAATATTGTATTATATGTTATATATTGTATAACATATTTATTTTAGATATATTTTCCAAAATTTTTTAAATATTTCCAATAACCACAAGATTAAAAGCATTAAAATTTACAATATATTATTTTAACCATATTCATATGTTAAACTTTATTTCCCTTTCACCATAATTTAATTTCTTGGAATATTTTTCTGTTGAATATTTAATTAAATATTTAAATGATTTTATTTTATTTGATATTATGCTCCGAAAAACATATATATAGTATGTTTTTTACGTATGTAGCTACTTCCAAAAAGTTACATTCAATTTACATATAAATAAAAAAAAAACTACATATGTATATTAAATTATTTAGTTTTTTTAACTATAGTTTTATGTTTCAAATAAAAAAGTTTATTATTTTTCTTGGCGTCAATTTTCACTGAAATTTTGTAGATTTATTATTTGTTATTTTTTTTGTATGGCGTCATAATGTTTTTTATTTAAACAGGTCATACGTTTATAAATAGGATAGGATTTATTATTTAATATACTATTATGATTGGGTACATAAAAATATGTTGGCCTACTGGCTTAAAGTTCATGGAATTTCAACATATACAAATATTTTATTCCTATAAATTGATCCTTTGCGGAAAAACATAAAATTCATTTTTCACAACTATTCAGAATAGCGTTTCTCGGGAATCATTTTCATAAGAACTTTATTTAACAAAACAACTATACTTTCGTGATTTGATTACACCTTACAATTAGATACAATTTTGTGAAATAACTAACTTAAAGTGTTAATCGTAAAGAATTAGAAAATATCTTTTGTTGATAACAACAATTTATACAAAAAAAATTATATTTTGCCCAGACAATGTTTAGAAATAATAGACAATAATATTTGCTTTTAAAAATATTAGATTTCGTATACAAAAATATAGATTTAAATGAATGTTTATAGTAAATACAAAATGAAAAAGGCAATATGGAAAAAATTGTGTCGTTCAAAATATGAAAAAAAAAAAAATTTACAAAATTAAAAGCTTTTTTTCCGGTTGTATGTATCAAAGTTTATGTTTATTTTTCTAGCGAAGTTTATTTTTTCTAGAGAATTCTATATTGGGGTAGCGTAGCATTGTGGCGACAGTGAAAAACGAAATATAAATTTTCCAATATAAATTGTAAACATATAAAATATTATATATTTTTTTTTTCTAGGAAATAAATATTTTCTTTTTCTTTTTAAATTGGAAATTTTCTGTGAAAAAAAAACATGTAGGTAGAATGGAAAAACTTGGCCAAAATACAATGTTTTTTTAGTGTGTTACAATTATATAACCTTGAAAGACATATTGATAATATTATTTTTGTATGGAGACATTAATTTTTAGTTATTTTTTGTGTCTGTACATCAGTTAACTATATAGACATAATGTAGGGGACAGTTGTACTATTTTTGTATACCGAAGCTAATGATTTTTATTGATGGGATATTATGGTTAAAGTGCTATAAATAAGTGACAGCAACAAAATTAAAGGTAATTGACCACACTTGTATTTATGTATTCTCATATTAATTTTTGAATGTGACAGACAAAAGTTTTTATATGAGCCCTCCAAGCGGGTTTTTGATTTAAAATTACGTAAAGATTCAATTTTGTTATATATTTTTGTATGTTTATTATAGTAAATCTGTATGTTACCAATATTGGTATATTGTACCGGTGTAAATTTTTGAATGGTACTATTTAGGAAACGAGTTTCCTAAATTTTAGCAATTAGAATCTTTTGATATTTTGCCTTTTACTATAATATACTATACTTTTTTTTGGGCAAAAAATAAATTTTTAACAGATCAAAATATTAATTTATTATAAAATGTAAACCAATTATTAAGTACCATTACACAAATAACCGAAATACTGAAAAGTGGTACGATTTAAATAACTCTTTCCTATATTTATATTGTATTTTTTATGTTCCTGTAATACTAGTTTCAACTTTCTACGATGATTTGTACATTTTTTAAATGGATTTTATTTAAATACTGATAAAAATTTTAAGAATATAGTCATTAAGATTGTAATAAATTTTATGCAAATATTTAAAAAATTTCTAAATTTATATTGAAATTATGCTATACCTTTTTTTATTCTCTTAAATCCAATCTGAATTCTATTTTTCCAATTTGAATTTCCTAAAAATGTCAAAATAAAACGCCTAATTTAATTAATATGGAGTTGTTGTATTATTAATTAAAAAAATAAAAAATTACCAAAAATTTGATGTTAAACATACATATATTTGCTTTGCCTAACTTCAATTGTCTTTCTGATAGTCTAGTCATTATGAAAACATACACACAGAAAAACAATTCCTCCCCAAGTTACACGTAACGAAATTAATTTGTAAAATAAATTTTTTTAAATGACTGTTTGTTTTTTGTTGTTACTCCCCCAACATATTTTAATGAATACAATGTCATTCACTTTGATAATGAACATATAATAAAAAAAATTAAAATTATTAAAAATTGCAGAAAAAAAAAACGATATTAAATTAATTAATTAAATACCGTATACAAGTTGTTGACTTTTGAATAAATGCAGACAGTATAACGAAAATTGGAAATTTGCAATATTTATTCCACATGTTATTTTCATGATTGCTGTGTGCTTCTGTAATTATTCATAATTTTATTTTAATATAAAATAGTACTTATAAAATTATCAGAAATAATTAACTGCAATAATGTTTTCATAATTTTATGTATAAATATCGCCATTTAGGCTTTTTATCTGGATTTTTAAAGCAGTGTTTTGCATTAAAAACGATTATTTGCCAATTTTTTTGAGGGTTTTTTCTCATTTTTTAATTTGATTATTGTTATCGATTTGATTTTTTGCTATAAATTAAAAATACGTTTTGTACAAATTTACACATTTCTCTTACATTTTTAGTGGTTAATTAATAATTTTTTTTTAGTGTTTAAATTTAAATTCTTAAAAATGTGAAAAATTTAAAAAGAGCCTAATACTATATATGTATCTGAAAATGCATTTTTTTTTGCGAAAATTATTACGAAAATATCAGGAAAAATTTAAAAAAAACTATTAAATTTATAAAATTTTAAGGTGGTCTTTAAAAATTGATAAGTTTTATTAAAGAAATACACGTGTTCCGGTTCACGAACAGGAAAAAAGTTAAGAATTATTTGTTCGCGCGCCATATTCATGAACTCTCAGTCTGCGGGCTTTACGTGCAATTTTATTGCTCTATCGTTTTCGTACAGAAAAGCACAACAAAAAATAAATATATGTACAAATATTTTCTTTGTTCTACCAAAAATGGAGTTTGACGGTTTTTAACGTGGCGACAACAAAGTTTTTATTTTTTATTTTATTTTTTTGGTATTTTTTTATAGAATGTCAGGATTTTTATGTGTTTTACTAGAAATTTTATTGGTCTTTTTTTTCAAATTATGTATTTAATTTGTTGGGGTTCAGTCCGTTTGTCGTTTTAATTATATGTATTGGAAATTTTATTATAGTTATTAAGAAAACTATTATTATATTTATTAAGAAATTTTATTATATGTAAGGGTATGGAAATTGCGAAATAGTAGGACAAGTTGAAAAAGAAAAATCACATAGAAAATATTTTAATTATTGTATATTTGTTCCTCTTAAAAATAGTTTGGCATTATGTTAAATCTTGGACTATATTTTGAAGAGTGTGGACACCAGTTTAATAAACTCTTTTTCAAAATGAAAAATATGACAATTAACTATAATTAATTTGTGACAATTTTATTGTAAAAATTAAATATTTTAACGTTAAGAGGTATTGTATTAAATAAATTCTAGAATATTTTTTGTAATAACTTAATTTATACTAAGATAATTTACGTAAATTTTAGTACAAAATTAAGTTTTTTACGACGATTATTAGATAAAATTTATTTAAAAGATAAAAATAATTTCTGAATTCCTTATAATATTTTGGAACTAGTTCACATTGTCAATAATTTAAAGTCACCACACTTAACTTATAAATTCCTCTCGCACCTTTTTAAGTCATAATATTTTTTCTGTAGTCTGTCGCTTTTGAAATTCTTTGTTCAAAATTCTTATTTCAGATGTTAATATTTACAATGTATTTATTTTTATTTTTGTAGGTGTGGTTTTTTAAAAGGATATTCTCAAAATAATTCGCAAAAATTAAAAAAAAATATTTTTCACGTTTATTAAATCAAAAACCATTAAATTTTACATAAATTTCTTTTTTTTTGTATAATCAATTAAAAATTGTGAAATATATTGAAGTGAAAGTATACTGTACTGTAATCTTGTTTATTATTTACCTGGGGTATTTCCGGACCTACAAAATTTATAAAATCACAAACCAAAAAAAAAAAAATGAAAACCTAATAAAATAAAAAAAATAAAAATTGTTCTTGTTGTTATTGGTTGTGTGTGCTGTGGTTTTTTGGCATATGTTAACCTTTTAAAACCGCAAACTAAAATATAAAAAACCCTCGTGTAAATTTTAACAATAATAAAAAAAAATTTAATTTTGTTGTTTTCTGTTTTTTTAAAAACAATGCTTGTACTATATGGACTACGAAAAAAAATTAACAATTTTTGCCACTTAAAAAGTTCAAATTACAAAATAACTGATTTTTAATTCGCGAGTTTTGCGTCAATCATTCATTGTTCGCATGAATTATTTGTAAACAAAGTATTATTTCCCCACCGAAATGATAGCATAAAAGTTTTTTTTTAGTATTTTAAGTAATTTGATATATTAATTTATTTTTCTAGTTGTATCCATGCTTAGTATAATTAAATTTTATAAGTATTCATAATTTTTTCAATGTGTCATATTATTAAAAATATTGACCTTACAAAATAAAGCAAAGAATTAAAATACATAATGTAAAATTTGTGGAGATTCCTAACAAACAGAAATATATATTGTTTTTTCTGAAAGTGGTCCAAAGTCCTTTCAAAATAAGGAGAGTTAGTTATATGCATTTGTCTAGTCATGCCTTTATTTCTTTCTTAGAGATAATATTTTATTTTTCCTACTGATGTTTTTTTCAAATCAAATAGACTACTAATATATGTAAAGGATATTTTTTTTAGAGATTCACAACTTTGAGTTGCCAACACTGCTTTATTTGAAATGAGCTTCATCGCTAAAATCTGCTTTAGCGATGAAGCGCATTTTGGTTGAATGGGTACGTAAATAAGGAAAATTGTCGTATTTGAGTGAAGTAATCCACAAGCTTTTGTCGAAACACCATTATATCCACAGAAAATTACCGTTTGGGCGCTTTATGGGTTGGCGGAGTCATTGGTCCATATGTCTTCAAAAACCATGATAGGCAGAATATTACTGTCAACGGTGCACAGTATAGAGACATGATTAGAAGTTTTTTCGTACCTCAATTAGGTGGCATTAATCTTGCTGACATGTGGTCCCAACAGGACAGAGCCACATGCTACACAGCGCGCGCTACAATTGATTTACTCAAAGAAACTTTTAATGAACGAATAATTTGACGTAATGGTCTTATTAATTGGCTACCAAGATCGTGTGATTTAACCACCATTAATTGGATTATTTTCTTTGGGGTTATGTAAAGTCACTTGTCTACGCCGATAAACCAGAGACAATTAAACACCTAAAAATCAACATTCGAAGAGTAAAGCCAGTTTAATTGATATTAAAAGTATTTTTCTTTGTTTTATTTTAATTTAAAGTTGTGTAATTGTAAAAAAAACACCCTTTACGTTTATCAGTGTACTTCATTATTCTCATTTAATATAATTTCTAACATAAAATTTATTTTCGATGAATTTAAAATTACAAAAATTTAAACAAAAATATTTAATAAGTTTCTTCTATGGTTGTGCATATAAAATTAG
Source organism: Empis livida (assembly GCA_963932195.1). Taxonomy (NCBI): domain Eukaryota; kingdom Metazoa; phylum Arthropoda; class Insecta; order Diptera; family Empididae; genus Empis; species Empis livida. Next base: position 28,542,677 of record OZ010645.1, on the reverse strand, counting down.
CCCGGGATGGGCGATAAAATAATCTCACAATCGTCATCGAACACTTAAAAAATAAAACAACAACAAAAAATTAGTAAATAAATTTAATCTGTAGGCACGACTTCATTTTCTATATTAATTTTATATTGTCGTTAATAAATTTTGCTCGCATACCTGCATCAGGTGTGGTTTATATTTTTTAACTTTTATACTTGCGTAGTTTTTTTTTTTCTGAAATAATTTTTATTCCAATAAAAAATTAAAGGTAATAAAAAATATTCTGTAAGTCTTTCGGGATTTATATTTCTTACCTTTAAATATTTGAAGTGAAATTTCCTTAAATTGGAATCAAAGTCCAATAAAAAATTAGCAAAAAAAATTTAGCTAGTTAATTACCTAATAACGACATCAAAATATTCGTTATTTTTGACAAAGTAAACGATACTTGTTAGTTACTTAATAGTAACAAACATGGATTGGATTAGCACGAAATAAACATTATATTTCTGCAAAATTCTTTAGATAAAAATAAATATGTTAACTTTAGGTTTACTTTAATCTACTAAAGTATAATTTTTTGATTGGTAAAAATAATATTTTTTAAGTTAAACTGGAAACAAAATTAATTATCCGAAATATTAAGCATAAAGAATGAAAAAAAACAACACCTTTTCTTTATTATTATTTTTTATAAATTCGATAAATAAATTGCGATCTGTTTTTGAAAAAATTCCTTAATAAAATACAGAAAAATTGGTAAAAAAAAATATATTTTTTATTTAAATAAAACAATCTGTAAAAAAAAATGTAGAAAAAAATTTTGTTTACAAAATAAAAATAGATTTAAAAAATTTATTATAAGACGATTTATTAACACATTTACTATAAATTGATTTGTATATCTTTACTAATTAAGTCGCATTTATAGAAACATTTGGAATGAAATACCGTACAACTTTTGTTCCTCAGATATGAAGTTTTGATAAATATTTTAAACTTTATCAAGTTCTATTATGTTGAAATACTTTGTGTGCATTATAAAAAAAAGTATCAGTCAACTAATAAAATTTGTATTGTAGATATGGGTTATGAAATAATTATATTTTTGAACAATTCACTAGACAACTACACTATTAGACCAAATTTCCAATACAAATTTGACACTTCACTTCAGTCATGTAGTATTTTTTGGGGATAAATTATTGAAGCATGGGAGTTTGTGGGAAATTTTTTAACTATATATTTTGGTGTTGTAATGTGGGAATTATTGCCAAATTTGTTACTACTTTATTTTGTTTGTAAAATAATTTATTTCAGTCAGATTTTAACCAATTTTCACATTAAAAAATTAAAAATTAAATTTTTGAGAAAATAAAATGTGAGTACAAATTTCTGAACTCACTTTCTTACAAACTCACATTTTTCGGCACTGTAACCTTGTATTTTCACGCCTTTTTTTATACTAAAGTAATTTGGTCTATTGAATAAAATATAAAATATAATGAAATTTTTTAAATTATATGTCTATTAATTATGTGTGTAAATCCGGGAATTACCCAAAAGCGAAATTATTGTTATCGGAATACAAAAAAAAAGAAATTTCTCATTTAGTTTTCTAATTATAGAAGTGGGGAATTTCCTAGAAATAAAATCAGAATGATAGCAATTTTAATTAAATTAATATTATTTAAATTTAATTTTTGCAGGAACTATTAAATTTTATTTTAGTACTAATAATTAGAACTATTAAATTTTATTTCAGTATAATAGTAATTTTTTAGATAACATTTGCTGATTTGTAAAGTAAAAATAAAATTTTCCATAAACTGTAATGTAAACTTTTCTACTGAATAGACTGCATTTCTAATCCGCCAACAAAATTAAAAAAAAAAAAAATTTTTTGCTTATTTTTTTTAACTTTTGTTTTCAAAATTATTTTATGATACGATTTTTTTTTCTCTACTCATCGACCAAGACACTATTTCCGTAGTTTTTTGTTTTAATAATTTTTTTCGATTCTTCTTCGTTTTAAATGCTGCTGCTGCAATCTTATCTTCAAAATGTAGACTGACCTTTAAAGTTTTATGGATGTTTTTTAAAAAAAAAAATAATGTCTAATTCCGGGCATTTGTAATGGTCTGTCACTTAACTAAAATAAAATAATGTTTATTTTTCTTATCTTTAAAGGCCCCACAATATTTATTTTAAAATCGTATTTATTTTAAAATTATTTTAAATTATTTTCTTTTCTTATTCTTCAGAAAATTTTTTATAAAAAATTATTTCATTTTACTTTGCAATTGTAAATTTATTGTAACTTTAAAAATATATTCTATAAGTTCAATAATCTTTTTTGGAGTTTAAATTAAGAGATTTAATGAAATATATTTTAAGTTTGAATTAACGATAAAATAAAAGTAATATTTATTTTTAATTGCTTTCGAACAATTCATTTACCTGTTTATTATCATTCTTCACCAGGAAGGAATTTAACTACCAAGAAAAACGATGTGTTATATATTGTGCACAGTATGTATTTCCATGTAATCACAAACAAATAAATAGAATGTAAAATTGCAAAGCAATTTTTTAAAAGATTGATGGAAATGTAGGCAAATCCATACCTAATAAATACCTAATAAATAGCTCGGAAAACCATTGGGTGGATTGTGCAATATTGGTAGATTTTTTTCATATAGGTGCCATTTTAAACTTTTGCACTCCACATAAAATTACATATCCCCTACTCCACGCCATTTTTTTATTAACACTAAACATTAATTTTTTATACCAATTGAAGAAAACTGCATCACTACTGCAAATAAATATTTAAAAAAATATGTGGGGAATTCCCTAAAAATATGTTTATTTGTATTCTTGTCACCGTCAGTGGATTTGTGGTTAAACTTGGTATGTCACCATATAGGTGACAGGGGAATGCAAAAGGTTAATAATATAGAACAATCGCCCTGAATCCAAAATAAGAATTTATCTTTATTTTCATAATACATACTCGTAGATATTATTTCAAAATTTCTGAAAAAATTTATTAAGAAAAAAATTCCAGATTAGATTCTAAAAAAATTTATGTGTGCCAAAAAATGATGATTATGTTTGTATATATATACAATGTCTGCATTATATGAAATATTGACGATCTTTAAATATTTTAAAATAAATAATATATTCTTTGACTATGTAATAAATGGAATGATAGCAATTTGTCAGTTTCATATATTTTTCTAAAGAAAAATATCGCAATCGCCAGCATTCGCTTCTAGGAAGTACCGAATACGACAACTTTCATTTATTGAAAAGTACTAGAACTAGAACTAAACTAAAACATTTCTTCAGCTATTGACAAGTATCATTAATACTCAACAAGTAACACAAATAAAACCATTTTAACTCTTTGAATACAAATTTTGTTGCTTCTCCCACATAATGTAGTAATATGCTTTTAGTAATTTAGGAATGGAATATTAATGAATTTTGCAAATAGTGCACACTTTTTTGTTACAAATTCGAATCAGCAAAACAAGAAAATAATATTATAACATAAGCAGAAATATATGATTTAATTAATTATTAATATGTATACATATTAATATGTATATATCAAAATCATAGCAGTGCCAGTAGGGTTCGCAATACCGGTTTTACCGAGACCGGGATCCCGGGATTTCAGCCATTTTAATAAACGGTATTAATACCGGTATATTAATAACGTAAACCGGTATTTCGGTATTATAAATCAACATTTTATTTCAGATATCGCTTGAGTATGTTTAAAATATTACAAAAACAATTTTCAACTTCACTACGTCTCAGAATTATTTTTAGTATTAGTCAAATATATTAAGTGGACTACCTACTTCACTTTGGTTTTATATTTGCATATAATTTTTGTCGCTTTTTTAGCTAACACAAAAGTGAAAAAATCTCTAGTTCCGTATTTCAAACATAAAAATATGAAAAATACATAAAAATCTCTTTTTCTCTTCTGAAAATAAGTTTCACTAAAGAAAAAATTATCAAATTTCCTTTTAATTGGGCCATGATTTTCTAATTTTTTTTTAAAAATATTTTTAAGCTTTTTTTTTAAAAATTTTTTAAGTTTAATTTCTTGATGCAATTTGCATATTAAATTTTTATCACAAATTTATTTGTTTGTATAGATTTAGAGTTAACATGAAAAGTTAAAATGAAAATTTTTTTTAATTTCTTCACATTATTTTTAATATCGGTATTAATACCTGTATCCCGGTTTTAATCAAAACCAATACCGAAATTATCCCGGTATTAATCAAAACCAATACCGATATTGGTTTTTTTCCGGTATTGCAAATCCTAAGTGCTAGAAGTACAACATTAAAGTTGGTTGCAGCAATAATTTCTGTAAGAATGTTAACCAAAAAATACTTAAAGAAGTTGAAACATTCTTACGTTTCTTATAAATGTTAATTCCGTTTTCATACATTTTAACTCCTAAGTTTTTAACATTACATGTTTTAACATGCTTAAGTGTATTGTAAAGGAGTCGTTAAACATACAAAAAATGGAAATAAACTAAGTTGTTTGAAAAAGTATTTTGTAATCAAAGGGGTTAATAAACAAAATTACGACATTTTTTTATAAATACATAACAGTCACACAAAAAAGTCTTCATACACCCTATAATATAGCAATTTACAGACCTTTGTGCATGCTAGATATAAGATGAGTAAATATAAAAATTTCTTATGATACAAAAACAATAAAAACCACCATAAAATATTTCTTTATTGCATTGTTAAGAAGAAAAAAATAAAATACAGAATTCAAAACTGCACAAAGGCCTGCAAATTGCTATATTATGCACAAAGGCCTGCAAATTGCTATATTATGGGGTGTATCGTGTATGAAGACTTTTTTGTGTGACTGTATTTATGAAAACACTCGGAAAAAACAAGACAAACTAAATTTTTAAACAAAAATACGCAATATTTTTTTTGATAATTTTTGTCGTTTCATTACTATTCACCTGTCCTAGGATATTCTATACACCTACTATAGGTGAATACCTATCCTCGTTAGTTTATCTTTGTACACGACTGAAGTTGGCTACTTGTAGTCCATTTATTATATGTATAGTCAAAGAATATATTTTATAATAAAAATATATTTTTATTTTTGACATTTTTATGTGATTTATAATAAAATAACAATAAAAATAATTTATGATCTTTTGACAAATATGCTGAATACATTATATTTTTTTTCAAAACTACCTGAGTTTATATTGTCTTGCCTACGGAAAAATCGACGGATATGTATGTTCTGTAATAAAATTATTCTAATTTAAATTTTCTTAAACTTTAAGTTTTCTTGTATTTTATTTTTTAGCTATAAAAGTTTATAAGATAAGAATACAGAATCAAATTATTTTTAGATAATTAAGTATTTTGGCAGAAGAGAATAACCTTATTTAATAAATATAAATATATAGGCTGACATATATGTCACGTTAGAAAGTTAAAGAGGATATGATAAATGAACACTTATTTTGTTTAAACATATGCCAATTCCTTGTTCTCAATAAACCTTTTTACAAGTTAATATTTCAAACGACTGGATGGAACCCGTATGGATTAACATAATACTGATGACTCATTAAAACACCTATAAATAAATAATTCATTTTAGGTGCCATAGAAAATATGTCAGGGGAAACGGTTCGTACAGTTGTAGGAAATTATAAATCACTGTATTGATGCTACTTTTCTATTCTATTGGATTGGCAAGAAAGTTCTGTGGGTATTTTTTTTTTAAATTGGGGAATATTTTACGAGGTACTATATGTTACTGTCATGCACCTGTTCTTTGTATCTAATTAAAAGGTAGTGACCTAAGTTATAAATGTAGTGAAAAATCATTTTTTCATTACATTTATACCATTTTTTTCACTACATTTATAAATGTAGTGCAAAATCAGGCAACTGAACTGTTAATTTGCATAAAGTATTAGGATTCAGTATCAATACCTACAATAGAAATATGGTTTGATTTACCCTGTTCCGGCAGATCTGCAATCGTAATTTTGATTTATCCGATGAATCCAGTCCTGGGAGTTTGCAGAAGAATTAGGAGTTTCTCACACATCCATCTACAACCATATTCATCGATTTGTTTTTATTTTAAAGTACAAACGATGGGTATCACATGAATTTACCAAGCAAAATTTATCCAAAACTATTTCTTCAGCATCCAAGACAATGTTTTTGACAGGATATGACAAGTGGATCACGTACAACAACGTCGTTAGAAAACGGGCCTATGGCCAACCTGGTGTAAATGGTTCCACCATTAGAAAAGCTGATCTTCACCAAAGGAAAATTATGTTGTGAATTTGGTGAAGAGGTCAGTACTACTGCCACTCGCCTACACACAGCTTTGGGGACTCAACAAACATTGAACGAATTTGAGTGGAAAGTCGTCCAACATCCACCATATTTCCAGACTTTGCATCCTCCGATTATTATTTGTTCCGGTCCCTGCAGATCTTTTTAGACCGAAAAAAAATTCAACAGCTACGATCTACAAGAATATTTTGAGGAGTTTTACAAGAAGGGGATTTAAAAAGTAAAATATATGATCCGTGATTTGAAAGTGTTATATCAAATCACTCATCATATATTAAATAATATAACTAGATTTTAAAATAACATACAAAAATTTTTATTAAAATTTACCAAAGGAACTATCTTGCCAAGCCGATAAATAAGTTATTGCAATTTTTATATTTAAATTATTCTAAGAAATTTGTTCAATATAAAAACCTGAAATGATATTATTTTGGTTATTGCCAAATAACAATTCCCTGGGAGAAATTCTGCAATTGTGTAGTAAAATTTTTGTCGAAAAAATAAATTAATTTAAATTAATATACAATTTTAAAATCCCACTTCAAAAATTGCTTTACTCTTAAAAAAACTTTTAGAATATTTTCGCTCTCATCATCATTACTAAAATTAAATTTAAATTTTTTATATGACCAAAAAAAATCAAATCAAATTTAAATAATAAAATAAAATATCGAGAAAAATAGAAAATTACGTTTCAGTCGATTTCGAGTAACGAGCCTCACAAGCTTGAAAATTGAATTATTTTTTTTTATTAAACTTTTGCTCAAAAACCGATTGAGCAATAAAATTACGAACGAACGAAACACTTAAAATTAATTTTTGACAAAAAAAAAAATAATAAAACATCTAAAAATTATATAATAAATTAATTCGAAAAAAAAATAATATTTGATTCTAAAGAATTTAATGTAAAAAATTAACAAACCAATTATTTCAAAAATCGATTATGTTTATTAATTTTAATCACCAAAAAATCTTATTGAACAAAAATATTTTAAATATAATTTTAATAAAATTAAAAACTATTCTAATTTCAAATAATAATTATTATCTATTAAATATAATTTTATTGAAAAAGAAACCGCCAGAAGGAAAAACTTTTTCAAAATAATCGAAAGTTGAAGTAAAAAAAAATAAAGAAACGTTAATTAACTAAATTTCTAAAATAAAACTCATTTATTTTATGGTTGTTAGCTACCAATTTTGTTTTTGAAGAAAATAAAAAATTAAAAATACTAAAAGTTTTCGAAAAATGCGCGCCATTTTCTTTTCGAATAAAAAATTCTAACGAAAAAATATAGTAATTATTTTGTATACAATATTTTTTATTAATTTTAACGAATTTTTAATTACGAGTGAATTTTGTTTCTTATTTATATTTTTAAATAAAATTGTGATAATTTTAAAAAATAGAAAAGATTTTTTTGTGTGTTTTTAATAGTTAGTTCAACGCGCTTGCGTATTATTTGAAATTTTATTTATGGAAATTATCTTATAGTAGCAAAAAAAAAGTAAAAATTTAGAAAGAGAAGAAAATTAAATTTAGTATAAAAAAAATTACCTGTAAATACGAATATCTTTAAATTAGACAAAAAGAAAAATGGATGCTTGCGAAATTGCTAATTTCTTAGCAACTGAATTGTTTATGCAACAGGTACTAAAATAGTTTTTTTTTGTAAAGAAATTTTATTCCACGTGAGAAATTTATTCCTAAAGTTAATTTTAGCTAACTTTAAATATACCATTAAGTTTGACTTGACAAGTCTATTAACTGGTTATGCTCGATATTAGTATTAAATCAATTTGTATAAAATTTTATGCAACAAAAGTAATAAATTAAATTTTAAATCTTTAAATTATTTATTATAAATTAATAAAAGGGTTATTCATTTTTGTCTCAACCACACCCGACTTTGTAATCAAGTTACGATTTTTCGTAACAACCTATAACATATTTTAAATATTTTTAATTTTGCATATTTCTTTTATTAGAATAAATATTTAAAAATTGTGTATTTTTAAATACAAAAAATTATTGAAATTATCGACATTAAAAGCACCTAAATTCTTTTTATGCAAAATAAGTTTTAAATAAAATTGAAAAATATGTGCAAATATAAATTTTATTTATATTTTTGAAATGACATCATTTTTAATGCATTCAAGATTTAATAATGTAACATAGAAACTGAATCAAAATTTTTATAACTTCCCAACTTAACTTCATATTAATTAGGAAACAAAATAAAAAAATATACAACATTTATTTTGATGAATTCAAGTTTTTTTACTTTGATTTTTATTTCCAAAAAAAAAAAATAAGTTATTTGAATAAAATTATTATGTGGAGGAGGAGAGTCGGAACTTGAACAAGTTTTGATTTTGGGGAACTAACTTTAAATTTAACTTTTAGCATTGGATAATAAAACAATATTCTTGAACAATAATTTTAACAGTTTCTTGAACTACAGATCTTTTTTTTTTTTGTGTTTATTTATTTTATTTTCTACCCATGAGTTTGATTTTATCTTCATGATTAATTCAAATTCGTACATTCCATTAGATATCAAACTTCAAATTTGTCCGTTATATTAAGTGACTACCATCTTAAGTATAAGAATATAAAGATAACATCGTTTATGTTCTTTCTTTTTTTTACCACGCATACACCAAGGAGATGTTCGGATCACGAACACAGAACAATGTTTCGAAGAAGTAGATTTTGTTACTTATAACCGTAACAAGTGATAGTAACTATTTACGCCTATCAGCAATAATTTCCAATCTATCATATTAAAAAAACTAAACATTGAAAAATTAAATTATTATGATTAAATTCAATATTTATTTCTTTATATAAATTTTAATATGATTAATTTCACATTCTCATATTATATTTTCACAATACCTTTCTATATGTATTCAATTATTATCACAAAACTTCTCAAATTACTATCATTATAATAATATTTTTTTGAATTTTGTTAATTTAATATATGTATATAATCTATCAGTTACATTATTTTTACTACCCATATTTTATTTATTTATTTTAAAAATATTGCTACAACTTAAAAACAAACAGACCCAAAAAAAAATGTTTATATTTGTACGATAAATAATTTTATTTTAAAAAACAATAAATATTAACATATTTCTATAATATTTTTTTAAATTGTGCAATTTAAAAATATTGATAAAAAAAATGTTTAAATTTCTTTTTTTTTTATTTTTAGTTTGTATCACTGGATGGAATCCAAAGTGGTGTTCCAACATTAACAACATCAACATTAACACCAACTACACTACGTAATATTGAACAAACATTTATTGAATTAACAAGTGATCCAGTGGTATCGTCACCTTATCAAGCTGGTTTTGTACCACCACCAGCACCATTTGTTAATTTTATAGAAAATAGTAATGATAATAATAGTATGGGTGCAACATCTGAATCTGGATCACAAAGTAGTTGGCCTTCACCAAGTATGCAAGAAGATAATAATTCAATGGCAACTGATACTTGTAAGTTTTATATATATAATTAATATATCAAATATTAAAATATTTTCTTCACTTATAAAAATAACATTTCTGAAATTTGTAAACTCATAAATTCGTTATTAATATCATTGATTTATTTCAAAGCAAACGATTTTACTTAATTATATTCCGGGCAATTTAACGGTTTTATTTCAATTAATTGTGCATATACACAAATGCATGGGCATAAGAATATAAAGATATACCCCGCGCAATTATGGATCCTTTCATGTTTTTAAATAATAATTTACAAACATGAAAGATCCATAATTTATGTTAAATAAAAATGATAATAATTATGCATAAAAAACTTGAATTGTGCACAAATGATTCAACATTTATATTCGATTATAATAATTATAACTAATATTTACTATTTTTATTTTAGCAAGCCTTGGTAATTCAATTCATATAAATGGTGGTAGTCCTGGTATAAATTCACAAATTAACGGTTCAACACCAGCTACAACAACATCAAGTCGTAAAAATACTGGAGGACGTCGTCCAACAAAATCCTCAAATTTATCGCCCGAAGAAGAGGAAAAACGTAAAATACGACGTGAACGTAATAAATTAGCAGCTGCACGTTGTCGAAAACGGCGTGTTGATCAGACAAATGAATTACAAGAAAAAGTTGATAAATTAGAAAAAGAAAAAGAAGCATTACAGCGTGAAATTGAACATTTTAATGCATTAAAAGATGAATTAAAATTCTCATTAGAAGCACATCGTTCACATTGTCGACAACATCACCATAATACATCATCATTACCATCTTCTGATAGTATTTTAATGAGTGTTGTTAATACTAATAATAATAATAATCAACAACGTTGTACATCACCAATTGATATAAAACCAATTATATTAAGTGATCAACATTTTGATACAAAATTAATTAAAAATGAACCAATTGATGATTCACTAGATGGTCCACCATCACCAAAACGTATTATGCTATCATCAACAATACCATTAACATTACCAAATGTGTCAACAATATCAACAACAATTGCAGCAGCAAATACACAAATGTTAAATACACCAACAATAACAACGTCACCACCACCCCCAACATCTACAATACCAAGTACAGCTGCTGGCACAACAATATTTTTATCTGGTTTTAGTAATAATCGAAATCAACAAATTTCAATAGCCAAAACAAGACCAAGTTCGTTAAATGTACCATTAACATTAAAACCATCCCAAGCACTTAATAATATTAATAAAATTGTAAACGAGTTAGGAGTACCAATATCAACACCATCAACTGGTACATTTAATTTTGAAAGTTTAATGGATGGTGGTACCGGTTTAACACCAGTTTCTGGACCTTTAATGCCAACATGTTCAACGCACATTAATAAGCATCCACTTGAATTAACAACACCAACCAGTGAACCATCTAAATTGGTTAGTTTATAATTATAATTAACAAAAAGATTAGAAATTATTATATATTCAAATATATATATTAAGAAATTTCTTTTTTAATTTGCAAATCAAAAAGTAACTAATTATTTTAGAAAAACTTTGTATTAATTGAATTTTATAATTTTCTTAAAATGTTTATTATATTTTGTTTCTTATTATTTATATATGTAAAATGAAAATGATAATTAAGTATTTTTTAAAAATGTTAAGAAAATTATTTTTTAATAATAAAATATAATGGCACAGATCTATTATATAATATTAAATATTTAAAAATTAAATGTGTAGATAAATAAAGTCCCAAATATATATAAAAATAGAAGGCGTTGTGATATCTCTAAATTTTTATTTTGGATTTTAATAAAAAAAAAAAATAATCCATAATTATGTTAATTAAAGTAAAAAAAAATATTAATTATTTAACGTGTCTTCTGTTTTTATTCTTTACATTATATTATTTTTTGTTATATTTTTTGTAAATAAAAAGCAATAAAAAAGGATGAGGAAATAATAAAAGGATAAATTTGGTTGGTTGTTCTATGGTTATGAAGAGTTAAAATATGAGTTTCTATAATTGCGGAAGAATACATATAAAAATGTGATCCATATTTTTGATTTTTTTTTTCCTCATCCTTCATATAAAAAGATAATAATATATTTTTAAGCTATAAATATTTTGTTTTTTTTTTTATTATTATTTGAAATAAAGTCAACAAAAAAACGTCTCTTTTTGCTATTTCTTACCCATTTAAAATAAATTATTTACTTTCGTTATTTTGTACTATTTTTCCTGTTAAATACATACAAAATTAAATAATTTTTCTATTTTCTAAATATGTATAACAAGCAAAAAAGCAATTTTAAATTATATAATTATATTTTGTAAAAAGAAATTGTAATTACAATATTTAAAAAAAAAAAATAAAAAGAATACTAAAAGTTTGTTTAAGTTTTATTATTTTTTTAGCAAGTTAACAGCTATGAGAAAAGTTTTAATTTCTTATCTCAGTTTAATAGAAATTTAAAAATTACAATGATTATTAAATACAAATGAAAATAAAATTTACTTTGCCTTTATTATTAAAATATAAGTGAAACTTAAACATTGATAAAGTTATTAGCGTCACAAAAAATATTTCTGTAAATAATCGAATTGCAATTTTAGGAAAAAAACCAAGTTAAAATTATTTATTTTCCGAAATAACAGAAGTTTAAGAAATCAAAAGTAAATCCGTAAGAAAAACTTGACAAAACTATTAAATTTTATTTCGCGAAACACAAAATTGAAGTTAATTTGTTTAAATATAAAATAATGGTATTAAAAAATTTTTAAGTGTAAAATATACATTAAGTTTAGTTCTAAGTAAGATTTCTTACTCGTAATTCCATTCAATTTTATTGAAAGATTTTATGAATGTTTATTTTCATTATTACAAAACGATCTATAATATAAAATATAAAAGAGAGAAATTGCTCATATCCGCATCCATTTTCTTGTTTGATTTTACATTAGGCATATTTTGAATTTATATTACTTACTTGAAATCTTTTTGTAGTCTGAAGTTCTTTTGTTATCTTGTATTTGCAACTAAACAATTTTAAAGAAAAATTTAAATATTTAATTAAATATTATTAATAAAAATAACTTATTTGTATTTTATAAAAATTTATAATTGTATTTTAAAAAATAATGGAATATGATAATATTTATATAAAATAAATTTAAAAATATGGAACGATGCAAATTACTAAATAATAAGCAATAAAGTATTGACATAAAAAAGTGCTTTAAACTACATATTTAGTTGTTAATTATATAAAAATAATAAAAAAATTACAATAAATGATCATGCTTAAAATATAAAGTTCAATTTAAAAAAAGTCAATTTTAAATGGAAGAAAAAACAATATATTAAAATATGCTATTTTTTCTATTGTGTAACATAATATTTCTTTTGAAATAAAAACTATATAATTAAATATATTATTGGATTTTATATATTTGCAAAATAATGGTATTTTAAATTTTCTTTGGTTTATAATCCGGCATTGACATAAATCTCTTAGTAAACCAATCAGCAATTCTTGTTGGATAAAATTTAAAACACCAGTGATAAAATGTATACCTTAATAATAAAGAAAACAATAGTTTCATGTTTGAATAATTAATAAAAAAAAATTACCGCCATGGCTCATGTTTATAAATGGTGTTTGGTTTATGTGTTAAAAGTGCCAACTTAAATTTCTGAAATAAAACTTTATCCTCCATTTCTGAAATATTTTTAGGTCCAGAAATAAATTTTAAATATTCATTATATCGATCAAAATATTCTCCATAAAATTCTGTTTGTTCTTTGGTTAAATCATTACGCATTTCATCTGCATATATTTCTTGTTGAGCAACAATATTACTAACTGTTACAAATGAACCTGGCATAAAATTAACCACATGAAAAAATTAATAAAATTAACATGTTGTAGGAAAAAGTCTAAATTTTAAAAATTTTAAATTAAAGAAAATCACGATGACGAACATTATTGTTAGAAAAAGTCTAACCTGGGATAAAATTAACCACATGAATACCATATTTATTTAATTCTAATCGTATTGTATCATTCCAAAAGCGAAGGCCAGCTTTTGAAGCAGCATATGGTCCGAGACCAGGTAAACTCTAAAATTATTAGTAATAGAAAATATATAAAAAATATATTTAAACAAAACTCACATGAAGACCGCAGTGGCTGGTTATATTAATAATACGACTTTTTTGATTTCGAATCAACGGCAAAAATTGTTTTGTTAATTTCATTGTGCCCAATAAATTTACATTAATTTGAGATTCAAATATTCGATTTGTTTGCCATTCAAATTCACCAAAACACATTATACCAGCATTATTTACCAAAGCAGTAAAAGTATATTTATCATTTGATATTAAATTTTCTATCATACATAAAGCATGATGGAAAGTATCCGGTTGAAGTAAATCTAATTTAATTGGTATTATTTGATGTTGCTTTGCAGTGTTATATAATTTATTAGATGGCATGTTTTTAAGAATATTTGCACCCTCAGAATTAATATCCAAACATCCAGATATTACAGTCATATTTAAACGGTGACATAATATGGATAAATTAAATCTGTAAAAAAATATAAATGTAATTTTAAAAAAATAATATATAATATTAAGTTAGAGTCCACTACCCTAAACCAGAATCACATCCTGTAATAAAGACTATATTTTTGTAAGATACACTTTTAAGTGTATTTAATGGGAGCACTTTCCTCACTATTTCTATAAATTTCATGGTAACTATTTATATAATTCACTAAATGTTAAAATTCCAAACTTGTTTTATTAGAAAAAACACAGTGTTAAAAAATTGTAAATCTGGATTATGTCTTAGGCAAACGAATGCTTAAGATCGACTAAAAAGAATTCGAAGTCTAAGAGAGCCTTTCTTTCTCCATGTTGGCGTAAAACTAAAACTATATAGCAATGTTTACAATTTAAGGATATTTAGATACATTTTTTATTTTTTAGATATTAAGAAAAGCAAATAATGATAAATAGGTTTTGGTAAAAAAATTTTTTGGATATCAGAAGATAACTTAATCATGTAAAATACATTTAAATTTTTTTAGAAGTATTTTTTTTGTTCTGAATAAATAAAAAATATTCTTCGATACATACGTTAACTTAGCGGCAATTTGACAAAAATAGAAATCAGCATATTCTACTTCCTGTGGATGAGAATAAATAATAATAATTATAAAGTATGATTTTCATTGTGATGAGGCAGTTTAATTATGTATGATGATGTGAAATCATTTGCAGAAAACTAAAACGAAATAGCAACGGAAAAGAAATGGAAGGCAAAAAGAGACAGCACGAGAGAAAAATACCATAAATTTTATAACAATTTTATAAAACTTTTGACATACAAATTAATAACTGGAAATTTGTAAAACTTTTGACATACAAATTAATAAATGGAAAAATTATTTTTTTTAGTAACAAAAAATATTAAATTTAGAGAATTTTTGTTAAAAAACAAATTTAAATCATATTTTAATGTAAAATATGATTTTTTTAATGTTAAAAAAATATGTTTTTAAATAATATATTCTTCAGTATGTTTTGAGTCCTAAAACTGTATTTTTCATCTCCTTCTGGTCGATATCTTCACACTTCATCACAATAAGAATCATATTTAATAAAAATTTAACTACAGCGTCTATAGAAATTTTTTTTGTGTGTTGGTGGACTTAAGTTTTGTCGGTGCAAATACTGTGTTATTGTGTTTTAGTTGAAAAAAATTATTTTTTTAAAAAAATGTCATATTAATTGTAACTATGCAAACAACAAAACCTGGCCTGGCAATGCTAATTTGCTAAAATGCATGCAGTAAAGAAAATAATTAGTTTGAAAGTTAAGTTAGTTAATATATGATTTGAACAAGGGAAAGGCAAGGAATTTAGAGAAAACAATCGTTACGTAGTCGATTTTTTTGTTTCTTAATGTTATGATAGCATCATAAACAAATTAAATTCACAAAAAATGATGTTAAATAAAGTAAACAAGTTATTTAAATATTTTTGTAATAATAACATACATAACTATAATCAACTATCATCTTTGGCGAACGCACAGTTTCATCATCTTCAAGAAGAAGCATTAAAAGAAAATTGTATTCTAGTCGATGAAAATGATCACGCTATAGGACCATCTTCCAAAAAGAATTGTCATCGTGTAGATGATGGTGGAAAAGTGAAATTACATCGAGCATTTAGTGTCTTCTTATTTAATTCCAATGGAGATTTGTTAATTCAGCGAAGATCATTACACAAGGTAAATTTCTAATTATTATTATTATAATTTTGTAAAGCAATGTGTAAAATTAAATAATAATATTCATAATACATAGATTACTTTTCCCGATACATATACTAACGCTTGTTGTAGCCATCCATTATTTGACATTGAACATGAACGAGATGAATTAAATGCCATGGGAATACGTAAAGCTGCTCAACGTCGACTTAATTATGAACTTGGAATTCCACTAGAAGAAGTAAATTAAAAAGAGTTTTATGTTTTACGTTATGTTACATGTCATCTTTTGTTATTTTATAGATACAACCAGAAGATTTCCATTATTTAACACGTATTCATTATCATAGCGTTGGTGATGGAACCTGGGGTGAACATGAAATTGATTACATATTATTTTTACAAAAAAATGTACAATTAAACCCAAATGATAATGAAGTTAGTGAAGTCAGATATATAAAAAAATCTGATTTGGATAATGAAATTCTAAAATTAGATGCACCTTTGACACCATGGTTTAATCTAATTCTTAAGAATCGTTTAAAATTATGGTGGAATAATTTACATCAATTGAAAAATTTTGAAGATGTAACAAATATCAAACGATTTTTATAAGAATATTCGTAGTTTTTTAATCTAACGTAGACATCATCTTATTGTTTATTTATAATTGTTTTTGTTGACAATATGGTGCCCCTATTGAAGGGGTTTATAAAGAAAGTTTTAGTTAAGCGATTTTGATCATTAGTATGACCTATTACAAATTAATCATTAATCAATATTCAATGGTAAACTCTTAAATATATATTTTTTTAATTGTTGAATATTACTGGTGTATCATACAATTATCAGCAAATTTAAGAAAGTCAAATTTTTAATACCTACGTATTAAAAATTAAAATCTGCATAAATTATACTATATTCTAGTTAGGATTATTTTTTAATGGTATCTATTCAGAAATGCTATATATAGTGATTTAAACAACAATTGTTTTAATTAATTCGTTATTTTTATATATTTGAAAATAAAAAAAGATAATTCATCAAGTTCTGATTTAATAATTTATGGTTGTTCTAACATAATTATTTCCTGAGGGCATTTTTACGCGATCAACACCTTTGGGGAACAATTTATCAGCATCACTATCTGAAACACCTGGCAATATCATAACTTTTTCACCAGGCTAAAAAAAAAATTAAAAACAAATCTAATTAAAAAAAAAAAAATTACTGTCCAATTTGCTGGAGTGGCAATAACTTTTACACGATCTGTTAACTGGAGTGAATCAATACAGCGGAGAATTTCACTGAAAAAAGAAAACTTATCAAAATATATTTTTCTTTGAAATTATGTAAAAATTACTCACTCAACACTTCTACCAGTTGACATTGGATAAAACATTGATAAACGGACTTTTTTATCGGGACTTATTATAAAAAGTGCACGAATAGTTTTAGCAATTTCAGGATCATTTTTTTGATTTTCATCGAGCATACCAAATTGTACTGCTAAATCACGTTTTTGATCAGCAATGATGGGATATGGAAAATCTCCGGGAATATCCAAACAATATGATTTAATATCATTAACCCAATCAACATGACTTTTTAAATCATCAACTGAATGTGCCAAAATTTTCACATTACGTTTTTTAAAAAGAGGTTGATATACAGCAATTCGTCCCAATTCTGTTGTACAGACTGGTGTAAAATCAGCTGGATGAGAGAATAATAGACACCAACTAGAGAAAAGCAGAAGTTCGACATATATTTAAAATTTTTGATAATATAATATGATCGTGCAATCCTCATTCTAATTGCAACTGTGTTTACCACTGAAACTATATTTGGCCCTCACAAGTATGAACATTGACAAGTATACGTGATCTTTTGACATATTTTTAAAATATTTTTCTAAAACATACTAGTACATATAATTTACAAAATTTGAATATTTTTTAAAATATTGGAATTTAAATAAAATAATAAATTGTTATGTAACTAATAATATTATGTAACTAATAAATTTAATATTTTTATTCCAAATTAAAAAATCTTACGAGTCTCCTAGCCAATCATAAAATTCAATTGGTCCCTTAGTAGTTTGGGCTTTGAAATTAGGTACAGTAGTTCCCAAACGCATATTTTGTAATAATTGACAAAAGTGATAAAAAATATCTATTCTCACTTTCTGAATCTAAATTCAAACAGACACTGAATCAATTTTCGTATAAGCGGCGTTTTTATATAAAAAAAATTCTATTACAGAAAATCTGGACTTTGTTGGCAGCATAATTAATATAAATAAAATATTTAAGAAATTTTTTAACTTCAGGATTGGCGGAAGCAATTATAAAATATTTTTTTTTATTTGAGGAATGGGGGACTCAACAATGTTTCAATTTTTCAAACATTTTAAAAATTCAGTTTAATGCATTATCATCAGATTTGTCGTGTGAAAAGTAAAATTTTTGTATATATTTTATCTATCTAACGCGAACCATACATTATTTGTTGATAATAAACATAAAAAATATAATTTCAAAAATATTTTGTTGACAACAAACTTGACATTTCTTTCATAGAAACTTTTTTATAAAACAATAATCAAGAATTTAAACGCTTATTATAAAACAATAATCAAGAATTTATTTTTACTAAGTTTGTATGATAAACCGGCTTTTTTGATTTTAACCTCGGTTTTCATATTTAGAATTTAGAATTAAAAACATGTTATACATAGTGCAGTGAATATCACAAGTTGGATGAAAAAAGTAAATATTTATATAAATAGGAATAAATTCTTTGATATGTATTTTGACTTCATTCTGAATTTTAGCTATATATACTTAATCACATTTGTTAAATGTTAAAAACAAGGAGAAGAACATTTTGTTAACAGTTAAATATATATTTCATTTTAATCTAAGAACACAAATAAATCATTTTGGGATCAAAAATAAATCAATTTACGATTATGATCCATAATTTAATTACTGAGTAAATGCTAAACATGTTATTATATATATTTAAACGTTTTTTTTTTTTGCAATGAACGTAAATTTTAAATTCTGCAGTTTTTGTGGGATTTAATAAAGATATTTCGGTTCCAGATTTCTGTAATATATACAAATTTTTTTTCTGCGAAAATGTAAGATATGTTATTTATTGTAATAAAAATAAAGACAATGTTTTACTATACATATATAAAAATAAAGATAATAACTTTTATTTACTTTAACTTAATATAAATATATTATATTATGCATTTTTTTTTTTTTGTTATCAGAATATGACTGAAATTAAATATTTTTTACTGAGTAAAAAATATTTAATTTATTTAATTTCATATATTACACATAATATATAAAATTTACATACGAATATCATTATTTTTAAATTTTGCTACGGATTTTGGTAGTGTTTTCTTCATCTTTAGTACTTAACTTTTCATTTTCGTTTCATTTTGTAGATTTTTCTCTCCGAAATCAATTTTTTCAACAATTGAGTTTGGATTTTCTAGCCAAAATTTGTATTTTGGATTTATTAAATAATTTTTTTTGAAATTACATTTCCTACATTCTATTATAAATAATTTTTTATTTTTTTTATCAATATTAATATCAGATGTAATTCCTGGTTTTAACGCTAGACCACATTTTTTGCAAACTGTTCTTTTAATATCAGGTTCACTAAAAACAATAAAATATTTAAAATAGAACAAAAAAAAAATAAACAATTGAATTTTACATTCGGAGTACAGATTTTTTAGCAACATTTTTACATAATGAGCCATAGTATGCCGATAGTACATTATTATTTCCAGCCATTAACATTGAAGCTTGATAAAGAAAATTCATTCGACTG
This sequence comes from Empis livida, assembly GCA_963932195.1. Taxonomy (NCBI): domain Eukaryota; kingdom Metazoa; phylum Arthropoda; class Insecta; order Diptera; family Empididae; genus Empis; species Empis livida. The sequence goes on along the minus strand of OZ010645.1, from coordinate 28,522,609 downwards.
AATACATCACGATTTTGACAAAATTTTGACTTGTTGGACATATTTATTAAACCTTAATTTCAATATTTATTAACTATATACTCAATACTAATTATATATAATATATAAGAGGATTTTGTTATAGTTATGTTATTTATATAAGAGGATATAAGAGGATTTTGTTATAGTTATGAAGCATTAAGGATTTTGTTATAGTTATGAAGCATTAAAAGAAAATTGTATTCTAGTCGATGAAAATGATCATGCTATAGGACCATCTTCCAAAAAGAATTGTCATCGTGTAGATGATGGTGGAAAAGTGAAATTACATCGAGCATTTAGTGTCTTCTTATTTAATTCCAATGGAGATTTGTTAATTCAGCGAAGATCATTGCACAAGGTAAATTTCTAATTATTATTATTATAATTTTGTAAAGCAATGTGTAAAATTAAATAATAATATTCATAATACATAGATTACTTTTTCCGATACATATACTAACGCTTGTTGTAGCCATCCATTATTTGACATTGAACATGAACGAGATGAATTAAATGCCATGGGAATACGTAAAGCTGCTCAACGTCGACTTAATTATGAACTTGGAATTCCACTAGAAGAAGTAAATTAAAAAGAGTTTTATGTTTTACGTTATGTTACATGTCATCTTTTGTTATTTTATAGATACAACCAGAAGATTTCCATTATTTAACACGTATTCATTATCATAGCGTTGGTGATGGAACCTGGGGTGAACATGAAATTGATTACATATTATTTTTACAAAAAAATGTACAATTAAACCCAAATGATAATGAAGTTAGTGAAGTCAGATATATAAAAAAATCTGAATTGGATAATGAAATTCTAAAATTAGATGCACCTTTGACACCATGGTTTAATCTAATTCTTAAGAATCGTTTAAAATTATGGTGGAATAATTTACATCAATTGAAAAATTTTGAAGATGTAACAAATATCAAACGATTTTTATAAGAATATTCGTAGTTTTTTAATCTAACGTAGACATCATCTTATTGTTTATTTATAATTGTTTTTGTTGACAATATGGTGCCCCTATTGAAGGGGTTTATAAAGAAAGTTTTAGTTAAGCGATTTTGATCATTAGTATGACCTATTACAAATTAATCATTAATCAATATTCAATGGTAAACTCTTAAATATATATTTTCTTAATTGTTGAATATTACTGGTGTATCATACAATTATCAGCAAATTTAAGAAAGTCAAATTTTTAATACCTACGTATTAAAAATTAAAATCTGCATAAATTATACTATATTCTAGTTAGGATTATTTTTTAATGGTATCTATTCAGAAATGCTATATATAGTGATTTAAACAACAATTGTTTTAATTAATTCGTTATTTTTATATATTTGAAAATAAAAAAAGATAATTCATCAAGTTCTGATTTAATAATTTGTGGTTGTTCTAACATAATTATTTCCTGAGGGCATTTTTACGCGATCAACACCTTTGGGGAACAATTTATCAGCATCACTATCTGAAACACCTGGCAATATCATAACTTTTTCACCAGGCTAAAAAAAAAATTAAAAACAAATTTAATTAAAAAAAAAAAAATTACTGTCCAATTTGCTGGCGTGGCAATAACTTTTACACGATCTGTTAACTGGAGTGAATCTATACAGCGGAGAATTTCACTGAAAAAAGAAAACTTATCAAAATATATTTTTCTTTGAAATTATGTAAAAATTACTCACTCAACATTTCTACCAGTTGACATTGGATAAAACATTGATAAACGGACTTTTTTATCGGGACTTATTATAAAAAGTGCACGAATAGTTTTAGCAATTTCAGGATCATTTTTTTGATTTTCATCGAGCATACCAAATTGTACTGCTAAATCACGTTTTTGATCAGCAATGATGGGATATGGAAAATCTCCGGGAATATCCAAACAATATGATTTAATATCATTAACCCAATCAACATGACTTTTTAAATCATCAACTGAATGTGCCAAAATTTTCACATTACGTTTTTTAAAAAGAGGTTGATGTACAGCAATTCGTCCCAATTCTGTTGTACAGACTGGTGTAAAATCAGCTGGATGAGAGAATAATAGACACCAACTAGAGAAAAGCAGAAGTTCGACATATATTTAAAATTTTTGATAATATAATATGATCGTGCAATCCTCATTCTAATTGCAACTGTGTTTACCACTGAAACTATATTTGGCCCTCACAAGTATGAACATTGACAAGTATACGTGATCTTTTGACATATTTTTAAAATATTTTTCTAAAACATACTAGTACATATAATTTACAAAATTTGAATATTTTTTAAAATATTGGAATTTAAATAAAATAATAAATTGTTATGTAACTAATAATATTATGTAACTAATAAATTTAATATTTTTATTCCAAATTAAAAAATATACCGTGAAATAATATGATTAAAAATATTCGGTTAAAAAAATCAGGAAACAAATGAAAAGCAAACTGTACTTACGAGTCTCCTAGCCAATCATAAAATTCAATTGGTCCCTTAGTAGTTTGGGCTTTGAAATTAGGTACAGTAGTTCCCAAACGCATATTTTGTAATAATTGACAAAAGTGATAAAAAATATCTATTCTCACTTTCTGAATCTAAATTCAGACAGACACTGAATCAATTTTCGTATAAGCGGCGTTTTTATATAAAAAAAATTCCATTACAGAAAATCTGGACTTTGTTGGAAGCATAATTAATATAAATAAAATATTTAAGAAATTTTTTAACTTCAGGATTGGCGGAAGCAATTATAAAATATTTTTTTTTATTTGAGGAATGGGGGACTCAACAATGTTTCAATTTTTCAAACATTTTAAAAATTCAGTTTAATGCATTATCATCAGATTTGTCGTGTGAAAAGTAAAATTTTTGTATATATTTTATCTATCTAACGCGAACCATACATTATTTGTTGATAATAAACATAAAAAATATAATTTCAAAAATATTTTGTTGACAACAAACTTGACATTTCTTTCATAGAAACTTTTTTATAAAACAATAATCAAGAATTTAAACGCTTATTATAAAACAATAATCAAGAATTTTTTTTTACTAAGTTTGTATGATAAACCGGCTTTTTTGATTTTAACCTCGGTTATCATATTTAGAATTTAGAATTAAAAACATGTTATACATAGTGCAGTGAATATCACAAGTTGGATGAAAAAAGTAAATATTTATATAAATAGGAATAAATTCTTTGATATGTATTTTGACTTCATTCTGAATTTTAGCTATATATACTTAATCACATTTGTTAAATGTTAAAAACAAGGAGAAGAACATTTTGTTAACAGTTAAATATATATTTCATTTTAATCTAAGAACACAAATAAATCATTTTGGGATCAAAAATAAATCAATTTACGATTATGATCCATAATTTAATTACTGAGTAAATGCTAAACATGTTATTATATATATTTAAACGTTTTTTTTTTTTTTGCAATGAACGTAAATTTTAAATTCTGTAGTTTTTGTGGGATTTAATAAAGATATTTCGGTTCCAGATTTCTGTAATATATACAAATTTTTTTTCTGCGAAAATGTAAGATATGTTATTTATTGTAATAAAATTAAAGACAATGTTTTACTATACATATATAAAAATAAAGATAATAACTTTTATTTACTTTAACTTAATTTAATATATATTATTATGCATTATTTTTTTTTTGTTATCAGAATATGACTGAAATTAAATATTTTTTACTGAGTAAAAAATATTTAATTTATTTAATTTCATATATTACACATAATATATAAAATTTACATACGAATATCATTATTTTTAAATTTTGCTACGGATTTTGGTAGTGTTTTCTTCATCTTTAGTACTTAACTTTTCATTTTCGTTTCATTTTGTAGATTTTTCTCTCCGAAATCAATTTTTTCAACAATTGAGTTTGGATTTTCTAGCCAAAATTTGTATTTTGGATTTATTAAATAATTTTTTTTGAAATTACATTTCCTACATTCTATTATAAATAATTTTTTATTTTTTTTATCAATATTAATATCAGATGTAATTCCTGGTTTTAACGCTAGACCACATTTTTTGCAAACTGTTCTTTTAATATCAGGTTCACTAAAAACAATAAAATATTTAAAATAGAACAAAAAAAAATAAACAATTGAATTTTACATTCGGAGTACAGATTTTTTAGCAACATTTTTACATAATGAGCCATAGTATGCCGATAGTACATTATTATTTCCAGCCATTAACATTGAAGCTTGATAAAGAAAATTCATTCGACTGAATACATCACGATTTTGACAAAATTTTGACTTGTTGGACATATTTATTAAACCTTAATTTCAATATTTATTAACTATATACTCAATACTAATTATATATAATATATAAGAGGATTTTGTTATAGTTATGTTATTTTTATGTTTTTAGGTAATGCTGTTTAATAATAAGGGCAAGCGTGACGTTTAGAAGATACATAATGTAGAAACCCCATTGGCGCTTTGACGCGTGCTTCGCAACAAAAGTAGCTTTAAGTATGATTTTCATTGTGATAATGTCGACCAGACCAGAACGAGATGCAAAATACAATTTTATGACTTGTGTGATAGAGAGGCAAGCACATCTGCAAAATTATGCAGACGCCGATTTTACGCTGAATTCGACATCTTCATCCAGCGGTACGCTTGTGTGATAAAGAGGCAAGCACATCTTCCAAATTTTGCAGACGCCGATTTATGATAAGTATCTCGGCATGCATACTTCCTAGAAAAAAGATGTGAATGTCAAAATTATTTTTTATGGCTTGAAAATTTTTTGTTTTCAATAGCCGTTAAAAAATTTCACAATTTATAAATGAAATTTTTCAAATTACGAATATTGTATAGTTATAATTTTATGGTTAAATTAAAAATTTTATAAATCAAAACATAATATTACAAAATTCATATTTTACACTATATGATTAAAATTTTTTTTTTTTTTTTTATATCTTTAAATTTAATATGTTTTATTATTAAAAAAGTACTCTAATATTTTTTCAGTAATGAATTCTTATGTCAAAAATTTTACAAGGAGTATGTAATAAATTGAGTGGGCATAAGTTTTCTATCACTTTCTATTTAAAAATTTAATTTACCCAAGAAGTGTTTATGAAGCCACGTTTTGAAGTAGTTCTCTGTCTAAGAAAACCAAGTTGTCAAAATGAGATTCTCATTTGATGTCAAATAATTGAAATATTACCTTATGTTTAGTAAGAAAGGTTTTTTTAAAATGATTAAAAGTCATTATTATTGAATGAAAATAATTTTGTGATAAATAATATTTTATATGAATAAGATTAAGGAACCTAATTATAAATATCGTGATAAAAGTTATAATTTTATATTGAATAATATAATTTATTCTTCTCAAAAGAGTTACTCGAAAATCGTGTAATTCGGGGGAAGGTATCTGTGTTCTTTGAAACTCGTGTTCTTCAAGTAACGGCCGGCTGCATACTCTTTCCGTTGGTGTTCTTCGGGGGTTACCTGTATTATGTAATATATAAAAATAAAATTTAAAATTACCAAAAAATTTTTAATTTTTCTTAATTTTCAAGATTTTCAAGTAATTCAGAATTGTGATAAGCTTGATTTCAAATTAATTATTAAAGCTATTAGATAAGGAAGGTTTAAACTACTTGTATAAGTGCTCAACAAAATTTATGATTCAGGAGTAATCTCATCCGATCCGGTTCGACTACATCACCATTTCTTCTTCTTCCTAAAAAAATAATGCGTCCGATATTGGTGATTTCAAAACCATCGGTCTTATGAGCCACGAAGGGATATACCAAAAATTAGAAATTGATATAAGCAAATCTCAATTTGGATACCGAAAAGCATTAGCAACTAAAGTTGCATTATTTACATTCAACTTACCCAAAGATGCCGAGATATGAATGAAGAAGTTCAAGGGTGCCTTATAAGCCTCGAGAAAGCTTTTGATAAAGTTAAACACGAAAAGCTCACGCAAATTCTCATCGATAAAGGTACAAACGTCAAAGCCAGGCGAATTATAACAAATCTTTACTGGAGTCAGCTAGCCGAAATAAAAACAGAAGAAGGAATTACAGATAGCGTCACAGATAAAGGATTGCGGCGGGCTGCATACTCTCTCCGTTGGTGTTAATGCGTACAACGAAGAGATTTTTCATGAATCTATCAACGAGATCGATCTTGGTATTAAAGTTAATGGTGAGCTGATGAATGTTATTAAACACGCGGATCATGCCGTTTTGTTTGCGGTAAATGCAGACTCAGCAAACTAGCACTACATAACTGATCAATGTAAATAGTGAATAAAACAAAATGTTTGAGAATGCTTATAGAAGGAGAGCTACAAAGAAAACAGAAATAAATAGAATTGAATATCTTTGATCAGCATCTAAGAACATGTTCAATCTGTTCTGTAAAAGGGGCTTAAATTTAACGCTGAAAATTCAATTGTGAAAGTATTATAATGGCCAATTTTTTTATATGGTGTCGGAGCTTGGATCCTTACCAAAAGAGACATGAATAAAATTTAATCTTTTGAGCTTTGGATATACCGGAGAATATTAAAAATATTTTGGAGAGAACATGTTACTAATGAATAGGTTTTGCGGGAAATTTAAACAGAAAAATACGTATTAATCAGCAGTAAATATAGAAAACTCAGCTACATGGAGCACATTAAGAGGAACACTCAATTCTACAAGTAGCGATACAAGAGAAAATAATAGGCAAATTTTATAAAATATGCGCACAATCCACAATATCAATCTCACTTGTTAAAGTCTTGTCCATACACAAATTTATATTACAAAAATTGCTCAAAATAATATTACAAAAAAGTGATTAATTTGACAAAGATGTGCAAAAATTTTTTAGAAAGTATTTTGTCACAAAATTAAAAACAAAAATGTCAAAAAAAATCCACAAAAACAAGTGGACAGTTTCTGGCTGCTGGGGTCCAGGCTTAAATATTTTTATTATACTCTTTCCATTTTATTCTTTTTCGTTGCTTCATATTCAGTACACGTAATTGGAAACTGTTATAGAAAGAGTAGTATCTTGATGACTGGTGAGTGGAGACAAAAAATATTTAATTTATTTCTAACTTTTTTATTGAATCCAGCTTTCTTGAATCCAGTTAATTTTTAATAATTTAAGAATAATATTAAATTATATATTTTCAATTAAATAATGAAAGTAAAAAATATAAACAATTTATTCTAATAACAAATTTAAAGTGAAGTTAAACTTTCAATGAATCTAAACCTTGAAGCAAAATAAAAATATAAAGGGAAGTGTGTAAATAACAAACAAATAAATATTAATGAGTAATGTTTATTTGTATCCGCAAAAGTGGCGTTTGTAAGTGATAATTTGAGTTTTGAGCGTTATTTCCTCCAGAAAATGCAGGTAAAATATTTTATTCTACGTATATAACAATTTAGCCTATTATTGCTTAATAATATGTATCTGTTTACCCATTTTCTTTCTTCTATATCACATAAAATTATACATCGTAAATTATACTAAATCAGCAAGTGGACGATCCCCCATCTTTACCAGTTGGAACGGAGGTAAGCGCAAAGTATAAGGGGGCTTTCTGTGAAGCGAAAGTACGTAAAGTTGTCCGTAATATCAAAGTCAAAGTTGCATATAAGCAAGGTTTAGGTTCTGGTATTGTACCTGATGATGCTATAAAATCTGGTGCCCTCAGAGTTGGTGCTGTAGTAGAGGTGAAACATCCCGAACGTCGTGAAAATGTTGAAGCAACAATTACAAAGATTCAAGATGGTTCTCAATATACAGTAGTATTTGATGATGGCGATATAACAACATTACGCCGTACTGCGTTATGCCTAAAAAGTGGACGACATTTTAATGAAAGTGAAACATTGGATCAACTCCCTTTAACACACCCAGAGCATTTTGGTAATCCCGTTATTGGTGGAAGACGTGGTGGTCGTCGATCACGTCATTTACATGATGATAGTTCAGACGAAGAAGATGAACCCGTTCGTAAAGGTAAAATACCAGCTAATGAAAAAGAAGAACATATTGGAAAAGTTGTTTGTGTTGAGTCAAATGAGACAAAGAAAAAAGATAAGGATAAATGGTTTCCAGGACTTGTAGTAGCCCCCACTGCACAAGTTACTGTAAAAATTCGTGTCAAAGATGAATATTTAGTAAGATCCTTTAAAGATGGTCGTTATTACACGGTACCAAAAAAAGAAGCAATGGAATTTACTAGAGAAATGGCTTCGAAACAAGATGGTCCAGCTGTACAAGCTGCTTTAGAATATTTAGATAATGAAAACAATTTACCACCACATTGGGACCGTGATGCGTTATTTGGTTTGTCAAATAGTTCAACAGATTATGAAGGTGAACTAGATTCCGATAGCTCAGATGATGAACCACGAGAAGAAAAAGATCATTTTGTAGCACAGTTATATAAACATATGGATGATCGTGGTACACCTTTAAATAAAGTACCATCAATACAAAATCGTGATGTTGATTTTTATCGTTTATTCCGAGCTGTACAAAAATTAGGCGGATATAATCGCGTAACAAGTCAGAATCAATGGAAATCTATTACAATCCGTTTGGGTTTTACACCAATTACAGTAAGTGTTACAAATTTGGTGAAACAAGCTTATAAGAAATTTTTACAACCTTACGAAGAGTTCCATAGAAAGTTAGGTTGTTCTATGATAATGACACCACGTAATGCTAGTCGTAGTAAAGGACGGAGTCTAGTTAGAGCTAATTCAGTAGCATCACCAAAACCCGAAGTTAAAGAATTGCCACAAATAATTGCGACTTCAACAGCATCTGCGTCAACAAAAATTACTTCATTGGCTGCTGAAGAATCGGAAAATACTAGTGAATCTAGTACTGAAATAACAAAAACTAAACGTAAAACGTCAACCAATAGTAATAAAGTCAAAACTTTAGTTGATAAGTATGAAGAAAAAATGAAAGATGAAATTAATGTACAAATACCCGAATCATCAACTTCAAAATCCACAACAACAGCAAAGGAAAAAGTAAAAGAAACACAAATAGAGGAATCGTCAGTATCTCCATATCTACCACGAGTCGGCCATGCCACTATACCAATTCCACCACCTTTATTACTTACACAACAACAGCAATCAGCTAATATACAACAACCGCAACAAAGTCCTGGACCGTTAAGCGTAAAAAAAGAACGTCTTACAAAATCAGGTCGGCCAGAAGAAAAACGTGGTAGAAAAAAGAAAGAAATTGTCGAACCAACAATTGTTATTGAAAAACCTTTAGAAAAAACCAGTGATTCAATTGTAACCCTTCCTGTTGATTTTCCAGTTGAAGTTGGTGATAAATTAAAAGTATATTATCATGAAAAAACAGTTACATATGAAGCAAAAGTAATTGAAATTTCTGTTCAAAAGAGTAAGCCATTGTATTTAGTTCATTATACAGGCTGGAATAATCGATATGACGAATGGGTGCCAAAAGAACGAATTGCAGAAAATTTAACAAATACTAAAAGTAAGAAATCAAAAATATCACAAGGTACACAACCAAAACTTTTTATTGATACTGCAATTAAAAGTGGCCCACCTTCCGTTCCAACACCAACAGTAATCAAAGCTTTGACTGTATCAAAGCGTGGTCGTGGTCGTAGTGATTCTCAACCACCGCGTTCAACAACGCCATCGTCAAATTCTAGTCGTACAAAATCACCAGCTACTCCAGCTACTCAACGTCGTATTACACGTACACAACCAAACCAATCACGAAGAACATCAAACAATATTTCAGATATGTCTATGCAAACTGATTCAGATTCAGATTCTGATGCTCCGGTAGTTCGTAAACCAACACGTTCATCTCAAACGACAACAAATGTACAAACTAAAGATCCTCCGACATTTAAAACTTCGTCAAATACGAGTCCAAATAGTGAAACCGAAGAGGATGATAGTGCTAAAGGCCGCGATTATGATTTAAATCAAATTCGTTCTGAATTAAAAGGATTCAAAGAACTTAAATCACCCTCACCAGAACCAGATACAACAGATCAGGAAAAAAAATCAGAAATTTTTTTCGAATATCCTGGTAAATTTGAAAATAAAACTGATTTGAAAAAATTAACAGATAAATCATTAACAGTGCTCAGAAATCCGGAATCAAAGTCATCTACAGATTTGTCATCAGACACTGATTCATTTGCTGATGATGATTCTCAATCATCAGATAAAACAACTCAACTGGAAAATATGACAGAAAAATTACAGCAGAAAATCAAAGCAGAAAAAATAGCACAAAATAAATTTAATAGCATTAGTGGATTAGGTAGCGGTGTTGGATTAAAAAATCCATCTTCAATTGATATTATTTCGCCACTGACAGCAGCTGGTGTTGAGAAGATTATTAAAGATAGCTTAGCGGAAAAACGTCAAGAAACACTAAAAGCTTCTAAACCATTTTTAATTGAAAAAAGTATTTTCAAAAATACTTCGACGATACCAGCTACAGCACCTATAGTTATCAGTACAACAATGTCTGAAAAACCTGAAGAAATCCCAATTATTAAATTAGAAACACCGATAAGAGGTAATCAATTGACTACACGGCAAACTTTAGTTGAAAAGAAATTACCGATTTTAACTGAAGCTAATTTAAAGAAAATGCCACAAGTATCAATAATTGAAGCAAAAGTTCAAATACCAAGTCGTACAGAAAAGAAATTCCAACCAACAGCAAATATGTCGGCTATTGTTACTGCGAATACAACTACTACACCGGTACAAATAGTAGCAGTAGGAGCAGCAGCAACAACAGATAATAATTTACAAAATATTATTAAAAAAGATATAGAAACAAAAACATCTATTTTATCACAAATTAAAAATGAGTCTTTTAACATACTATCACATAATAAAACAACGATTTCCTCTACTAGTTCAACAATAACAGGAGAGAAAATAACGCCGGCCACAGCACATCATCTAATGAAAATTACAACAACAAAAGAACCACTCTTAAAATCGTCATTAGGTGGTAAAATACAATCTCATATAGTTCCAACAAGTTCAATAAAAAATGATATATATGAATTTAAAGAACCAGAACCGTTTGAGTTTGAAGCTAGAAAAACAAGTTCAATTGCATTATCAGCAGTTGGAAATGTTTCAGCATTGTGTGATATGGAGAAAAAAAAGAAATTATTACAAAAATCTTCCTATGAATCACCATTAAATCATGAATTTAAATCATTAGCAGTATCAACAACTGTAATTACAAGTCAGCCTGTAGTTGTAGTTACAACACAACCAACATTTGGTTCAATGAAGAAAGGTAAAAAATCATCTCCAATTAAAGATGCTGCAGAAAAACATCCGATAGTATCATTACCTATATCAAAGCAAAGCAAAATTGAAGATAAATGTGAACAAATAATTTCATCAGCATCAAGTAGTAGTAATCTTTTATCACCACTAGCAATAGTTAATACAGTTAAATCAGTTGATACAACATTTGATGTTTTACGTAAATCTCCGAGCTTTAATTTAAATATAAATGCTTTAAACGAAGAATTGGCAACAACCGTGCAAGAAACTACTAAAGCATTAACCGAGGTTAATTTACCAAAAATACAATCATTAACTTTATCCGTTATTTCACTACCCAGCACATCTCAACAAAAAATACCATATAATCCACCGTTTATTGATAATAATAAATCAGATATCTCTAATGTTTTTGAAATGAAGCAGGATACAGAAAAAAGTAGTAGCGATGATGACGAACAAAAAACTAAAAAACGGAAAAATCGTACACATGGTTTGGAATCGGTTAAGAAAATTTTACTTTCAGATACTGGAGGTTTTGATTTAGAACCACGAAAAATTGAAAAACCATCATCAATTGCTGATAAAGTTCTTAAAGCTTTGAACCAAAAAAAAGAAGAAGAAGCTGAAAAAATAAAAGAAATTGATTCCACAAAAAAAAATAATGAATTATTGTTATCTGTAATTTCAAGTAGCAGCCCATCTACTAGTTATGGTACAATTAATAAAATCAATTTACCGGGTGTTTCGAGTTGTAGTACAATAGCTGGTTCCGCAAATTTTATTGTTAATGAACCACCAAAAATTGAAATGCCAACGTTTATTAAAAAGGATTTCGAAAATGCATTAAAAAAACCAATTTTAAATAGCCCAGAACACAAATTGGATATTTTAGAATCAATTGCTCCAAAAAATAATGACTTAACTGAAACAATTCATAAGCTAGAAAGTGCTATATTAATGAAAACTACGAATGTGGACCATTTTGCAGAGGATTCATCGGATAGCACAGATTCAGAAAGACGGTTAGTTATTGAAGATGAAGAAAGTTTAGAAGATAATAATTTGAATGATACAATAAGTGCTCCTGAATTTTCACCATTAAAACAACAAGAATCGCAACAACAGGTCACAACTTCAATTATATCTGGTACATCTAATTCTGCGGCAGCTGTAGCAGCAGCTAATACTATTGCTTCTTTGTCCACTTTAACACAACATCATCAAGGACCATTGTCTTCTATTGTAAAATCTGATGAAAAATTGCTTATATCAAAATTAACAAAACGTGAAATAACTGGAAACGCCGAAGAATCTATATTTACATTAGCTGCTGCTGCTGCTGCAGCTAAAGAAACAATTGGATCAATTTTACCACAGTCAAAACCAATTGTATTTGGATTACAATCAACAAATTATAGTCAATTATTGCTTACTGATGCTGGTGTTAAACCTATTTTGGATATAAATCAACAACAAACCTTTAAAACAACCTGCGAATTGAAACGACTTACAGAATTATCTCCAGATATGCCACTACCAATTAAAAAAGAAGAATTATTAACAAGTTCAACATCTACAGAGATTGTTAACAATTTGCACAGTGATTCGATAAACTTACTACTTTGTGAAGAAACCATTCCAGGTAGCCCACAACCAATTACATCTAAAGATATTATGGACACTGCTTTAAGTAAGATTAATTTACATCCAACTGAGTCAGATATAAAACCAATACCAATGGATATTGAATGTCCAATGTCATCATCAACAGCATCTGGAAGTACTAATACAACAGCAGCTGCTGCTATATCAGCTGTTGCAGCTGCGGCTAAGTTAAAAGTTCAACAACAAACACCAAGTAGTTCACCACATGACTCTCAAAGTCAAGATGATAGTAGCGAAGATTTAAAAAAACAATTAGATCAGGATATCGAAGATGGTGAGGTTTCACCTAAAAAACGACGCAGAACAAGAAAACATTCTGAAGTTGAATGCCATATGAAGCGTAGAAGAGGGAATAGAGGAATAGAGCTTAATGTTAAGAAAAATAATGGTAACTATTGTATATAAATAAGAATTTATTAATGATAACAAATTTTATTTTTTAGCATCTGACAGTGATGATAATTCAGATGCGAATATTTCTCTAAGATCAGCATCTACACGGCCTATTAGACCGTGTCAATATAATTTCCTTGTACAATTAGGTAAAATTCACATACTGAAGAAAACCAAATTTTTTTAAACAAAAGATATTTTAATTAACAGATTCAGCCTTAAATCCGAATCAACGTATATCAATTTTACGTAAAAAAATTACAGAATTACGTAAAACTTATAATATGATTAAAACTGAATTGGCGAGTATTGATAGAAGGCGTAAAAAATTACGAAGACGTGAACGCGAAAAAAAACAGCAACAGAAACAACATATAAATGTTTAATGATTTAAAAGTAAATATAATATTTACTTTTAAATCATATATAGTTTTGAAAATATATATTTAAACTTATTAATAATATTTTCTCACTCTAACGAACTGTGCTTGTTTCTTATAATAATAAATTAATACCCATTTTTTTTTAATTTAAAGTAATATAACAATTTTATAATTAGCATTATTATAAAATTTAATTAAAAAAATTATTTTTATTGAAAGTGTTATGTGAATTTAAAAATACATAAAATTATGATTTAATTAATTTTACGAAGTTTAATTTATAAATTGTCTATTTACTTAAAATAATATTGTAAGAGTGAGCATATTTTAATGGTATAATTTTTAAAAAATATTAAAAACAAATAATTTTTAATTTATTTTGGATTTGATTATTAAATAGATTTTTAAGATATATTAAGTGTTTTTGTTTTTCTTGAAATTTTAATCATTGCTAACAATTAATATTTAGCTATCTATAATTTAAATTTTATACATTACTCACCGGCACAATTCGAAATAATTAGAACTAACATAAACCCATTTTTAAATTAAGAGAAAAATTTTGGTACAAATGTGTTACGAATTACAAGTCAACAATTTATTCACATTTTATTAACACAAATATTTTGAGATACGTTGAGTAAAGCTTTTATTTTTTCTTCCATTTTCCTGTATAAGTCGAATTGTACTTTAAAAATAAAATCTAATACGTGTTCGTAAGATGTACTTATTTTTTATACACAAACTTACCAAAATATTTTAAATTAAAATTGAAAATATAAAATTTATAAAATTCTATTGTATCTAAATTTATTAACAAATTGTAATTTGGTTTATTTATAAAGATAAGACATGGGATAAAGTTTAATTATATAATTTAATCACTATAATTAAAATTATCAAATTGAGAATCAAAAACATAAGATTGAAAACTTATATAAAAATATAATGTTAGTTACGTTATAACACATTTTTTTAAATTATTTAAATGTAATGAGAGGATTAAATAGAACATTTAATAAATATTTAACTCCTCTCATTAAATCTCTTATTCTGGACTTAAATGCTGTTTCATTATTTAATTTAACAGCAACTAAATTTTTATTCTGACAATTTGTACATCCTATTGATTTTAAAGCAACCACTGGTTGGCCTACACCTAGCACCATATCAATTATATCATCCAGTCGTCTTCGACTATTTAATAATTTGCCAGCAAACCATACGCGATCAGCATTTTTCAGTTCAGCTGAGAAATTACCAAAATAATTACTAGCTTTTAAATAAACTTCACCAGGCCGACTCAATATACCCGAATGCATTCGTATTTTTATTTCATATTCATATATATTCCATTTATTTAAATTACATTTTTGATCATCTACTAAATAATCACGGATATCACAGTTCTGATTTGGTGGTATTCTACCTTCATCTTCTGACTCACAGTCAATTACATTTTTATCACCATAAAGACAAGTTAAGAAATTGCTTAGCCAATTTGGTAAATAATTTCGTATTAAATCTTGACGAAAATTAGATATTTTAATAATTTCGACTTGTTGAACAGTACCTTCCCATTTAATAAAAGTACCTTCTAGTTGGGAGCATCGAAATTGTGTTTTAACTTTGTTTAAATGTTCCCAAGCTGGTTGGCCACAATAACTATAAAATTTTTCCCATGTCATTGTTGTAGTAATATCATCCTCATTACTTAAAATAGGAATATCTTTATCAATTTGTAATAAACTATCAAAAATGGATGTTTCCGAATGAGATGTTTTGAAATTCGATGTCATATATGGTAATGTTAATAGAGCAGCAGCACCAACGCATAAACTTATCTAACAGAAAAACAAAATTAGTAAAATTTTAGAACAATAAATAAGAAATTAATTAATTTACCTGTAATAAAGTAACATATTTTTGAGTACGATGATTAATTGCCAATAAACATGATCCCAAAATAGCAAAAACAGCTGATGTTAAAGAAGTAGCAATTCTAACTTTTGGATCCGTAAATCCTAACCAATCTATAGTTACGAAAATAGGAATCATTAATGTTATTATACCAAATAATGGTAAAAATAACATAATTCCAGCCAGTCCTAAAGTAGCTCGCATTAAACCAAACATTGTTGCTGATTGTGAACTAGTTAAGCAAATTTGCAACCAACTTAAAGTAACGCAATGTGGAATCAAGTACGTATAAGTGCCATGCCAATTTGACCGCTTCGCCAAATGTATCATTAATCCAGGTATCATTAAATAAAATACAGCTCGGCAGTTTAAACAAAATTCAATTCCGTTACCAATAACAAAGGAATAAAATGTTGGTACTTTCAAATCTAGAAATCTCCAACCAGTTGCTACAACTAAATCAGTTTCATAGGGATATTTAGCCAGAACGTTAATACCAAATGATAAGAAAATTAATACATCTGGTATTTGTTTTGAGGATGTATACATAAAAGCTATCATTGTTATAAAAATCATCATAAAAGAAATTAGAGTAATTTCTGAATTAGGTAGCCATTCATTACTAACAACAGGATAAATAATCAAATTTAAAATGAAACCACAAAAGAAATATAAATATGGTTTCATATTATTACGTAAAAATTGATTTTCTGAATTACCAACTTCAATATTATTATCACCATAGTTTAAAAATAAGCCAGACCAGATACGAAAATCAATAAAATCATGTTTAGTTTTAAGCATTTTAAATGTAGACCAAATCATCACCGCGAGACTACTATAATATATAACTAATGGTATAAATACTGTTAAATTTTCACTTGAAACTAGAGTATAAATTAGAAATAGAAAAATTATTTTTAAATTAGATGCTGTAGAGCCGGGAAATGATGAGATCATTTTAATAAATCGGTGGTATAATAAGGTAATAAATATAATCGGATGAAATAAAATTCGATGGAAACATGGAACATGGTCTAATGAATTTGGATCCGGTACAGATAACATAAGTACACCATTTACTACTGGTAAATGGCCACGAGAATAATTTACAGCCGCTGTTACTAAATTTGCTTCCGTTATTAAATTATCTTGCGGTAAATCTAATTCAGCTTTAGAACGGTTTTGTGATAAATAAATATCATTGCTTGTTTTATTCATCTTTTTATCAGCATTACTTTCACCAAGGTCGTGATTTCGATCATGTTCAATTTCTTCGTCATCCGATGTCAAATCAGATGAATCTAATCTGAAACGTTTACGTTTTTGTAATTTGTAAATATCTCGCATTTTTCTTTCTAATTGAGCTGGTGTTATATGTTCACCACCATTTGATAAGCATGCAAATAATTCTCGAGCAGCTTTACGTGCTGCTCTTTCTCCATTCGACATAAATATACAATTTTTGACATCATCTTCATTTGTGTCATTTATACCACGACGATTTTTATAACATTCTCGTAACATTTCTAAAGCACCTTCGTGTCCTTGTTGTGCAGCACACAAAAGCCAATGGATACCTTGAATATGTGATGAGCTTTCGTCTAATTCTATATAAAAAAAATTAAAGTGTCATTATGGATTTATATTCATAAACACAGTTTCGAAAATATTCTATTAATTAAGTTGTACCCGAATTTGTTTCTAAAAATTGTCTGGCCAAATCATATTGTACATCAGAGCATCCGTCTTCAGCAAAATGATATTTTAGATTATTGAGTGAAGCACGATCTAAAATTTTTTTATGTTTTATTTCTGACCAATCTGTTTTAATATTAATCCATCAATACCTTCTAATTTCCATTTTCGTCTTGCTGTTGTACCAGATGGTGGCCTTTTTGTCCAAGTTGCCATTGTTTTAGAGAATGTATAACAGTGGAATGAGAATTGAGAATTATTTTATTTCTTGAGTTCGAATTCCTAATATGTCTCCACTATAGAAAAGACAACATTAAACAAAAGTATATGACAATTAAATTCCTACTACAAATATATTTAGATTGAGGTTATAAAGTCATTGACGTTACAAACAAATAGAATTATCACTCAGTTGGCAAATCTTACTTCATCGACGTTCAAACTAGGTAGGAGACTAATTTTCTGAAGCACAAATAATATCTCAGTCATTTGCCAAAAACTACATAAATTAATTTTTGAATAAACGAAAAAAGCAAACTTTGTGTTTTTTTCGTAATTCTCTTCGTGATATTATATTTTTTTTGGGTTCAGCAATTGAAGAAATATTAAAAAACTGAGTTTTATAAAAAAATTTGCCCTTTTTTAATTTTGGTTAAATAAAGTTATTGAGTTTTTATTTAGTTAATTAGAAAACTAAATTGTTATTAAAATTATTTTTGGATTAAAAATTTTTCTTCGTGAAAATAGTTTTACTGTTAATTTTCATAAAAAATTAAATTTGGTCAAACAAAGAGGCAGTTAAGTACTTTTCGCCGAATATATAAAGAAAAAGGTTTATATTTTTGAAAATATGTAATTTATTCAACAATAATATAATTTCAAATTAAAAATGTATGTACTATGTAATATTATAATGCCATTAGTTTATATATTCAAATTCGTAACTAAATTTAATGTATGAATGAACAGTTTTCAGAACTTAAAGGACACCCAGATGGATGATTTAAATGGAAAAAACAATTACGTTTTTTAACAATTGTTTTCTTAGATATTTTCCTTAATTGTGGCTGTCGTATTTCTACTTCGTCATTTTTAATTCGAAAAATTTCATGATTATTCTTTAATAAAGTTTTTAATCCTCCACATTGAGCCTTGATTTGCTTTAAATTTTCTGCGGATAAAGATTTTGCAATTAGTTCTAAAGTAATTTTCCCACCTGTAGCCCATTTATTATTTTCTATCCTATTTGGTTTATTTAATATTAATTTAAATATTATTAATATTAAATTATTTATAATTTTCTTATCAATTTGGGTACAGTTTTGTACCACTTCTATTTTACTTCTTAATTTAATATTTGTATTACTTATTTCATGTTCTAAAAACATTTTTAATTCTTTAATTTTACTATCATATTCCTCTTTACAATAATTTCTGTTGATACCAATGCAAGCAAGTCGTTTTGTGCTTGGTATTTTTAAACGATCTTTCAAAACTTGAAAACCACATATTTTTGAAATTGTATCAACATATTCCAAAAAGTCATTATATATACTATTTTTTGAGTTTCTGCGTTGATACTTTTCACCCGAAAATTCATAAGCACAACATGGCAAAAGGAAAAATTTGGCACGATATGAACTGATTGCTGCTATCACCGGAATCCAAGGTGATAGTTCATCAGAATGATTACCAATTATCCAATCAGCTTTATATAAATAACTAATATCATTAGGTGTTATTGTATGCTCAATTAATTGTATATTTTTCGGATATAAATCCCAAATTTTTCTACGTCGTAAATCAATTCCATATCCGCTATATCCTTCACTATTTAAAATATATACTAATAATCCATTACCACAGCCTAAATCTACAAAATTTTCAACTGGATTAGTTTCAGTAATCTGCCAAAGTCCAATTAAATAAGCAGCTATTGCAACATCTTCATGAACAAATTTTAATGGATCTGTACTCTCTGGCCACATTTTTATTATTTCAGTTGCATATTTATTTTTTAAATCATTATAAAGAGTAACATATTTTTGTAAATTAATTAAACTTAATGATTTAGTGATTTGTTTCTGAGTTTGAGTCCGTTCATTTCGAGTCCATTTCAGAAATTTTGGCTTAAAATAAGAATTGCGCCAATTTTCTAAAAATTCAGGTTTCATTGTAGATCGTATGATAATTATCTCAAAGTTATATTCTTCCAACTTAATGACATAGTCGCTCAATTTTTGCGTACAGCCAATAAAGTAGTACTCTTTATCTATGAAATTCAAAATTTGGAAACCAATTGGAGGTTCAATTGATGAATCCTTTAGAACACATTTAGAAACAACTATCAAGCCTTTAAGATTTTCTATTTTTCTTATATTTTCTAAAGCATTAGTAAAATTTTCAGCACTTATTCCATATTTTTCAAAATTTTGATTATCTATCAAAGATAAAAAATTTAAATTCGATATTAATTTAAAATCATAGTTGCAATTTATAGGAATTTTATAAAATTCTGATATCGTGATTCCAGATAATCTTTTTTGGATTACGTGTTGGTTCTTTAATAATATAGATATTGCTTTCCAAAAATTCTCTTCTGTTAAGGCCATGAATATAAAAATATTGCAATTCTTTTTTACATGAGTTTTAATCAGCACGTCAAAGTCGCTATTTACTGCATGGACATTGATTTAACAGCTGATTTATATTTAACCAATGATGAAGTAAAACGCCGATATAGTCGTCTCTTTCTAAACAAACAAAATTGTCAAATTGGGATTGGTGGAGGATTAAGTATGATTTTCATTGTGATTAGGCTATTTTTCTTATGATGAAGTGTCATAAAATTTATAAAATTTATGGTATCTTTTTTTGCATTATGTTTATGCAGTTTTTTGCTAAAAACCACACCTTATACATCTAACAAATATCCTCCTTATATTGAAGTTGAGAACTCTTAATACAAATGTTGCAATACACTTCTAAAATAGAATGTAAATATGGTGTATGTACAGAAAGTATCGTCATAAAAATGCCGGTTAGTAACCAATGGCTCTATAATAAAATGAAATTTCTATAAATGAGAATTGTGATGGAAATTTCTACAGGCCTACTCTTAAGGTTTTTGGAATTATCAAATTCCTCATACCATGTTAACGGGAGTTCAAAATCGATTTCATACAACCAAAAGTACAACGTTCTGACTTTTTTATAGCTCGTCAAATCAAATATAGCAACCAAAGTATTTTTGCAGCCAATACAACGTCCCGGAAGACATACCCCTTCACCAGGGTATCTGAATTATTATCACTCCTCTCTTCTAATGATAGATTTGTAAAAGCAAGCAGATAATGTGGAATCTAATCACAACACAAGGAAACAGCTGAAAAAAGCAGAAGTACACTGATACACTCGCAGTTCAGCGTTAATAGCAGTAGTTCTAGTAGTGCTAATAATTTCATAACTGTACCGTTCTCGAAGAAATACCAATAATTACATCGCTAAAAAAATTGTAACAATTTATTGTGTAGTTAAGAATTTTTCAGTAACAATGTTTTTTTTTATGTGATGTATGTATTTTTTTATGTAACCCTAGCTCAAGGCGTATTGTACCGTGCTAATGAGCAGATTACCTAAAGGGAGTTCAGTCATTAACGGTTTCCTCCTACATACCTGTGGACCTGTAGAAGTATACGACTTATTATAATAATATGGGACTTTTTATAGAAAATACTCGTACAAAATGGGTGATTTGGGACCTACTAAATTTAATGAATCAACCATGTATTAGATCTTAGCATCGGTGAAAAATCAGTGACACATGACACTCATGCACCCACGAATGATGAGAAATTAAAGCACCCGATTTAAATAGGGGAAGTTATTTTCGATTCATTCACAGTTCTAAAAGTGGCTCTATCCAAAGTAACAACGGAAGCAGACCCTTGTTGGGAAGCAGCGCAAGCGAAACTGTTAACATGTCACTATGAGTAAGCCTAAATTTATTGGACGAAAAGCTAGCCGACTAGGCAAAAAACAATGCCTCTTAGGGAAAGCACACCTGTAATTTAAACCACTTAGGAAGAAGCTGGCTGAGACATTATACATGCTGAAGAACCAAGGATACTTAACAATTCAGCATTTAGGTGCGGGGGAAAACAATTGGGAAACCTTGTGGGAAGAAAAAAGTAACCGGTGAAAGTAATCGGTGTTCTCAAACCAGGACCCTCAAGTATTGGGAAAGGCAAAGACACACAATGTAAGGCCTAAGCAACAAGGCCTTACATCGATGACAAAAAAGGCAAAATTCTAGCGACCCAAAACTAGACCCTCCAAGCTGAGGAATGTTATTGAGCAGCCGATGTGGGAGAAACATGAAAGGAAAGGACAAGGCACACTGAGGACTGATCCTAAAAAGCAATTCTCTCGGAAACGTAAACCAGGCGTATGCCATCCACTGGTGTCGTCAGTCGCATTGACAGGAGCCTTCCGAGAAGACGCCGTAACCTTCCGAAAACACGCTCAGAAGCGTCGTCTGGCCAAAGCGGTATCGGAGCTATACTTAAAACAGGCTTGCTAAAGAAGAATTTGGGTTTGTAGTATAGACTAAGATCCGAAAACCGTACTGATTTTGAAAAGCCAAAATGATGACCATTTGAATGAGAGATGGATTATTGATTCTTCTGTAAACCGGGAGAACGGATAGCTTATCATCGTATTAACGAGGACTCATTCGAAATCTGGAAATAGCTCCGGTATAGACTTGCTGTTATTTGAAAGGGTGCAGGTAAAACTCCACTCTAGTGCACACTCAAAATCTGCTGCTCGAAGATAAGACTAATCTAATGGGTACCACTAATTTCCGAGTAACGTGGATTAATATGCAACACTGTTGCATATTAATCCACGTTGTATTTACACTAGCACTTATATTAAACTGCGTATTAATATAAGTGCTAGTGTAAATACAACTATATGTACATAGTGATTTTGTACCTCTTGTTTTGTCATCTTTTAACAAGGTATATTTGTGCGTAGCAGGTAAAACCATTAAGCACTATTCTTGAGAAAAAGATACACGGCTTAAACAGATACAGCAGTAACAAATTAGCTTTGACATCTTTTAACAATATAGTTATAGTTCTGCGTAGCAGATAAAAGCAGTAATATGTAATGTTATAAAAAAAGCTAAGGCTAAAAGAGGTAAAGCGATAAAACACCAGTTGATATCATGAAATAATTCATAGATTAAAAAGAAATATTATTACACTTAAATATTATTACAAACATTTATATTCAAAAAAGGTAAAAATGTAAAACATTAAAGATGCCCATACATAAATAACAGGTTAGGAAATGATGTGTTGATGCGCAATATAATTGATGGGTACGTGTTACATCAACCTAGTCTCTCCCACTTAACGCCAAATCTCACCTACACGTGGTCTACCCTTTTAACCTGAGCAACCAGTATGAAAGAACTGGTAACCAACCCAGTTGGTGTAGTACTAGTCAGCGAACAAACGAGTTATGGCGGAATAAATCCGTAATCGTCTGTCCTATATTAGGCGGCTTATGGTCTGCGTCTGTGCTCCAGTGGGGCGGCAGTATCAACATACTTGTTGGAAGCATAAACATACTTGGTGGAACTAAATGAAACTAAACGGCAAATCCAAGAATTAAAGAACATAATATTAGCAAATCAGAATAAAGAACATAAAAACACACACAGAAACAGCTAATGTGGCAAAAAATATACAAATGGGTGATAACATCTTTAACGTAGCAAGGGAAACAGAATGTTTGTTACCTAAAAATAAAAAAGGAAAACTCTGAATAAAAATTTTATCCTTGAAAATAACTTACCTGTTACAGATTCATCAAAAAATGTTCCTGAAAACAAATTAAACTTTCGTGAATACATACCTAAGACAGTATTTCTAAAGACAAAATAAAAAAAGAAAAAAAAATCTACTTAAAAGTAAACCTAATCCGCTTTAAATCGATATTTGACAATTTGGTTTGCGAAGAAACAGCCGACTATATCGGTCGAAGGTTCGATATTTTTATCTTCGGCCGCTTCCATTCTAATTCTTCTTGGTTGAAGACTAGAATCAATATAGAAACTGTTGATACCTATTATAGGTGAATTTGAATGTCAACATTTTATATTTGGGTGTCAAAATCAAAATTTTAATATTTTGACCAAAAGACACGGGTGAAGTAAACAATATGGATAGAAATTTTCGTTCTACTTATTATGAAAAAGTTGGATGCCGCAGTGTTGAAGAAAAGAAATCTTTAAATATTTTATTAAAAGATAAGCCGTTAAATCAAATAAAATTAAAACAATTTTGTTTGAGCTTTACTGTGCCAATTGCTCAAAGAGGACTTCTATGGAATCTAATTTTAGGTAACTAATTTTAGGATTTTAGTAAATAGGTATTGTACGCTTAAGTCTACATTATAATCCTACACACAATAACCTATATCGTCGTTTAATAATTTTATTTATTTTTCATAATTAACTATTAATTTTTGTTATTGGAGGTGTCTTGCCCGTTTATCCAGATTCTCGAGTATATGTTATGAATCAGAGGAAAATAGTTTATGAAGATATTTTAAGCGCTGTTAAAATAATGCGATTTATTGACGAAAAAACACCAAAAGCTAGAATTTTTTATGCAATGTGGTTACTAGAAAACAAAAAATTATATCCAGAGTTTAATATTTATGTATTGGATATGTTTTTTTTTATATAAAATACGATGTTTATATTTTTCTTCAATATTTCAGCAAGAGAGTAGTTTTGTTGATATAACAGAGACATTATTACAAGTTTTTGACGATGATGTAGAAATTTACTGGATAGCCAAAGAATTTTTCGAATTTACAAAAGAAATAAAAAGTGAATTTCCAAAGTTAAGGGAATTAACTGTAACATTACTAGAAAAAGAGGATATACATTTATATAAGTATAAACAATTTAATAACGTTTTTAAAATTCCAGTATAATGAAAATAAATCTACATTTCAGTCATTTAGAAAAATATGAGATTCTAAATAATTTGCCATTAGAGAAATGGTATACATCCTGTTTTGCCGGCGTAATTAGAGAACCGTCTTGTTTAGTTCGCGTTTGGGATAAAATATGTGGTGGTTCAAGAAAAATTGTAGTTTTTGTTTTAATAGTTATATTAAAAACAATGAAAATGAGCATAATGCGAAGTACAACTGTGCAACAAGTTAAAGAAATAGTTGAAAAGGTAATTTAAAATAGTGAACATACAATATGTAATTTCTTATCTTTTATTGTACAGAAAAAGGAGGACCAAGATGATTTAATTGTGAATAAAGCTATTGAATCTTGGCAAAATAATAAAAACCATTCTGAATTTATGGTACATTAATTATATAATTAATTAGAGATAACATAAATTAAATAAATACATAAAGAAATAAAATTTTTTTTATATATATTGATCTTTAATTACTATGATGAATTAAGGGTTAGATTTTGAGGATTTAAATATGTTTGAGTAAATTATTTAATTTTAATTTTAAATATAAATAAATTAATATGGATAATTAGCGATATTAATCAATATTTATTATTTTGCTCAGTATTTATATTATTCATATTAATTTATTTATTCGAATTTACATAATTTACTCAAAAATATTTAAATGCTCATAATCTACTACAACTACAGTGATACAACTTTAAACTCAGAAAAGTAAGGTTATATATTTTTTAGGTTATATTTATATATTTTCTGATATGTGACATTATTTATCTTATCAGTACAACAATAATATTGAAGATTATACTTTATGTTCTAAATCGAGATTAATTTAATAAAAGTGTAATGTACAAACCATTAACTGAGCACAATTTATCGTACAAATATCTTAAAATATTAATTGTTGTTGGCGCTTATTGGTAACCAGTATAAAAAGTAAATTATATATTCAGTTAAAATTATATTAATTTTATAGGACTATATCAATTTTAACAGTATTCGTAAATAAAACTTTACTGAGTAGTTCTACTGTTAACTTAGATGCCCCATTATTTGTGACATGGTTTCAATGCTTATTATCTACGTTAATATGTTTTTTAATGAGTTGTTTATCGAAAATCTTTCCAAATCAAATAAGTTTTCCCGATGGAAATCCAACGAATATAAGTATTTGTAAAAAGGTTAGAATATTAAATTTAATATTTTCATTTATTATAATCTAATGTCTTCTAAAAATGAAGGTACTTCCTTTATCAATTCTTTTTACATCTATGATAGCAACCAATAATTTATGCTTAAAATATGTTGGTGTGTCGTTTTATTATATTGGACGGTCTTTAACCACTGTATTTAATGTTATTTTATCATTTTTATTACTGCGACAACGTACAAGTTTAAATTGTGTAATGTGTTGTGCCGCTATTATTTTTGGCTTTTTATTAGGAGTTGATCAAGAAAGTTTAACAGGTATATGTACATATAAAATTATCAATAAAACATTAATTATACATTTTTATTTTAGATGCTTTTTCGTGGAAAGGTACACTGTATGGAATTATAGGTTCATTGTCATTATCTTTATATTCAATTTATACGAAGAAAACATTACCATATGTTCAGCAAGAAATATGGCTACTTAGTTACTATAATAATTTCTATTCCAGTATATTATTTCTTCCGTTAATCTTAATAAATGGCGAAATTAGTGTATTGTATAAATATGACCATTTTACCGAAATGTGGTTCTGGTTTGTTATGACAATTGGTGGTATTTGTGGATTTTTAATAGGATTTGTTACTGTCCTTCAAATACAGGTTTTTATATTTCTTAATTATTTTGGCATTGAAAACAGCCTAATTTAAAAAAATAAAAATTTAGGTAACATCTCCTTTAACACATAATATATCAGGAACGGCGAAAGCTTGTGCACAAACTGTTATAGCTACAGAATGGTATCAAGATAGTAAATCATTCCTTTGGTGGTCGTCTAATATAATCGTTTTACTTGGAAGCGGCTTGTATGCCAGAGTAAAACAATTAGAAATGGAAGGAAATCACAAGGCTGGATTAGCACAAAAAGCTTGACATAAACTGTCATGTAATTAATAAGAGAATATTATATAGCATAACATTTTTCAATTTAAAAAAAAATTCTAAACATAGTTTTTGCAATTACTATATTAATTAATAACTGCATACTTTTCTTCTTCAATCTCTTCAGTAGAAATCGCTGCAGATTCAGTTTTAGTACTATCTGATTTTTTAACCTCCACAGGAATATAAACAAATGGGTCGATTTTTAATTGTTCACCACTTGGTGGGCTTTTTAATAATACTCTAGTTATAAATTGTCCTTCACGTTTTGGTCGAGTTGAATTGACATCTTTAAGAAGAGATATTAAATTTTCTTCTAAATGTTTCTTATCCATATTTAACTAAAAATATACTTTGTTTATTTCAATTCGTAATTAATGTTTTAAAATATTACTCACATATCCTACTGAAGTTGTAATTTTTCCAAAATCTTGTTGATTTTCATCTCTAGTCGCACTATAACTAATACCATTTAAAAATTTCGTTATCATATCAACTAAATCTGGTCCCAATGTACCACTTTTGGGGTTAGGAAATTTACGTTTCATTAGACCACGAATTGTAACTAATTCCGGTAAAATAATTGGATGTGCAATTATATATTGATAATCAGATAGTTGTAATTCACCACTTTGAATGTCTTTAATGAGTTCAACTCCTCCAACAAGTGTCGCACCGGCATTTCTTGCTTCTATAATAGAATCCTAAAAAAATTCAGCTAAAAATAAAAATTTCAATAGTTTAAAAATTTTTTTTACGTTATTTTTAGTGAAAACTAAAATTTTTCTATCTTCTCCATGATCAAATTTATGTGGAACCATTGCCATCCTTTGAAAATTATCAACAAATCTTGTAGATTTCTCAGCCTGCATATTTAATTCAATTTCGATATTTAATGGGGCGTTCGGTAAATTATACATTGTTGGATGATGTGTTTCACGATGACATTGAATTGCTTCGGCAACTGAATATACTCGCCATTTGTAATATCTTCCAACATAACAATCATCTTTTGGAACCGCTTTCCATGAATCATCAATGTGTTTATTTACTTTAGTTAAACTTAGTCTAAAATTAATATATTTAATTATAACATCAAAAAATGATTTTTAAATTAATTATGAATTATAAATATTAACTTGTCTTTATTTCTGAGGTTATGAGCTATAAACCCAACTTTTTTAACTTCAACTTTAACTTTCTTTTTACGGGCCTTCTCCCGTGTACCTTTTCTAGCTGCATCACAATTAGGTGTTAGGTGAATCTGACGTAATAAATTGATGCCGGGGGATGGCTTTGTTGACAGCACTTTGAGTGACGACAACATGCACAACATTATTGTATGTAACTTACCTTTCTTAAATTGTTATTATATTTATTTTACTTTTAAATTTATATTTCTTTTAAAAAAACAATTTGATGAATTTTGTTTAACCTTAGAGTAAATAGTATAGTGTATAGACCAGATTTATAGAAAAGAACTTACAACAGGGGTAGTGATATAGATAAGTATTTACTATGTCTAACCTCTGTCAGATTTTTTTAGTATTTTACTGCATTATTTCATATTGAAACGGCCCCTCTAAGCCATAACACGAATTCGGAAAAAAGAGGCAGAATAATCAAACAAATACTTTAACGAACATAAGTACTTGCCCTATGACCAGTAATTACCAAAAAGTCCGAGAAGAAACCTCTTACGCTCAAGCCGTTGGAAGTAAAAGCTCAGACGACGTAGTAGAATCTATAATACCGCGCAATCACCATTGACAAACATTTATAGTCTTCTAATTTAATTAAATTTGATGAAACTTTCCTAGTGATAAAGAAGTGTAATACGCCTTGAATTTTATTTACGTCAGTCGGCCAATAAGTTGGTCCTCCTGTGGAAAAGTAGCTACATCCGGATTCTATTAATGCTGACTTTAACTCCTTTCTATTGGTGGTGGATAATCTGGAACCCAAATCACCGTGCTTTGCAGTAACACCACGTGAAGTAGCAGAAGAAATCAAAAACAGTAATAAAAAGCTCTTGGATATCACCTGATCATACCGATATTACTTACTCAGTTACCCAAAAGCGGTATATTAATGTTGACACATTTTATAGGGAAAGCTTTAGAAGAAAAACAATTCTGCACAGCAATATTAATTGATGTCGCACAGGCATTTGATAAAATATGGCACAACGGACTTATATATAAATTTAATAACATTTTACCAAAAAATCATGTTGAATTCTTGACATCATACTTAACTAACAGATGCTTCCGTGTCAAATACGAAGACGACTATTCAGAGCTGATAGAAATTAACGCAGGAGTTCCTCAGGGGAGTAACCTTGGTCCACTTCTATACCTTCAATTAACAAGCGACGTTCCAGAAGAAGTAGTTGGTACCTTCGTCGATGATACGACGATGTTGACAAGAGATAAAAATCTAAATGCAGCCACAACAAAACTACGCTATACAAACATGGACAAACAAATGGAACATAAAGCTAAATGGTCTGACATCTACACATATCACCTTTACAAACAAAATTACCAAATCCACGAAATCACAGATTTTATAGAAAAGGCTTTTATACCACAAGGATAAACAGGAATAGTGTTCGCGTTTATATTAATGGTAATATGGTTCCTGGATATGGCCTCATATGCCCCATGGTTTGTCCGTAATACTGACCAGCACACAATAAATAACACAATTGACGAAATTAAAAAATTTGCAAAAAACCTCACTCACGACTAGAAGAACACGTAAACAACGAAACCACTAAGCTGCTAGATTTACAATACTTCGATTCCGACTCCACAGCCTGGTTTTAAGATTCACAAATCCAAACTATTAGTTATTGTACATATCACACCTAATATACAAAAAAAAGTTGTGCCAATAAGGCTCGTTTTCCAGAAATAAAAATATCTGTAGCAGTTTTTTTTATCCTGTTTTGTTTTGTATAGCTCACAATAAAATGCACGTGGTAGTTTTGCAAGTGAAAATACGTTGCGCAGCAACTTCTTAACATCTCATGCTTCAGTTTCAGTTTTAATGGCACCATGTTGAAGGTGAATCTTTGAGAAGCCTTGTACCTTGCAGAAGATTTTTCAAAATGTGCTTCAGCATCACTAATATTTTAACATGTTTTATAATTGTTGTTGTTGTGATGCGTTCTTCAACTTCATTTCTGTCACGACTTCCGTTATACCTAGCAGAACATTTTGAAAAACTGCCTGGATTTTTGCCATATATTTGTTTAATCCAGTACTTTTCGTTACTGGTAAATTTCCTGGCTTCGATTTGGGCGTCAATTGTAACAATTGTTGGTTCTTGGGTCCTCAGGAAGAAAACAGTAGTTTCTTTAATTTACATAACAGTTTTATTTGATAATCAAACAAACTTGCCAGCCAAACCGAGCAATTGAATATTTGATTAAGTTTACTAAAGAATATATCGGCACTACAATACCGGAGTTGCAATACCGGACCAAATTTTCAAAACCGGTATTTCGGTATTTCATTATATTAATACCGGTATTTAAAAAATCAAAAAAAGCGAAAATACACTGCAAATATAATTCAAAACAAGAAACTTCAAAACAAGTGCCACAAAAGAGAAAAAAATATAAAATAAAAAAAGAGTAATAAAATAATTAATAATATATAAGTATAATAAGTCATATGTCCTATTGTTGTGATTTGCCTTTAAAGTATGCTCTCAAAAATTATCAAGAGTTTTGTCGGCTAAGCTGGATCGAATTTTTGTGCACAACAGCCCTGCTGCTGAAAAGGCTCTTTCGGACTTCGTGGTATGGACATAATGCAGTCATATACTAGTTGAAGATATTTTCCTCTTATATGTTCTACTTCGAAGTATGCTAGTTCCTGTATTATAACTTTATAAAGTACTTTAGAATTCATCGTTTTTGAAATTCCACTCGCAGTCTTCATCACATTAACTTTCTTGGAAATTGGCATTTCTAGTTTTTCTTTCATTGTCATCGAAATTGGAATTTCTGGCTCAGAATCAGCAGATGACTCGAAAACATCGATGGCTCCTGTGTTTTCAATATGGTCATCATCGATATTATATAAGCGTTCCAATAAATTTATAATTATTTTTATAATTGTTGCGGTGTTAATTCGATTAAAAATTTCATCTTCGTCGTCATCTTCTGATTCAGTAGGATTGTACAGGTATTGCAGTAGACTCAATAAATCAGTACGCCTTTTATACGAACAATTAGCTCTTCCTTGAATTCATTACTTAAAGGAGTATTCGGTTCTGTCAATTGATTAAACATAAATAGTAAAGCTGCATCTGCGCTAAGAAGAGTAGCATCTTGACGACAACAAGCTTCAACAGTTAATTTGATTGGAAGAAGAACTGAAATAACTGATGAT